>CM038231.1:23600383-23956275 GCA_021442155.1 Cymbidium sinense
GATTTGGAAATTAAAAACTAGAGCTTTCTACAATCATTATGCAAAACTCATGGCCATGATGTCTCGAAAAGTTTTATTACTCATCCACATCTTGGGAACAAAGTGGTTAAAGATCCTATGGTTGCTGGAAATATTGGAGATTTAAGAAGTGATAAAAGAAAAATTGCTTTAACTGAAAAGGATAATGGTGCTATGAATGATATTATTGATTTTTCTAATGTTGTTCCTAATATTTCTAATGGTGTTCCCAATGTAAGTGGTAGTGATAAGCTTGTTAAAAATGCTTCTGAAACTATTTTGGAGGAAATAATCGGTTTTTACTATTATTTTATTATTCCTGAAAATTTGCAAGTGGATGATTTTTTTTTATTTTAGTTTTAGATTCTAAGGAGATTTGTGTTGCTGAAAATCTAGAAAATGGTTCTGTTATTTCGCCTAAGAGAATCTTTAAAAGAAAAAATCTTGTTTTATCTTCTTTGAATTTGGGCAAGAATGATGGTATGGAGCTTATTGATAATGTGCAGACAAGTGTTTGTTTGCTTAATAAATCTGTTTCTACCCCTTCTTTATTTGTTATTCAGGATGGTACTTTGCTTAGCGATAATTCTCATTTAATGGACAAAGAGGATTTGTCTTCTTGTCAAATGAGATCTTCTCCTAAATATGTTGTTAATAATGATGATAAAACTATTCTGATGATGAATCAATGGAGAATGAGACCAGTTTTCAAACTATTTTTGTGAAAATGAAAAAAATAGTTTTAAAACTATCCTCTAAAGTTTCTAGATCTACTCGATATTCTTCATCTTCTTTGCCTAATAAAAATCAATGTTTAACTTTCTTATTTGGAATGTGAGGGGTATTGGTACTCTTATTGTTAGGAATAGATCTGGAATCATTGTAGAATTTATAATGTTGGTTTCTTGGTTATTCTTGAACCTCTTATTTTTTTTCTTCTAAAATAATGCATGTAGCCAGGATGATTGCTTTTATCAACTTCTATTTCAATAGAAATAATAAGATTTGGTTATTTAGGAATAATTCTCTTACTATAATGTTATTAATGATTTTCATCAAGTTATTAATGTGGATATTTCATTTGGTGATTATCATGCTTTTGGCTCTTTTTTTTATGCTTCTTGTAACAAGTTAGAGAGGAGAATTCTTTGGGATCAATTATCTAGTTTTGCTTTTGTTGTTAATGATTCTTAGATTGTTGGTGAGGATTGCAATACGGTCCTTTGTTTGAATGAAAGGAAAGGGGATTCTTTACTGAATTTACATTCAATGGAACATTTTGCAAATATGATTTTGCATTGAAATCTTCATGATGTTGGTTTCATTAGTTCTCAATTTACTTGGAATAATCATAGATTGTGGCAACGGTTGGATCGTGCCTTATTTAATAATTATTTGTTAAACCGTTGGACATTAACTTTGGTGGAGCATCTTAGTAGAACTCTCTTGGATCATGCTCCTCTTTATTTCTATTAAGGATGTTGTTCATAATAATATCATTAAAAATTTTGTTTTCAAAATATGTGGTTACAAGATAAAAGTTTTCTTGATGTTAATGCTTATAATTTGTGCTCCTCTTTCTCCGATGATTTTTTCATTTGGTATGTTGAGGTTTTGGCTTAAGCTTAAAAAGCTTAAGCATAATATCACTTAGTAATAAACTATTTTAAAATCTTTTGATAATATCAAGAATATGGAACAAAAGGTGAAAGATTTGGAAGAACTTGTTATTGATTCTTCTTTTATTATAATCTTACGAAGCTAAAGATAATCTCATTAAGTTTAGGATATGGAGGAGACTTATTGGATACAAAAGTTTCCTAAGCATCTTTTGAAGGGGAAAGAAACACTAAATATTTTCATGCTTTGGTAATGAAAGGAGAGTTCTTGGTTGCATTCATAAAATCAAGAACTTTGATAGTTCTTAGCTTACCAAAAAAGGATATATTTTCTTCTTTTAATTATTTTAAAGATCTTTTAAATAAAATTGTCAGAGCATTAATCCAATCTCTATCATCCCTTCTATTATGTTTATAGAGGATAATGAGTGATTGGTTACTCCTCCTTATGATGAGGAAATTTTTAATATTCTTAATGGTATGAATGCTGATTTTATTGTAGGGCCGGATGGTTACACTACTTTATTCTTTCAAAAAGCTTGGTTCATTATTAAAGCTGATCTTGTTAATGTTGTTGAGGATTTTTTTGAAAGGAATTCTATTCCTAAATATTTTTCTAGCATTTCTATTGTTCTTATTTCTAAGAAAGATACTCTTGACTTTTGGAATGACTTTAGACCTACTAGTCTTTGTACTTTTTTCAATAAATTGATTTCTAAAATTTTGACTAATATGCTTAGTAAGTTTTATCCTAAGATTATCTCTCTAATCAAAGCTTTGTGAAAGATAGAACTATTTTTAGATAACATCTTGCTTGCTCAAGAATTGATTCATGATTTGAATGTTAAAACTAGAGGTGGAAATTTACTTTTTAAGCTTGACATCATAAAAGCTTATGATAACATTTCTTAGGATTTTCTTAATAGCATTCTAACTTTATTTTATTTTTCTAATCATTTTGTTTCTTTGGTTAACAATATAATTAAAAATGTTTGGTTTTCATTAGTTATCAATGGTGAAAACTTTGGTTTCCTTAATTCCTCTCAAGGTATAAGACAAGATGACCCTCTTTCTCTTCTTTTATTATTGTGATTGAATATTTGTCTTGTTGGCTTAATCTTTTTTTAGAAGAATTCTAGTATGTATTTCAGGAATCTTGGTGGTTTGGCTATCTCTCATTTAAGCTTTGCTGATGATTTCATAATATTTTGTATTGGCTCATTACATTATGTTAAAAAGCTTAAGGGTTTTTTAAATAAATTTGAAAGGGAAAGTGGCCTTTTGATTAGTACTCATAAAAGTTGTTTTATCACTTCTACTTCTATTTCTATTCATAGAATTAATAAAATAAAGGTTATCACTAGTTTTCTCATCAAAATCTTCCTATTAAATATTTAAGCTCCCCTTTATAATGTGGTCATAAGAGATCCCATATCTTTGATGAGGTAATTCATTATATTCAAAATAAAATTTCTACCCTTGAATTTCATTTTTTTGTCTTTTGGTGGTAGATTAATTGTTATTAAAAGTATTCTTTATTCTCTTCCTTTTTATATGTTGCTTAATATTGTTCCTACTTCTCTTATTCTTATCTGGATTAAAAGACTTTTTAATAAGTTTTTTTGGGGTTCTAGGAATTTGGCCAAAAGTCTTCATTGGACTTCTTAGTCCAATATGTGTGGTACTATTTATGAAGGTGGCCTTGGGTGCAGATCTTTGATGGACTCCACCAATGTTTTTTATAAACTTTGGTGGAATTTTGGGAAAAATGAAAGTCTTTGGGCCAAATTTATGAAATTTAAATATTACAAAGGTAAGCATCCTTTGATTTGCAATTATAAACATGGTGATTCTATTGTTTGAAAATGGCTCTATATATTAAATGGAAAGTGGAACCTCTCATTTTTTGGGGTATTAATAATGGGTCTTCCTTCTTTTCAAGATAAGTGACGGGGACTTTTCCATTGATTCTTTGCTTAATACCCATTCTACTTCTTCTTTGAAAGTTAGTCATTTTATTTATAATGGGGAATGGAATTTCTCTCTTTTAAATGAGTTGATTCCTGATTTCATTAGTAATAACATCATTAATATTCCTATTGATGGTAATTTTTTGGATCAAATTCTTTTTAAATTTTCTAGTAATGGAGAATTTTCTTTTAAAGATACTTGGCATTATCTTAAAGTTAAAAAATCCACTTCTCCTATTTTTCTTTAAATTTGGAATAATATTATTCCTACTTCTTACTCTATTCTTGTGTGGAGAATTTTAAGGGATTATATTGTTATTGAATCTTTACTTTGGGACAAAGGTTATTATCTACCTTCCAAATGCATGTGTTGTTTTCATATTGAGAATGGTAATCATGTTTTGTTAATGGTGCCATTGCCTCTAATGTTTGGGGTTGGTATGAGGATTTATTTAATTTAAGTTGTTTTAATGGAAATTTAACATTAATGCAGCATCTGGATTCTTATTTTCCTAATATTATTAAAGTGCATATCAAAATTGTGGTGGATATTACTTTGATTTGGTTTATTTGGCTTGATAGAAATGATTCTAAACATCATGATGTGCCTATGAACCATAAGAGGATTATTGCTAGGACTAAAGAAAATATTTTTTCTTTACATAAGGCTGCTCTTCTCAGTAGTACTAATTTTAGAGGGTGTAAGTTTGTTGCCTCTAAATTGGGTATCCATTTTCCATATTGTGACTTGTCTCCTAAATTTAAAATTATTCATTAGATTAAGCCTCTTAATTTTTGCATTAAAATTAATACTGATGGATCTGTTGCACATAACAAGTCGGGTTGTGGTGGTATTTTTAGAAACAATCATGAGAATATTATCTTCATTTTCCACTCCTCTTTCTACTAAATCAGTTATTTTTGTTGAATTGATGGCTATTTTTTATGCTCTTAAGCTTTGTTTAGAGAGAAATTTTCAGGCTATTTGGTTGGAATCGATGCTAAGATGGTTGTTGCTAGGATCTAACCATAAGGGTAATGTCTTTGGGCTTTTCTATTTAATTAAAATATTAAAGCTATTATCCCTAAACTTTCTTTTAAAATTACACATATTTTAAGAGAAGGTAACTCTTGTGTTGATTTTAGCTAGTTTGGGTGCAATCTCTCAAACTTTACTTTGTTTACCAATGATAATATTTCTAAGCATTTAAGAGGTTTGTCTAATTAAGATAAAGTTGGTCTACCATATGTTAGATTCTTTTAGATTTTTGTTATTTTTTTAGCTATTTGATTTTCCTTTAGCTGGTTTGGCCTGGTTGTTTTGTTGGCCTTTGTCCTGGCACTTGGGTGATTGGTGCCTTGTCTCCTACTTTTGGGTATTGCTTTGGCTTGTTTGGATTTTCTTTCAAGTGGTTGGCTTTCTTTGGCTTTGTTGGCTTTTGGTGCTTATGGCTTTTTCCATTTGTTTTTCTATTGTGTTGCTTCCCTCTAGTTTCTTTGAGCTGGTTGGGCTATTTAGGTTTTGGCTCTGACTTTTCCTTCCTTTATGGTTTTGGTGGCTCTACTATAGTTTGGTTTGGTTGGTCCTTTGTGGCTTTTCTTTCCCTTCGATTTTGGTGGCTTTGTTGCTGCTTGGTTTGGATGGTGGTTGTGGTCCTTTTTGGTAGTGGTGCATTGGTGGTTACTTATTGTGGTTGTTGTTTTACCTTGCTGTTCTGGTGGCTATTTTTTCTTTTGGGTTTGTTCTCTCTGCTATTTCTTTGTGTTGGCGGTTTGATGGTATTAGAACTTTATGGTTATTGGTTATGGGTTAGCTCCAAGTGAGGTAAGTTTGTGATGGCTAGGATGTTTTCTTCATTTTCTTTTGGTTGATAGCATTATTTGTGACTGTAACCCTTCTTTTGGAGTTTGGATGCTCACAAATTTTGTTGCTCCTTTGGTTGATTGACTGAGCTTGTCCATGGATTTTATTTCTTTTCTCTCTCTATGTTCTTACATTTTTTTTCATCTTTTCTCTTAGATTATCTCTGCTTAAGTTTCTTGCAAGTTTTTTTTTAGATCTTGGGTTCTTACAGGTGGGTTGTGATCTACACAGAGGGTTTTAGTGTTATTGTTGAGTTTTCTCTCTTTTTTTGCTTTTCTTTTCTCTTGTATTGATTTATCTCTTTAGGCTTTATTGTAGCTCTTTGAGCATTACTTTTGGAGATTTATCCCTTTTAAGGACTTTCTAATCCTTTTCTTGTGGCAATAAAATTTTTCCTTTTTTGAAAAAAAAACCTAAACCCCAAACCCTAAACCCTAAACCCTAAAAACCTAAAAACCTAAACCTAAACTAAATAAAACCTAAAAATAAAATAAATAAAAAACCTAAACCTAAATAAATAAATAAATAAAATAAAATAAAACCTAAACTAAAACTAAACCTAAACCTAAACCTAAACCTAAAAATAAAATAAAATAAAAATAAAAACTAAACAAAATAAATAAATAAAACCTAAACTAAAAATAAAAAAAAATAAACCTAAAAATAAAACTTAAATAAAATAAAACCTAAATAAAATAAAATAAAATAAAATAAAATAAAATAAAAAAAAAACCTAAAAAATAAACAAAAATAAATAAAAAAATAAAACCTAAATAAACTAAAAAAAAAACCTAAACCTAAAATAAAGATAAAATAAACAAAGTAAAATCAACCTAAACCTAAACTAAATTAAACTAAACTAAAATAAATAAAACCTAAACCTAAACCTAAAATAAACTAATAAACAAAATAAATTAAATAAAATAAACTAAAAATAAACCTAAATAAACTAAAAATAAAACCTAAAATAACCAAAAACCTAAAAATAATATAAAACCTAAACCTACACCTAAAATAAAAATAAAACCTAAACCTAAAAAAATAAAATAAAATAAAACTCAACTAAAAAAATAAAACCTAAACCTAAAATAAACCTAAAAAAAATAAACCAAAACAAAAAAACCTAAAATGAAATAAATAAATCAAAATAAATAACCTAACTAAATAAAATAAAAAATAAACTAAATAAAATAAAAAAATAAATAAATTAAAATAAATAAATAAACTAAATAAACCTAAACTATTAGTTTACTTAATTTTTTTTTAAAAACCATAAACCATAAAATAAATCCTAAACCAAACCCTAAACCATAAATCATAAACCCAAACCCTAAACTTAACTAAACCCCTATAAACCTAAAACCCAAACCTAAACCCTAAACAAACCCTAAAAAACCAACCACAAACCCAAACTAAAAAACCAAAATAAAATAAATATAAAAAAATAAACCCTAAAACCTAATAAACCTAAACCTAAACCTGAACCTGAACCCTAAGAATGGGTAGAACCATGAGGGCCGGAACATCATTGTCAACTAGGCTTAGTCTAGATTTCGCGGTGGAGACAAAGATGGAGGCAGAGGTTATCATAGTGCTGGTGGGGAATCTGGAGGTGCTGGTGGATATGGAGGAGGTGGTCAAAACAGTAGTGGTTATGGAGGCGGAGGAGGAGGAGGTTACGCCATGGTGGGCAGAGGAGATTGGGGATATGATGGTGGATCTGCTACTGAGAGGGGTAGTTCTAATGGGAACAGAAAGCAAGAATAATCCGATGCTTATGGAGCTATGCCTTTAGTAGAGATAGTTCTAGTTATCTAGGGTTTTTGATTTGCTCTATGCGTGCTCATTCTAATCTGTGTCATCACTTGTCTCTTAGAAAACTAGGTGTGTTACTTGGTTGATGAAATCAAACTAAAGAAATGTTGAATCTAAATTTATTCTCTATTAAAAAAAAAAATTCCAAAACCAGACCTAACTACACCTAAAACCTAAACCCATAACCCTAAACCCTAAACCTAAAACCATAAAACCTAAACCTAAAAAAAAACTAAACCCTAAAACCTGACTAAACCTAAACAAACCCCCAAACCCAAAAAAAACCTGACCAAACCCCAAACCCAAATAAACCATACCAAACTAACCTAACCCAAAACTAAACCTAAAAAAAACTAAACCTAAACTAATAAAATAAAATAAAAATAAAAAAAATAAATAAAATAAATAAAAAATAAATAAATTAAACATAAACTAAAAACTAAACCAAAAAGAAATAAACTAAAATAAAACCTAAACTAAAATAAAATAAATAAAACCCAAAATAAACTAAAATAAAACCTAAATGTAAAATAAGATAAAATAAACCAAAATAAAATAAAATAAAATAAATAAAACTAAACCTAAAAATAAACCTAAATATAAAACTTAAAATAAATATAAAACCTAAACCTACACTAAAAACCTAAAATAAATAACAAATAAACCTAAACCTAAACTAAAATAAACTAAACCTAAAACTAAATAAAATAAGATAAACTAAAAATAAACAACTAAAAATAAAACCTAAAATAAACCTAAATTAAAAAAACCTACCTAAAATAAAATAAAACCTAAACCTAAACCTAAAATAAAATAAACCTAAGAGAAATAAAATAAAACTACTAAAAAGATAAACATAAAACTGGCTAAAAAAAATAACAAAAATAATACTAAACTAAATAAATAAAAAAAACCTATAAAATATAAAATAAACTAAATAAACTAAATAAACCAAACTGGGTTTAAATTTAAAAAATCTGACCACACACTAAATCCACCTCTAAAATAAAAAAAACTACTAACCTGAGCCATGAGCCAACCTGACCCCAACCCTAAAGAGAACCTGACCTGACTGGCCTGAGCCCAAAACCCTGAGCCAGCCACAACCTGAGCCTGAGCCTAAAGCCAAAGCACAAACCTAGCACAGAGCCAAATACAAGGGTCTAACCTGATCCCTGGCTCTGACCTGAACCCTAGGCACTGGGCCCTAAACCTAAACCTGAGCCTGACCCTAAACTGACTTAAACCCTAAAACCTAAAACAAAAAAATCTAAAACCTAAAATAAATATAAAATAAAATAAATAAAAAAACCTATAAATAAAATAAAAAAAAAAAATAACAGAAACATAAACCTAAAATATAAATAAATAAATAAAAAATAATCTAAAATAAAAATAAAATAAACTAAATTAAAAATAATATAAACTAGAATAAAAACTTAAATAAAATAAAACTAAATGTAAAATAAAATTAAACTAAAATAAAATAAAATAAAATTAAATAAAGACTAAACCTAAAAAATTAACCAAAGAAAATCTAAAAATAAATAAAAAAAAAAACCTAAACACTAAACTAAAAAAACTAAACCTAAATTAAAATAAAATAAAAAATAAAATAAACTAAAACTAAACTAAAATAAACTAAAATAAATAAATAAAACCTAAACCTAAAAGAAACTTAAACTAAACTAAACTAAATAAAATAAATAAACTAAAAATGAACCAAAACATAAACTAAAAACTAAAACCTAAAATAAAAACCTAAAACCTAATCCTAAAAAATAAAATTAAATCCTAAACCTAAAAATAAAAAATAAAACCTAAACCTAAAAAATAAAATGAAAATAAAACTCAACTTAAAAATAAATAAATCTAAACTTAAAAACTAAAATAAACTAAAATAAAACTAAAATAAATAAACTAAACTAAATAAAAATTAAAATAAATGTAAATAAAATAAAAATAAATTAAATTAAATATACTAAATAAACCTAAACCTATCGGTCTACTTAATTTAAAAAAAAAAACCTAAACCCAAACCTAAACCTAAAAACCCCAAAACCTAAAACAAAACCAAAACAAAAACAAACCACAAAACTTAAACCCTAAACCACAAACCTAAACCCTAAACCCCAAACCCCCAAACCTAAACCTAAACTTAAACCTAAAGTAACTAAATAAATTAAAAATAAACCTAAACCTAAAACCAAATAAACCTACCTAAACCAGAATGGGCAAAACCTTGATGGGAGGAACATCATCACCAGCTGTCTAGATTTGTGATGGAGGTGTGAAGGCGATGATTATATGTGGTGGGGATCTGGAGGTCTTGGTGGATATGGAGGTGGTCATTAGTGGTGGTTATGGAAGTGGGAGGCGGAGGTTACATGGTGTGGTGGTGGAGAGGAGAGATCGAGGATATGATGGTGGATCCCACTAGAGGAGGTGGTTTGATGGGAACTAGGCGAAGAAACGGTCAATCGATCTGCTTATGAAACTGTCTTTATAGTAGAGATGGTTCTAGTTATTTAGGGTTTTTGATTTTCTCTATGCAGGCTCATTTTTTATCTATGTCATCTCTTGTGTCTTAAAAAACTTGGTTTGTTAGTTTGTTGATGAAATAAAAAAATGTTAAATCTGAATTTGTTCTTCGTTTGAAAAAAACTAAAAACCCTAACCTAAAAACTAAACCCTAAACCAAAATAATCCTAAACCCTAAACCCTAAACCCTAAAACCATGAACCTAAACAAACCTAAAACCACACCACCTAAACCTAAACCCCCAAACCCCCACTAAACCCTAAACCTACTAACCTAAAACCACAAAAAAAAAAAACCAAAACTTAAACAAAATAAAACCTAAAAATGCAATAAATAAAACCTAAAAATAAAATAAAATATAAATTAAACTAAACTAAAACTAAACCTAAAAAAATAAAATAAAAAAAGACTTAAAATAAAATAAATAAACTAAACTAAAATAAAAATAAAAAACTAAATAAAAAATAAATATAAAATAAAATAAAACTAAATAAAATAAACCTAAAAAAATAAACCTAAAAATTAAAAAAAACTACACTAAACTAAAAACAAAACCTAAAATAAAATAAAAAATAATCCAAAACCTAAAACTAAAATAAACCAAACTAAAATAAATAAAACTTAAACCTAAACTAAATAAAATAAAAATAAATAAAATAAACTAAGATAAAACCTAAAAATAAACATAAAATAAAACTAAAATAAAATAAAACTTAAACCTAAACTTAAAAAAAATAAAACTTAAACCTAAAATATAAAAATAAACTAAACTATAAAATCAACCTAAACCTAAACTTAAATAAAATAAACTAAAATAAAAACCTAAAATAAATAAACTAAATAAATAAAATAAACTAAATAAAATAAAATAAACTAAAATAAATAAAAATAAAACAAATTTAAATAAACCTATGCCATTTGCTTTTTTTGGAATAAAATAAAAATAAAATAAATTCTAAACCTAAAATCTAACTGACTACCCTGTACCACTGAAACCACCACCCCTAAACCACTGATCCCCCCACTCTAACCCACATCTACCCCAGGCCCACCTGACTACTACCCTCTTACCTGACCTACCCTCCACAAAACCAGCCACTAGCCCTAAATGCTTAGCCACAACCCCCCAAACCTCCACTAAAACTTAACCCCTAAAAACCTAAACAAACCCTAAAACTGTAAAATCACAACACTAAACCAAACCTAAACCCTTAAATCCTAAAGCTAAGCACTAAAATCTAAACCTTAAACCTAAACCAAAACCCTAAAACCCCAAACCCAAACCTAAACCAAAACCAAAACCCAAAACTTATTTTCACTTTTTGGCCTAAGTTGGGTTATGTTTTTGACCTCTTACTTCTGGGTTGGCCTGGTGGTTCTTGTCTTTCTAGCTTGGGTTGGCTTGGTTTCTCAACCTGGTGACTATTGTCTTCTCTACTTTGTTACTCTGGTTGCTGGTGGATGAGATGGTTTCTACTCTAGCTTTATTCTATTTTTTGCACTGGTTGGTTTGTTGGCTCTCCTCTTGAACTCAAATTACTTTTTGCTCATTTTTTATGGTTGAATGGGTGGCCTTCCTAGTGGGAACTATTGTTGGTTGTTGCCTTTCTGGGCCATCTTTTGGAGAGTTTCATGGCTACTTTTTTAGGGGTTGCCTCCCAGTTCCTTATTCTTTATTGTTGGATCCTTCTTTTTCCTTGGTTTTGTGTTTGGTTATTCTCCTAGGATTAGCCTATGTTGGGTGCATTATTTGCAGAAGGTTTTATGTTATCATTATGCTTTCTATTGGGTTAGTCTTTATTGTCAGGGAAGTTTGGTTTTTCAGCTGGTCCTGGCTAGCTACTGTTATTGCCTTTCTATGGTTGTTGTGCTTCTTTTGGACCTCTGTTGTGTGGTGCTTTGTTGGTTTTTGAATTTTTCTTGGCTGCTAGGGATGCTTCCTTTGTTGGTTACTTATGATGGGTTGTTCTCTGGTGGTTGCCTTATGGCTGTTTTACTTAGCTAGTTTGGTTGGAGGACTTTTAGTTGTCCTTGGAATCTTGGTTGGTTGATTTTTTTCCTCTTTGGTCTTTTCCTTCTTCTTGGACAATTTGCTGGTGCATTTTGTTGTGCTGGCCGAACATTTTTTTGATCCTTTTGGATTGGACTTTTTCATTTATGGTGGTTGGTGGTTGCCTTTGGCCCCTTTTGTGTGGCTATTTTGTCTTAGTGATTTGCACCTTATCTTATGTTTCCTTAGTTGATGGTTTCATTTGACTATTTAGTCATTTATGGTTGCTCACCCTGGTTTGGCTTGGTGACTGCTACTTGTTGGGACTTTTACTTGAGGGCTTCTATCTTGGTTTTGTTGGTTGTTTCTTTGTTAATTAGCATGGGCCTAGTGCTTGCTGATGGTTGGTTCTAGTTTTCCCTAGTTTAGAGCTTGGATGAGTATTTGCATAATGGTTGTTGTTGGTGTTCTGACTTTATTTTAGTCTCTCTCTCAATTATTATTATTAGTATATTGTGGTTTGGTAGCTAGATGGTTGCTGAGCGGTTGCTCTTTGTTTAATGGTGCGATCTAGAACTCTATGACTCTTTCTTGGTGGTTTTCTTATATTAGGTATCTTTGGCTATGATGGCCTTGATATTACTCACCTCTTCTCTCTAGTTGGAAGCATTACATATGATTGTATACCCTTCTTTATGAAGTTTGGATGCTCAAATGTATTATTACCCCTTGGGATTATCCTAATTGAGCCCGAGCCTTCTCATTCGCAACTCTCTCCTTTTCCTCTCTTTGTCCTTATCCTTTTTGGCTATGACTTTTGCCTCTGTAGTGTATTGCAAATTTCTTTTATAGGTTGGAACTTTATAGAGGGAATGGTCGTTAGTTAACCTAAGTGTTGTTCTATGGATCTTGCTTATCTTACTTTCTCGAAGGAATCATGAACTGCTGTTGACTCATCCTTTTACTATTTTTAGGATTTGTTTTAGTCTTACTCTGTGTCTTTTTCTCTTATGCTTTTTAGCTGTTGTATTTACTTTTTTATTTTCTTTTCTATTTCTAATGTACTCAGATGGGGGTTTAGCTCTTTAGGTTTCTTGTATCTCTAAGAGCAGTAGAATTTTAGAGCTTTACCCCTTTTAAGGACATTGTATCTTTTCCTTTTATGGTAATAAAATTGAACATTCCCCAAAAACATTAAACCCTAAACCCCTAAACCTTGACCCTAAACTAAACCTTAAACCTTAAACCCCCAAACTGAGCCCAAACCCTAAACCCCCAACCTAAACTCCAAACCACAAATAATAAACCTAAAACCCTAAACCCAAACCTAAAATAAACCTAAACTAACCTAAACCTAAAGCCTAAAACTAAACCTTAAACCTACCTTAAACCCCAACCTAAACCTAAAACCCACAAAACCCTAAACCACAAACTAAACCTAAAGTAACTAAATAAATTACAAAATAATCCTAAACCCTAAAACCTAATAAACATAAACCCAAACTATACCTAAGAATGGGCACCTTGATGGCAAGAACATCACTATCAACCGGCTCTAGATCTGTGGTGGAGAGAAGGGTGGAGGTGCGTTATCACAGTGGTGGTGGAGGATCTATAGAGGTACTTGATATGGAGGTGGTGGTGAGCAATGGTGGTTATGGAAGTGGGAGGAGCGAGAGGTTATAACCATGGTGGTGGCGGAGGGAGATTAGGGATATAATGGTGGATCTGCTACTGAGAGTGGGGTGGTTTCGATGGGAACGGAGAAATAAAGAACATCAATCGATCTACTACTTATTGAATTGTGTCTTTACAGTAGAGCTGATGCTAGTTATCTAGGATTTTTGATTTGCTCTATGCGTGCCCATTTTTTATCAATGTCATTACTTATGTCTCAGAAAACTTGGTGTGTGTGGTGTTTATTTTTGAGATGTGGGACACCACATAGATCTTAGGGGGTACTTACAAGTATGGCATTAAGGTAAGATGCATTATCTCGAAGATAGAAATTATTACCCTATAATGGACCTAATCACCTAATAAGGACTCTAAGGCATGATGGGTCTTTGAATGTACCAGAGACCTTTCCCTACTTTACATGAAAAGTAAAGTAGCATTTATAAGTAGGGTTCATTAAGTTCCCTATGGAGGCAAGCCTCCATAGTTAGTACATCCTAAGGGATGTGAATCCTTAAGAATACTCTCAATTAAAGTAGCAATTAAAGTCTCCAAAGATTTTAAGGCTAGGCTATCAGAGGATTAGTTGTGAAAAATCAAGTGGGAAAACTCAAGGAGAAGACTTATTATGAAGCCAAAGGAAATAAGTAGGGAATGCTCTTGATACACTAGTGAGCATTTCAACCTATTCTATAATTGGGCTTTATAATTTTGAAATTGAAGAAGATCAATTTTGTTAAAGTTGACATTTCATTAGAAAAGGACTTGTAAATAATAATACAAGATTATGGAGATGCCTAAGAGGTGAGGATTTATGCTTGTAGCCAAAAGAAATAGCCACCTCAAACCTAAATCTAGTGAGCTTTAGCATAAGCTAAAGTGTGACCTAAATCTAAGCCCTAAATCTAAGTGAAAATGGGCATATGGTTTAACTTCAGTAGAGGATAAACACACTTGGACTTATGATTGGAGTGGCCAACTAACACCTCACATGCTTTAAATCCATGAAGTTTGATCATATGATTTGCAAGATTAGTTAGGCTATTGTTTAATTAGAAAGAAACTAAAGTCCTTAAACCCACTCCCTAAGAGACTAGACCATGAGTGGTATGAGCATATGACTTAGTCTAGTGCAAAATCTTTTCAAATTTTATTTATTTTGACACTTCATTTTGATAAAGGCTTTGGGTTTTTGATGCCTACATGCATGATGAAATAAGGTTGTTGGCTAAATCAAAGAAAGGGGTTTTTCCAACACAAAGGATGCCCTCATGTCAAGCATTCCTCTATTGTGCAAGGATGGAAATCCTTATTTTGAGAAATAATATGATGTGCATGTTGTTGGCCATTCAACATTCATAAGGGGTTGCTAAATCTTTTAATTATCTTGATTTATGTCTAGGCTTTATGTAAGGTTATGAATTATTTAAAACTTTAGTTATGAGTTGTAGTTGGGTATAAAGGTTAATTTTTTCTAAGAGCCTCATTCAAGGCCACACATTCATCAAACATATAAAGAAACTAAGTAAAGAATTCCATCCTAATTGTGTACTTTAAACACAACATCAAATAATTTTTATAGCTAATACAAAAGAATAATAGGCTAGTGTGATAGGGTGCTGCCGTACAACCCAAAAAGAAAAATGGGTAGCCGAGCTCTACCCTTATACAACGATACATAGAAGAATAATTTTCAATTTACAAATGATAAATGCTATGGGGGGTCTTCAAGTCTTCATGTATTCATGTATCTTCCTCCTTCTTTGATTTGGTTTGCTCCACTTCAAAGGCATCACATGGCCTCCCAGGACAAAGCCTTCTAGCCAATGCTCATCCTTATCCCCACATAGCACTAATCTAATTTCTAATGCAAAAGTACATTAAAAATAAGAAAAGTAAATCTACAAGACAAGTGTTAGCTAAACACACATACAAGCAGTTATATTTATAATTTGGACTTAGCACCTACATGAGTAACCAAGCCCATCAATCTAACTTGGATTATGCTTAAGGGCTTAAGCAACTTGCAAAAAGAGTATTCATATTTATTTTTAAGCAGCCCCCTAAAAATAATCTATTTCAAAAAATATGATTAGGCTAATCACAACCTACCATCCAGCCTACGAAACATACACTCTAACATCCAATCTAAAATAATACATCATAAAAAAAGCATACATCACACCATGCATCATCTAAACATAAGGTAGGAAGTTGTGACTTAATCTAATATGTGTGTATTAAGGCTTGTGTGGTATGTCCTAACTAGGCTTTAGAGTTAAGATTTTCTAAGTGTAGAAAGATTCAACTTAAAGGGTGGTTTCACTTCAAGTGCTTTAATTGATTTGCAAGTTTTAATTTATGTTTTCTTTTGTTACATATGACTTACACTTAGCAACTAAGTGTTGTAATGAGAAGAAAAGATGTTGGCCTTTTTCATCCCTACCTTAAACTACTTTCTAAAGCATGTTAATTTGATTTAGTTCTCTTTAGTGAATGGCTTATTACACATTTTAGATTAATCCTAAGTTTAGGTTCTCTTTAAATAACTCTATTCAATGTGAAAGGCTTCTTAGGATTAATCTAATTGAAATACTATCACATGACACATGCTAAATCATTCCTTTCCATCACATGTAACATGCATATGATTAAGTCTTAAGTATACCTACACATACAATATGTTTTAGCACACTTGAATGATGGATGTGAGTATGTACATTTGAAGCTTTATATTTCCCCTCTGACTGAATTATTTTATCATATTAATTTAAGGCTCTATCTATATTCTTATGCAAAAATACATAGGATGAAATTAAATAGGTACATGTCATTGTCAACCAAGGAAGTGAGGTAATCAAATGACCTCTTTGGGTCTAGCTAAAGCCTCATATTTTTGGGATGTCCAGACTATATACCATTACATTCAAACCATATGTAAATTTACATGCATGAACATAAGAAAGAGAGCTCCAAATCAAATGATCAATTAATTCATTCACTTGAACAATTGCAAATGCATGCATTTTTAATAAAAGGAAGGATTACCATTCTCTAATTAAATACACACATGTATGTATAAAAGATATAAGCAAGTATGAGCTTTGTTAAACTTGGGAAGTGAGGTAATCAAATGACCTCCTTAGGCTAAAACCTCATATTCACGGATGTCCAGTATATATCACTTTTCTTAGATACATACACATGTATTCATAATTTGGAGAATGAAAATCATGCAAAAAAGTGATATTTAATTTGATTGAATCATTTATGTATATGAATTAAAGCATCATCCAATTCTAGTATTGAGATACATAAGAATGAAATCAAATGGAGTACGTGCCATTGTTAAACCAGAGAAGTGAGGTAATCATATGACCTCCTTGGGGCTAACTAAAGCATCATATTTTTGGGATGTCCAAACTATATACCCATTAACAATCTCACTTACATTAATACATGAATAAAGGAAAGGAGCTTCACTTTATACATTTAAGCTATAATCAAATGCATCTCTATGTATTTATAACTAACATTCATAACATATGTAACCATTCATTTATAAGCTTTGGAAAATATGTTTGGATTTAATAGTGATAATAGCCACACATATTATAAATTAAATCAACACACACAACCTTTACAAAAAAGAAAACCATTTGACTTTATGAATTTTGAAAAAATGAATGTATGATTTCAAATGACATACAACATTTAACATGATTAGAAAGGAATGAATGAGCATAAACATGTGATTTCATTCAATTAAATTAACTCTAAGGATAATCAAATCAAATAAAAAAATTTAAAGAAAACCAAGGCTTTTAATTATCACTTTCAATTTGGTTTGAAGAAATGAGGGAAAGTTTGTTGATCTAACCCATTCCCATGTTTGTGATTTAATTTCATTTAATGAAAAGTAATTAAGTTGATTTTATGGGTTAATTAGGTTTTATGCATTAAATCCATTAATTGATTAACCCTTACCTATGTTTCCTTAAATTAATTAACCAAGTAATTATGATCAACATGATATGTACATACATTGGAAATTAAATCAATGAACCTAAGAAATGAAAGAGGCCTAACACAATTGGCTTATTAGTGATTAATTAAGTTAAGAAACTTAATTAAGTACTTTCATGGTTTTCCACACATGTTTGTTAACCATAATTTCCTTAAATGTCATTAGGATATTGAACACCTAAAGATCTACCATGAATTGATTAATTAGGATTCCATGTGATAATAGTTTCAAATTGATTAATTAAGCAATTTAATTAATGAATTAAACCATCAATTAATCCCAAATTAATTAATTTCCATTCAAGTGAAATGGACTTAGGGAAAAGATTGGGAAAGAGTTCCCAATCTCATTCCCCATGCCCATTCACTATTTCACAATGGTAGCAAGCTTAACTAATGATTTTCTTTACTAGAATATTAATTAATTGCTTAATTATTAGGAAAGTAATTAAGGTTAAGAACCAATTTCCTAATTAACCAAGCAATAAATCTAAGAAAATTATGGGATGCAGGTCATCCCATTAATCAACCACAAAAGTTTGGGATTAACTAATTATGTAATTAGAGAGTAATTAAGCTAATTAAGTTTTTAATTAAACCTAAATTAAGCCTTAATTACTGCTCAAAATTAATTGGGATCAATTTTAATTGAATCTCCTCTGAAATACCTTCAAAATAAATATATACTTGCATTTTTATGATTTGTTATAATTTTCCAAAGTTTCAGCTGATTTAAATGATTTTCCATGATTTTTATAAAGTCCATTAATTTATTTTAATTATTCAAACTTCAAAATGTAATATTTCCCAATCAATCTTTTGACTTGAAATTTTTTTATAGGATTTTAAGCTCAATTTTTTTTATCTGAGAATTTCAAATCAATCTAATGTGTCATTTTAGTTTAATTAATAAAATTTGATTTTCCTAAAGCTTAAATTAAGCTCATAATATTCAAGTAAAATTTGGGGCTTTTGGATTCATTGGATTCCTCTCGAAGACCAATCAAGAGCCCTTTTTTTTTCAATTTTAGTTAAGTATTTTATTTTCTATGAACTTTTGAAGTTTGAGTTTTTAATTAATTTTTAAAAGTAGAAAATCCATAATTTCTTACTTAACCTATACCTGTGCTAATTGCGGGTCATGTATGTATGGCATCATGCGGCAGTGCGCCTCGGCGATGTGAGAATATGGACAAGGATGCATGGATCGGATCGACCATGACCATATCGGACAATCTAGATAGATACGATCCATGTTATCCACATGATCGTGATCAGATACATGATCTAAGCCATCCATCTCTCTGGGAGATCAGATGGCTAGTAAGCAATCGGTAGAGGCGATGGAACAACTTATTGATTTTGTGATTCTTGTGAAAAATTGAATGAAAACTTCATTTTATGCTCAATTTTTCGATCTCATCAAAATCACTCCAAATGCATGGGTATGATGTAAAATAAATAAAAAAAATGCAAGGGTTATCTAAGGAAATTCTAAAACCATCACAAACAAAAGAACTAAGTGACTATGGTTTTGAAAATTATCTCATCGAGGATGATTTTGATGGTGGTGATGATTGTGTGCTCTAAGTGCAAGAAGAAGCTTTAGAATGGGTTGGGCTCTTTCCTCACTTTAGAATAATGTATCCACCAATGGACACCACTTAACTAGAATCCACTTCATATAGAGGGTTTTTGCTCAAAAACCAAGTAAGAATGGTTGTTGGCTGGTTTGAGGCTCTAAGAGAGTGAAATGAGTGTGTGAGGAATAGTTTTTGCCTCTTAATTTTTTGTCTCCTTGCAATGGACAAAAATCACATCATTCATGGTGATTTTTGGATCCAAGTGGGTGTCCTTTACTTGGGGTGGTTGGGATTCTCCTTAGGTGGCTTAATTTTGTTGCCCAGGGCATGGGAAGTGGCTTCTATGAAGGAAAAGTGGGTGTCCTAGTAAACTAAAGTGGAGGTCCTTCATGCCAAGTGCTCCAATGGGGGAGGTGATGTGATTTCACCTCCCCATAAGTCATGACTGACCCAACCATCTCTTAGGTCAGGTTGGGCGGTCCTTGGAGCCTAGGTGGACCAATGGATGAGTGTTAAGTGGCCAAGGAAGAAATGACCATTTACATGGGTGTTTTGTCTTATGTGATACCCTTAGACCAAGGGTAGAGTGGTCATTTGATATTGAATTTGATTTGGGAGATTTGAAATGAGTCAAGTGAGTTGGACCAAATTTCATGTCATTTGGAGTTCATTTGGTTAGGTTTGGCTCAATTTGATCTAGGGTCAAAATGGGTCAAAATGGGTTAGGTTGACCAATTGTCAAATTGGGTCAAATCAAGGATTAGGTCAAGTTCATATGACTATTTGGAGAGGATTGTGCTTTGGTTTGATTTAATTTGGATTTAATTTGAGTTTAGTCTAATTTGACCCTTTATGTCAATTTGAGTTAGCTTGGGTCAAGAGAGAGCCAATTGGGCTAGGTTTGGCTCAATTGAAGGTCAATTCATGTTTAAATATTGATTTTGGGTTGATTTGAATTATTAGTTTCAATGGATTTTGTTTAGGTTGCAATTTGGCTAGTTTGGGTTCATATAGGCTAAAGGGTTGACTTGGTTAATAGGCTAGGTTGACTTGGTTTGGCCCAATTTATATCAATTGATCATCATAGGGTGATTAACAATCATGAAAAAAACTTTGGATTGGATTAATTCACTTTGATTTGGATTGAATTGGATTTTGGTTCATGTAGGACAAATTGGACAATTTAGGTCAAGTGAACTAATTAGATTTAGTTGGCTTTACTTTGGGTTGAGTTTGATTTAGTTGAGTTTATATATAGATTTGAGATTGATATATAAATTCAATTGCAATTGGTTTGGATTCAAATGAGTTTTGGTTCATTTGAATATTTCAAGTCAAATAGGCTAGGTTGGGTTTGACTTGGGTTGATTTTGGTTTGAATGGATGATTGTAGGTTTCATTTATATTTGGATAGATGGTTGAAGGAATGATTGATTCAAGAGAAAATCCATTGATTTTGGCTTTATTTAGATGGGTTTTGGCCAAGTTCAAAGAAATGGCTTAAAGGGTTTAAATTGGGTTTTGATTTGATTTTGGATTTGGTTTTGGCTATTTGAATTTATATTTCATTTATATTTGAGAAGATAATTAAAGGTACAATTGATTTATAAGAAAATCAATTGAGTTCAGATTGAATTGGATAGAAATTTTGCTAAGTTCATGAAGGTTGATTAAAGGGCTTGGGAAGGATTTCAAGTTTGGATTTGATCTTGGGTTTCAATCATTTGGAATTGAGTTTGGACTTGGATTTGGATTTGAAATTGAGTTTATGGTTTGGTTGGATATTTGGATTTGAATTGAATTTAAGGTGTACATGGATTGGGTTTAGGCTATAGGGTAGGTGATTTTCCTAAGTCCAGGCATGGCTAATCCTATGATTAACCCTTCTAAGTCTCTAGGCTTAGGTTAAGTGTTCACCTACTCTAGAAGTGTCTTATGACTAAGGAAACCTTTGTGTCTAGAAGGTTCCTAGGTTTAAGAAGCAGGTTGAGAACTCACTCCAAAAGTGAGGTCAACAAAGGACCCCAATAGGTGTGGTGTAAGCAAGGTGCACACGCATTAGCATTGGCAGATGATCAACAACGTCCAAAATATTGCAAACACTAACAAAAATGATCTATTCCTAAACCTAAAAGTTAGATATAATCATAATCTTAGTGCAAAGCAAATCTCTTTATGCAAAGGGCATAAAAGAGTTAGATGGAATCTATTGAGGATTGAGTATGCGAACCTTCCATTAGGGAAGTAAGTTGAAGCTATCCACTAGGGATATGGATTTGAGTCTCATTAGGAATATGATTTATTTGGGTGTGTATTCACTGGGGATAAGAATCTATAATCTGCTAGGGACTGGGAATGTGAGCCTTCCACTAGGGAAGCAGGTTTGGGTTATTTTCTTGGGATAAGAGTTTGATGGTATTTCTTATGGCTCCACTAGAGAGATTAATTTGATTTGCGCCTCGCTAAGGAGAAGTTTGGTTTGTTTGATATGTTCTAATTTGACTCCATTGGGAAGGTTGGTTTCAAATTTAGTTTATTATGGATCCTATTAGTGTGCGATGGACCCACATAGAAGGGGCTATGTCATCCTTGACCTATCTCAAATTTACAAATCTAAAGGGATAGTCTACCAGAGGACTATCCACCTAAGGGTTTATTGGTGTGAAAAGGTTGTACTTAGGAAGAAAGCATAGTAGACTTACATCTTCCAAAGTAGGATCAATGTTGGGGTGATCTTTTGGATCACAAATCAAACTGACTGGGTGACTAGTGAATCTTAGGGACTTATGTCAACTCAAAAGTAGTCAATATTAATTTCAATGATTTATTTAATTTTGATTTAGTTTGTCTTCATTTTTTTTTTAATTTCATTTGATAGATCTTGTCAATGTGCGATGGACCACACTAAGAAGGGGCTATGTCGGCCTTAGCCTATCTCAAATTTATCTATCCAAAAGGGTAGTTTATGGTAGAAGGGTAGGGTATCGACCTAAGGGGTGCCTTTTTTGATAGCTTTCTTTAAAGCATAGTAGACTTACATCTCCAAAGTGGAACAAATCTAGGTAACCCATTAGATGCATAAAACTCAACCTAGGGCTGCCCATCGTGTTCGTCATGCTAGAAAGAATGCATGTGGACTTACATCTTCAAAGCAGGATGACCAGGGTAACGTTGGTGGAATAATAGATTGAACGACCTAAGGGTGACTATTGAGAGGTGTCATGGAGAACTTATCTCAACTCATGAGTAGTGGAGATTCTACATGAGTTTTGGACACGCCTAAAGATAGGATGCCTTCTTAGAAGGTACCACAGCATTAATTATATATATATATATATATATATATATATATATATATATATTTGTTTATTATTGTGGACCCTGTTGGTGTGAGGACCTCACTAGAAGGGACTATGTCGGCCTAGACCTATCTTAGATTTACTGGACTAAGGGAGAATCTATGCATCCACAAAACAAAATCTCCAACCATAGAGGAGGTTACTAGGAAAGGGAGATTCTCCAATCTAGTAGTAACTCGGGTAGTGTCTAAATGAGGTTGCAAAGGACATGATCTAAATAAAGTGCCCACAGGGGAGGTGCCACTAGGGTCATTATCTTGGACCCTGTAAATAAGAAAGCCTGCAGGTGTACAGTGGCCAACTCAAGGATAAAGCATAGCAGACTTATATCTACCATGAGTGGTGTATCCATCGGGTGGGTCACTATAAGCATACCAACCAACCTAAGGTGCCGTCGGTGACAATCATCTAGGAAGAAGGCATGTAGACTTATATATCCTAAGTGAAACTCATTATGATAGTTTTTCATCGGCTCAACAGTGTTATCAACTAGGGTATGGTGTACTTAAAAAAGAAAGTGTAAACTTACATCTTCAGTGAGGAACAACCCATTGGGGTGACCCATTGTTGGCACAATAAGGAACCAACCTAAGAACTACTAAAGTAGGGAGTCATAAAGAAGGACTAGACCAGACTTGAAGTAGTCAGAAGAAAGGTGTTCAGGCTTACCTAATCCACTACTCGACCAAGTCAATTCATGATGGCTAGTCAAGAAGAAAGTGTATAAGACTTATATCCTCTTGAATGAAGCCAACATGAAGGTAGCTTACGACCACATAAGGCCATGCTAACAAGGCACTCATTGGTGTATAGCCAAGTCAGGAAAGAAAGCATAGTAGACTTACATCTTCCCAAATAAGGGATCACTGGGGTGACGCACTAATGGGGTAGGACGTTAGCCTGACCTAGAGCAGGTAATGAGTGAGTATTGCAGGGGGCGTTATCCCAGATCAAAGTAGCCCAAGATAGAAGATGTGTATGTTTTTTTGTCAGATATACTCAACCAAGTCAGTTCATGATGATAAGTTTAAGAAGAAGGCAGCATACATCTTCTTAAATGAACATGAGGGTAGCTTAACAATGCAAGTAAGGCCTACCATGCTATCAAGGCTCATCGTGTATTGTGTTAGGTCAGGAAGGAAAGCATATCAGACTTACATCTTCTTGAATAAGGGACCACTGGGGTGATTCACTAGTAGGGTAACATCATCGACCAGCTAATAAGTGAGGGTTGGGCGTTATCCCACATCAAAGCCGAGATAAAGATGTGTATTTGTTCATGTGATTGTGTGTAGTTTGTGTTTGTGTTGTGATGAAGGATAGGATGCCACTTGGGTTCCTTACACCTACCTAAACACATCGAAGAGTGGATGAAATGGTGCTAGAGGGCAATGTGACTCCACCAAAAAGGATGTTGCTCGGGTTGTCTTATACCTAACTTAGTTGTACTAGTTGAAATAGGATGCCTCTTGGGTTCTCTTACACCTATCTAATAGCAGAATGGTATTGTAGTTTTGTTTTATTTTGAAAATGAGGATGCCACTTGGGTTATCTTATCCTAAAAACATCATGGAAGATTCATAGATAAGCAAATAATGCTTCTAATGAAGAAAGGATTTCATGAATGGAAAGATGGGATTTTTATTGATGATAATTATTTTCAAACATTATTTTGAGGATAGTATTTCTTTAAATAGTGTCTGTTGATTAGAAGCATTGAGCGCTCCCCTATCATAGTAGTTTAAACTACTTTCCATCCTTCAAAGCACCAAGGTAGTCCTTTCAATTATCGAAAGTAGAATTCTTATTTAAAATGTTTTGAGATAGACTAACTTTGAAAGATTTTTAACCATCTATATTCATCATTAATTGAAATCTTTCTCTTGTTAAGTAGAATATTGGAGGCTGCATCTCTAATGTCACTTTAATCTTTAGATCAATCATCATGATGCTTTACAAGCCTTAGAAACTCCCCTAAAGTCATTCTAATTGTACTTTGGGGATTCAACTTCAACTTGTAGTGTCATAAAAGAACAACTACTCGATCATAAAGATGGTCTTCCTTTTCTTTAACCTAGTGACTAGAAAGGCATGACCTTATAGTAAATTCAATGGAAATTATAAGTGCAAATGACCTCTCATCCTCTAGCATCATTCAACCCATCCTTGAATGAGGCATGTAAAGAGGCTATATGCTATCAAATTTAAAATAGGTAATGTGGATTCATCTTCAAGACATGCCTATAAAATCTTGAATCAGTATGTGTGGATTTGAATGTCCTTCCTTTTGATATAATATTGGGTAATCATGATAGCATCTTTCTTCTTCAATAAGGTTGACCTCAAACTTTGATCTTGTTCTTGGTGCAAATGTTATCAAAAGTTTGCAAAGTAGGAATAGCAATAGGTTCAATTTTGAATTTGTAGACCTTTAAAGATGTATTGGGCACTTCATTCGGTCTTAGGTTAAAGTAGTCTTTAAACTACAAAGTAACCTAACTAAGTCATTGGCATTTTCTTTCTAACTTATCATATATGGATGTTGGGAGTGTGGGTGGACTACCTTTATGTTCTAAGGTTAATCTCTTAAAACTCATTGGTTGATGATCTAATTTTCTTCTCAACTTAGAGTGTATCCTCTACTTGAAAGTCTTCTAAATTCTTTAAGCAAAGTAGGTAGACTAGGCAAAATATGATTTTATTACTTCATTTGAAGGTTTATCTACAAATTTGAATCCTCTTTGAGCTTGAAGAAAGAGATGAAGTGGAAATTTGATATCTCAACATATATATATATATATATATATATATATATATATATATATATATATATATATATATATTAGGTTAGTGGTTATAACTCTTAACTTACAATCCTATAATAATATCATGAGATAATTGGAGTCAATGTGCTATACCCACATAGTTTCTAGTCACATCTTTCATGAATTATCCTTTTAGAACTTTTTTATTTCTTTTATCTACTCAAAGACTTGTCAAAAGTAGACTCAAAATTTATTTCATATATATATTTTTCTCTCCTTTTCTTTGAATTTACACCTCATACATGATTTATCCTTTGGATTCCAAATCAATGTGTATTATTGGTGCTTTACTTTTCTCTTTTCTTCTTTTCTTTCTCTTCTTCTCTATTTTTCATTCATTCTTTTCATTTTTCTTTTCTTTCTTTTTTCTTATTGTTTCATTTTTTTTTTTCTCTCTCCTTTTTTGAGTCTTTGTTTATATTGTGTTCTCTGGAGGGATAGCTTGTCTTTCTTTTCCATAGGATATTCTATGTTGAGTAAGACTTGAGGAGGTTGCCACTAACTAAAGGAAGAATTAGGTTAAGTTCCAATTAATCACTCCTCTATCTCCTTAGAGAAGGTGAGGTGCACTCATTATTTTAGCTTAGTGGGCAACCTTCCATGATAGTTTAGGACCTTAAGATTAACCTTGAATAGTTTGATGCCCTTATTTTGGATTATGAGGTGTATCTTAAGAAGGATTTATTTGATTATTTCCAATTGATTGGTTTGCTTCTTGCTATGGTGTTGATCAAAGTGGTAGGACCCTGCCACTACAACAATTGGCTTCTATGATATCTTCTGAAAGAGAGGTAGAATTGATGTCTACCTACTCTTTTATGGTGCCCAAAATTTCTTCTATTAGATCTGATGATTCTAAATCTTTGTCGATAGTAACACCATGAAAGTTTAAAATAGGTACTCTACGAGTTGGAATCCTTAAAGGCATCAAGTCCATTATACTATTTTATGGATTACGATCGTTATTATGATTGTCATTTTGAGAGTTGTCTTCTTTTGGGAATTAGGATTCAAATCATTTGAGTCATACTTATCTAGAATGGATAATACATACTCAAAAATCCTTATTGATCTTATTCTTGGCTCTTGAAGGAAATTTATGGCCTTTCTCCTTTGGTTAGAAACTCGAATCAAATGTAGGTCAAAGCGAAGTGTCTTCTTGCACCACCTCCTTTCTACTAATGATGGTGTGACTAGAATCTCTATTCTGGAAGAGAACCATATCAGACCTTCACTTGAATGTTGTTGACTTGAATTATTTAGTTGATTTGATTGTTGAATTGGAACCCTCATTTAACAAATTTAGGTATGCTAAATGGGGTTCAAATATTGGAGAGATTTTTTTTTTGGAGGAGACTTTGAATTTGATTTAAATTTAGAACCCACATTTAACAAATTTGGGTATGTTGAATGGGGTTCAAATGTTTTGAGAGGCTCTTAATTGATGCTTCCATTGGCTCACATTTGAATTTGATTTTATGTTTGGGACTCTCATTTAATAAATTTGGGTATGTTAAATGGAGGGTCAATTGACTTTGTTTTGAATTTTATTTTGGAATCTTCACTTAGCAAATTTATGTATGCTAAATGAGATTCAAGTGCATGTTTGAAAATAATTTTTGAAAGCATTTTTGTTGTTTTCGATGATGTGTGTCATGTGTTTGATTTGTTGAATTCAATTTGAAAATGGGATCCTTACTTAGCAAATTTAGGTATGCTAAGTGAAGCACAATGTGTTTGATGTATTTTGATTTGATTTTGAAAAAACTTAACAAATTTGGTATGTTAAGTAGGGATCAAGTGTGTTTGATGAGTTTGTTTTGTTTGTTTTGAAAGAGGAGAACTTCTATTTAACAAATGTGGTATGTTAAATAAAGTTCAATTTGTTTTCAATTTTGAAAAGGTGGGACTCTCATTTTACAAATTTGGGTATGTCAAATGGAGTTCAAGTGTGTTTGATTTATTTGTGATTTTAAAGGGAACTCTACTTAGGAAATGTGGGTATGTTAAGTAGAGTCCAATTTCTTTGATTTTGAAAAGGGAATTCTCATTTGACAAATTTGGGTATGTCAAATGGAATTCAAATGTGTTTTAATTTTAATGATTTTGAAAAGGACTTTCATTTAACAAATTTAGGTATGTTAAATGGAAATCAATTATATTTTTCTTTTGATTTTTTAAGATGGGATATTTGTGTGTGATGTTGCTTTTTTAAAAGAAATTCCAACTTAGCACATGTAGGATGTTCTAAATGAAATTTCAATTTTATGTCATGATCTTATTTGAAAATAAAATCTTCATTCAACAAGCTTAGGTGTGTTGAATGGAGATTACTAAATATGTGCTTTTGGAAAAGGATTTTAAAATTATTTGATTTTAAATTTTGAAAGAACCTCCATGCAATCATGGATATTGTTGCATGAGGTTAGGTTATCTTTAAATGCAGATCTTTTGTCATGAGAATTTTAATTTGAGAAGTGCTTTTGAAAGTATATATCTTTTTGTAAAGATTTTATTTTCTTAAGTATGAGATGTACCTTGCCTCACCAAGAGAATGGTAAAGTGGTTCTAAATATTTAGTCATCTTCTTTAGTTAATTCAAATTTTTTTTAACTATTGGGGGACATAATAGGGGTTTTAAGACCTACATGGGTGAGGTCTTAAAACCTAAGAATGTTAGCTCAACCTAAGGATGAAATAGGCTAAGCAATGAAAGAAAGATAGTGTTGGACCTATAAAATACAAGTCCACTATCGATGTTTGGAGACAATAATTGCTACTAGAGATGGAGAGAGGAACCCTCCCATGGAGTCGACAAAATGTGGTGTTTATTTTTTGAGATGTGGGACACCACGTAGATCTTAGGGGTACTTATTGAAATGATGATATGACATTAAGAAAGATGCACTATCTTGAAAGATAGAAATTATCACCATATAATGGACCTAATCACTAATAAGGACTCTAAGCCATGATGGGTCTTCTTTGGGGCTAGCTAAAACCTCATATTCCCGATGTCTAGATTATATACCATTAAATTCAAACCATATGTAAATTTACATGCATGAACATAAGAAAAGAGCTCCAAATCACATGATCAATTAATTCAATCACTTGAACAATTGCAAATGTATTTTTAATAAAAGGAAGGATTACCATTCTCTAATTAAATACACACATGTATGCATAAAAGACTAACCAAGTATGCCTTTGTTAAACCAGAAAGTGAGGTAAGCAAATGACCTACTTAGGGCTAGCTAAAGCCTCATATTCAGAATGTCGGACTATATACCACTTTTCTTAAATACATACATGTATTCATAATTTGGAGAATGAAAATCATGCAAAAAAAATGATATTTAATTTGATTGAATCATTTATGTATATGAATTAAAGCCTCATCCAAATTCTAGTATTGAAATACATAAGAATGAAATCAAATGGAGTATGTGCCATTATTAAACCAAGGAAGTGAGGTGATCAAATGACCTCCTTTGCTAACTAAAGCCTTGTATTCAGGATGTCCTATATACCCATTAACATTCTCACTTACATAAATCAATACATGAATAAAAGGAAAGGAGCTTCACTTCATACATTTAAGCTATAATCACATACATCTCTTATGTATTTATAACTAGCATTCATAGCATATGTAACCATTCATTTATAAGCTTAAAAATGTTTGATTTAATAATGATAGCCACACATATTATAAATTAAATCAACACACATGCAAGCATAAAGGAAAACCATTTGATTTAATTAATTTTGAAAAGATGAATGTATGATTTCAAATGACATACAACATTTAACATGATTGGAAAGGAATGAATATGCAAAAACATGTGATTTCATTCGATTAACTTAGTTCCTAAGTATAATAAAATAAAATAAAAGCATTTAAAGAAAACCATGGCATTTTAATTATCACTTTCAATTTCATATTTCGTTTGATTTGAATAAAGAAGGAAAGTTTTCTGATCCTAACCCATTCCCATGTTTGTGATTTAATTTTATTTAATGAAAAGTAATTAAGTTGATTTTATGGGTTAATTAGGTTGTATTATGCATTAAATCCATTAATTAAACCTTACCTATGTTGCCATAATTTAATTAACCAAGTAATTATGAGCCTACATGTTATGTACATACATTGGAAATTAAATTAGCAATGAACCTAAAAAAAGAAATGAAGAGGCCAATTGGTTGGCAATTCTGATTAATTAAGTTAGAAACTTAATTAAGTACTGGTTTTCCACACATGTGGTTAACCATAATTTTTTTAAATGTCTTTAGATTATTGAACATTTAAAGATCTACCCATGCATTGATTAATTAAGACTCCATGTGATTATAGTTTCAATTTGATTAATTAACCAATTTAATTAATGAATTAAACCATCAATTAATCCTAAATTAATTAATTTCCATTCAAGTATAAGACTTAGGGAAAGATTGTGAAAGAGGTCCCAATCTCATTCCCCATGCCCATTCACTATTTCACAATGATTAACAAGCAATTAATGATTTCTTACTATTTATTATTAATTAATTATCTAATTAATTAAAATTAGTTAAGATGACCAATTTTCCTAATTAAAGCAATAAATCCCAAGAAAATTATGGGAGGGAGGTCATCCCATTAATCAACCTCATAAAGTTTGGATTAATTGTAATTAAAGAGAGTAAATTAAGTTTTTTAATTAAACCTAAATTAAGCCTTAATTACTACTCAAAATTAATTGGGATTAATTTTAATTGAATCTCCTCTAAAATACCTTTAACACAAATATATACTTACATTTTTAGGATTTCTATAAGATTATTTATAATTTTCAAAATTTTTAGCTGATTTAAATGATTTTCCATGATTTTTATAAATTCCATTAATTTATTTTAACTATTTGAACTTCAAAATGCAATATCCCAGAATCCAAAAATTCTTTTATCTTGAAATTTGTATGGTAGGTAGATTTTAAGCTCACTTTTAATCTCTATAAAAATTCAAATCAATCTATTTTATCATTTTGGTTTAATTAATGAAATTTGATTTACCCTAAAACTTAAAATTAAGCTCAAAATATTTAGTAAGATTTGGACCATTTTCCTTCTTTGGATTCCTTTGAAAGACAAATCCAATGAGCCTTATTTGCAATTTTAGTTAAGTATTTTATTTTTTTGAATTTTTTGAAGTTTAAGTATTTTAATTAATTTTTAAAAGCATCCTAATATCTTACTTAATCAACACCCCAACATTATTTGGACCACGTTGAACCACATGAAGCGAGTGGCGGTGGTCCACATCGTAGATGGCGGGAATGCGACAAGGATGCATAAATCGGATCGACATCGATGGATCGAGATATCGTCATGATCCCGTGATGAATGCATCCGATTAGTCATGTGATCCATATGATCTAAGTTGTCTATTTCCTTGAATAGAAGATTAGATGGCTAACGGGCAATTCGGTGGAAGAGATGGAACACTATTCTGAGCAAGATTTTTACGTTCTTATGAAAAAATTGAATGAAAAACTTAATTTTAAGCTCAGTTTTCTAGCGATCTTCATTGGAAATCACTCAAAATGTGTGGGGATGATGTAAAATATAATAAAAAGCTTGGGTAATCTAAAGAAATTTCTTAAAATCAAGCAAAAACTGTCATAAACAAAAGAACCATTGACTAGCTTCAGTTCTTGAAAATTACCTCATCGAGAAAGAATTTTAGTGGCAGTGATGATCCGAACATGCTCCTGAGTACAAGAAGAAGCTTTGGAATGGGTTTGGGCTCTTGCTTCACTTCAAAATAATGTATCCACCAATGGTACCCGCTTCCTCATCGAAATCCACTTGATTTTGATGGCTTTTGCCCAAAAATCAAGTGGGAATGGTTGATGGTTGGTTTGGAAGCTCTAAGTGAGTGAAATGATTGTGCGAGGAAGAGTTTTTGCCTCTCTATTTTTTGTCTCCTTGCAATGGCCGAAAATCACCACATTCATAATGATTTTTGGCTCCAAGTGGGCGTCCTTGGCTTGGGGTGGTTAGGATTCTCCTTAGGTGGCTTAATTTGGTTGCCAAGGCATGGAAGATGGTACTATGAAGGACAAGTGGGTGTCTAGAAGTGTAGGTCCTTCATGCCAAGTGTTCCAATGGGGGAGGGGAGGTGATTTCACCTCCCCATGAGTCATAGTTGACCCAACAACCTCTTGGGTTAGGTTGGATAGTGTCCTTGGAGCCTAGGTGGAATAATTGATGAGTGCCAAGTGGCCAAGGAAAAGAAATGACCATTTACATAGGTGTTTTGTCTTATGTGATGCCCTTAGTGCAAGGGTAGAGTGGTCATTTAGCATTAAATTTGATTTTGGCATATTTTGAATGAGTCAAATGTGAGTTGGACCAAATTTCATGTCATTTGGAGTTCATTTGGTTAGGATTTGACCCATTTGGGTCAAATGGGTCAAAATAAATTTAAATTGGTAATTATTGGTCAAACCAAGGGTTAAGTTCATATGACTATTTGGAGAGGATTGTATGGTTTGGTTTGATTTAATTTGGATTTAATTTGGGTTTAGTCTAATTTGACCCTTTATGTCAAGCTCAATTTAGGTCAACTTGGGTCAAGGCTAGGTTGGGTTTGGCTCAATTGAAGGTCAAGTCATGTTTAAATGGTGATTTTGGGTTAATTTGAATCAGTTTCAATGGATTTGGCTTAAGTTGTAATTTGGCTAGTTTGGGTTCATATAGGCTAAATGGTTGACTTGGTCAACCGGTGATTGACTTGGTTTGACCCAATTTATATCAATTGATCATCATAGGGTGATCAACAATCATGACATAAACTTTGGATTGGCTTAATTCACTTTGATTTGGATTGAATTTGATTTTGGTTCATGTAGGTCAAATTGGCTCTTTGGGTCAAGTGAACCAATTGGATTTAGTTAGCTTGATTTAGTTGAGTTTATATATAGATTTGAGATTTATATATAAATTCAATTGCAATGGGTTTGTATTCAAATGAGTTTTAGTTCATTTGAATATTTCAAGTCAAATGGGCTAGGTTGGGTTTGACTTGGGTTAATTTTTATTTGACTAGATGATTGAGGAATGATTGATTCAAGAGAAAATCTATTAATTTTGGCTTGATTTAGATGGGTTCTGGCCAAGTTCAAGGAAATGAATTAAAGGGTTTAAATTGGGTTTTGATTTGATTTTGGATTTAGTTTTGGCTATTTGAATTTATATTTCATTTATATTTGAGAAGATAATTGAAGGTACAATTGATTTATAAGAAAATCAATTGAGTTTGGATTGAATTGGATGGCATATTGGCTATGTTCATGAAGGTTGATTAAAGGGCTTATGAAGGATTTCAAGTTTGGATTTGATCTTGGGTTTCAATCATTTGGAATTGAGTTTGGACTTGGATTTTGATTTGAAATTGAGTTTGAGGTTTGGTTTGAATTTTGGATTTGAATTGAATTTAAGAAGATGTACATGGATTGGGTTTAGGCTATAGGGTAGGTGATTTTCCTAAGTCCCTAAGGCATGGCTTAATCCTATGATTAACCCTTCTAAGTCTCTAAGATTAGGTCAAGTGTTCACATAATCTCTAGAAGTATCTTATGACTAAAGAAACCTTAGTGACTAGAAGGTTCCTAGGTCTAAGAAAAGGAGGTTGAGAACTTACTCTAAAAGGTTGAGAACTTACTCCAAAAGTGAGGTCAATAGTGTGTTACTTGGTTGATGAAATTGAAAAGAAGAAATGTTGAATCTGAATTTATTCTCGGTTAAAAAAACCAAAAACCCTAAACCTTAAACTAAAACCTAAACCCTAAACCTTAAAACTAAACCCCATTGCTTCGTTCAGTTACGTATTGCTCAAACCACAAAACCCCAAGCCTAAAAACCCTAAACCCTAAACCACTAAACCTAAACCTAAAACAAACTAAAACCTAAACCTAAAACCCAAACCCTAAACTAAACCTAAATCTAAACCCCAAACCTTAAAGAAATATACCTAAACTTAAAATAAAAAACCTAAAATAAACTTAAAATAAGGAACTAAACAGAAAATAAAACTTTTAACCCAAACCCACCCTCCGCCCGAGCCCTCGACCTCATGCTCTTGTGATTCTCCTTTTCCCCTCTCATTTTTGACTTTATAGTCACAACTTGATGGCTGTTTGGCATGATTTTCACTAGATTCATTTTGGAATCGATGTTGTGGCCACTTTCTTTTTTTACTTGGAGTGACGTAGTGGCTTGGCATCTTCCCCAATGATTCTGTGGGGGAAACTGACGGATCCAATGGATCCTACTATGGAATCAACTACCCTGGCTTCGACTGCTTCAAAATCATTCAAAGACATCCTCACTAGTAAGGATAGCTATTTAGGTGAGTCCCTAGAACTTGTTTTGACTTCTTTAGAGGCATGCCTATGGTTATGTGCTCTGATCGAATTGTGGAAAAGCTTGTTAAGCTGTTTGAATTTACTTTGGTTGGAAAGTTTACTATTCATAGGCTGGAAAACATTCTCTCTTTCTTTCATAGTTTAACGAATGATTTGGATTACTCACATGTTTTTACTCATCATTCTTATTTTATTTTCAATTGCCAAATGAGGTTGCCAAAATAGATTCCACTCTTTGATATTAGGGACCAAATCATTCTAATTTGGATTTCTCTTCCCATTATGCAAATTCATTTCATTAATCATCAATTCCTTTTTATTGTGGGTACTTTATTTGGTTGGCCGTTGCAAATTGATCAGGCAATGGCTACGAAATCTTAACCTTTTGTGGCTAGAATCCTTGTTGAATTAGACATTACCAAGAAACACCCTAAAGAAATTTGGTTGGGATCTTAAAATTACGGTTATATGTAGAAAGTTGATTTTGAAAATTTTTCTTTCTTTTATTCTCAATGTAACTTCCACGGGCATGATAATTCTAAATGTTTCATTCTGCATCCTCACCTAAAAAAGAAAATTCTTATTAAGGAAACTATTGTTCCTAACCTTAGACCGACCAATGTTAAACATCAAAAAGTTAATTCAAAAAATTCATTGAATGTTCCTAATAAGGCTATTTTACCACTTATTTCTTCAATGAAATTGAAGGTTTCTAATGTTGAAAATAATAATTTCTCTAAACTTTTGGATGATGATTCTTTTTCCTCTAAGTCGATCCCCGCATCTTTACCAATTTTGTTTGATGAAAATAAAGCTTTACTTGAAAATATTAATGAGGATATCAATGTTTTGCATCTTTTGAATTCAATGGAGAATCTAGCTTTGGTTTCTCATGATATTCAATTTGAAAATCCTGACTTTACTTTAGTTCAGGATTATTTAAATTCTAAAAAATATTTAATTTTGTCTAATAATTTGGGTATTGAAGAAGAAGGGATTGATATTCACACTTGCCTTCTTAATAAATCTGTTTGGCTCCTCTGTTACAGATGCTCATTTGCCTTTAATAAATTCTAATGGCTTGGAAGAAGGAGAACTCACTTCTATTCAGGAGACTTCCACTAAATCTATGACAAATGTTGCTAAATCCTTCTCGAATGATGATTCTATGGGAAAAGGAAATGGTTTCAAAAAGTTATCATGCAAAAATAAAAAAAAATGTTAAAAACTTCCCTCCCAAATTGTCCAAAACCACTAGATCTACTGCGGCCTCTCTCTCCTCTCTTAATTAACCTTTTCTTAACCCTTTTTTTTACTTATGTTTAATTTTTTATTTGAAATGTTATAGGGATCGGTACCCTCTCTATTCATAACTGTATTAGAAACCTTTGTCACATTTATAATATTTCTTTACTTATTATTTTGGAGCCTCTTATTCATGCAAACAAAATTAATCATTTTACTATAATGATCAGTTTCAATAAATTTTTCTCTGATGTTAGTAATAAAACTTGATATTTTTGGAATAATTTTCTGGAGGCTTCTATTCTTGATGATTTTAAACAAGTTTTCATTGCTCAAATATCTTATGGTGACTATTATGTTTTGGGCTCTTTTGTTTATGCATCTTGTAATAGATCTGGTAGAAATCTTCTTTGGGAAAATTTTAGGAATTTTTCTACCTTTATAAATAAACCTTGGTTTGTTGGTGGGCATTTCAACACTATTTTATTCTCTTCTGAATGAATTGGTGGTTTCTCTCCTAATATTCATTCCATGGAAGAATTTTCCAATATGATCCTTGATTGCAATTTGATTGATATTAGCTTTAAGGGTTCAAATTTTACTTGGCAAAACTCTAGACTGCCAAAGGTTGGACCAGATTCTTTTTAATACTCATTGGATTACTCAATGGCCTATTACTTCTATCGATCATTTAAGCAGAACCTTATCGGATCGTGTTCCTCTTTTGGTTTCTATTAAAGATAACTAGAATAGAATAAAAAATTTCTCTCATTTTAGATTTCATAACATGTGGATTCTTCATATTGATTACTTTAATGTTGTGGCTAACAATTGGAATGGTCCCTTACATCTTGAAAATTTGATTATGGGGATGAATAGATTTTGGTTTAAGCTTAAAAAACTTAAACAAAATCTGGGTTTGTGGAACAAGCATTGTTTTAAAAACCTTTTTACTAATATAAAAGAAATAGAAAATTTGGTTTGTGATCTTGAAGTCTCTCTATTATGTCGATCCTACTAAGATTAAGGACTTGATTGAGGTGAAAGATAAACTTCTTAATTTTTAAAATATGGAAGAGACTTATTGGTGCCAAAAAGCTACTAGTAAACATATTGTAGATGGTGACAGAAATAGTAGATGTTTCCATGCTTTAGTTAATAAAAAGAGTGCTTTAAATAATATTCAAAAAATTAAAGATGATAATGGAAATGGATTACGGAGAATAATGATATTAAGGATTTAGCCATTAACTACTTTAGAAATATGCTTAATAAGAGTTGCTCTTATGAAGCTATTTCTAAATCGCACTTGATTCCTTCTATTATAAACAATAATGAAAATGGTTTGCTTACTATTGTACCTAATGAAGAGGAAATTTTTAAAGTTCTTAATAGCATGAACATAGATTACATTTGTTGGTGGAGGGTTTCACTACCCAATTTTTTTAAAAATGCTAGTTTATTATTAAAAATGATTTGGTTGAGGCTGTGGTTGATTTTTTTTAATGGTTAACCATTTCCTAGATATTTTTCTTGCACTTCTACTTTTCTCATACCTAAGAAAGATAATCTGAACTATTTGAGTTATTTTAGACCAATTAGTCTTTCCACCTTCTTCAATAAGCTGATTTCCAAAATTCTAACCAACAGGCTTAGTCCTTTACTTCATAGGATTATCTCTCTAAGCCAAACTAGTTTTGTTAGAGGTAGATCTATTTCTAATAATATTCTTTCTTAAGAATTAATTCATGATTTCAATGCTAAGACTAGAGGTGGTAACATTATGTTCAAATTAGATATTACCAAAGCTTTTGACAATATCTCTTGGGATTTTCTTATCCATATTCTGAATTTATTTGGTTTTTCTGATAAATTTATCTTTCTTATTAAAAATTGTATTAAAAATGCCTAGTTTTCTATTTTGCTTAATGGGGATGCCTTGGACTTCTTTCCTTCTTCCCATGGCATAAAATAAGGGGATCCTCTATCTCCAACATCATTTATTATTGTTGTTGAGTACTTATCTAGGTGCAACAATGATCTATTCTTAAACAATCCTAATATGCATTACAAAACTTTTGGTGTTTTTCATATTTCTCATTTCAGCTTTGCAAATGATTTCATTATTTTCTGCAATGCTTCTATTCATCATATCAACAATCTCAAGATTTTTTTAAAATAAATTTTGTTCAGAAAGTGGTATATCTATCAATGAAAACAAAGGCTATTTTATTACTTCTCCAAGCATCTCCAATAATAAAATTAATCAAATCCTGCATATCACTAACTTTAAACATCAACACCTTCCTCTTAAGTACTTGGGTGATCCTCTTTTTAAATGTTTGAAACGATCCCATCTTTTTGATGAGTTAATTCAAAAAATGTTAAATAAAGTTTCTGTTTAGGAATTTTATTTACTTTCCTTTGGTGGTAGGCTCAATATTCTTAAAAGCACTCTCAATTCAATGCTGCTTTATTTGATTCAAACTATTATCCCCACTAATGCTACTCTTATCAGAATTGATCACTTATTTAATAAATTTTTTTGGGGATCCAATAATTCTACTAAAAGGATGCATTGGACTTCCTGCCATAAATGTTGTGATCCTTTGGGTGAAGGTGGCCTTAGTTGCAAACCGATTCATGAAGCTATTAATGCCTTCTCTCATAAGCTCTAGTGGAATTTTAGAAAGAATGATAGCCTTTGGGCTAATTTTATGATGAAAAACTATTTCCAAGGTAAACACCCTCTTATCTGGGCTTATAAATTTCATGTCTCTCCAGTTTGGAAAAGGCTTTGCTCCATTAAATGGGTTGTTGAACCCTTAATATGTTGGGGTATTCATTTTGGTTCTTCTTTCTTTTGGCAAGATAATTGGATTGGCAATGGCTCTATTGACTCTCTTTTATATACCCACTCTATTGCAGCTATCAAAGTTAACTCTTTCTAGCATAAGAACACTTGGAATGAAAATAAACTTGAGAATTATATCCTTATTTCTCTTTTAGATAACTTAAGAAATATCTTTATTTTCTCTAACAAACCTAACCAAATTCTCTTTAAGCTTTCTTACAATGGTGATTTTGTTCTTAAAGAGGTTTGGAATTTTATTAAAGATAAACAAAACTCCTCAAATGTTTTCATTAAACTTTGGAACAATATCATTCCCATTTCTTATTCAGTTTTAGCTTGGAGGTTTTTCAATAACTTTATTCTTGTGGACTTTTTGCTTTGAAATAAAGGGTTTTATTTGCCTTCAAAGTGCTATTGTTGCTTTCATATTGAAAATCTTAATCATGTTATTGTCAATGGTGCTATTGCTTCTAAATTATGGTTATGGCAAGATGATTTATTTAATACAAACGACTTTCATGGCTCTCTTTCCATATATCAACTTCTTGAAGTCTGTTTCCAAAAAACTATGAAAGGTCATATCAAAGTTCTAGTTGCTATTACTCTTATCTAGTTCATTTGGATGGATATAAATGATGCTAAATATCATGGTATTGATGAGCCATAAAAGGATCTAGCTAGAACCAAAGAAAAAATTCAAGCTTTATTTAATGCAAATCTTATTAGTAACATTCATTTTATAGGTTATAAATTTGGCTAAAAATTGGGTATCATTGCACGATGTTGACTCTTATAAAAGAGCTAGGATTATCCATTGGATCAAACCCAAAGAAAATTTGATTAAAGTGAATACTGATGGTTCTATTTCTTCCAAAAAATATGGCTATAGTGGTATTCATAGGAATTCTAAAGGTACTACCATTTGTTCTTTTGCCTATCCTCTAAAAGCCTGTTCTGTTATCTATGTTGAGCTTTTGGCTGTCAATAAAGCTATTGAGATTTATTTGAATAAATGCTTCCTCAACATCTGGATTTAATTTGATGCGTTCTTTCTTTTTGACATGCTTAACTCTAATATAACAAGAAATGCTAATTTATTTTATCTTCTTAATCATACTAAAAATCTTCTTTCTCAAGTTTGTTATAAAAGTTTCCATATCCTTTATGAAGGTAATGCTTGTGATTTCTTGACTACTTTAGGTGAACTTAACGATTTAACTTTATTTGACAATCAAAATTTGCCTAAACTTTTAAGGGGTTTGGTCAACTTGGATAACACTAGATTACCTTATCTCAGATTATAATTTTCTTGGCTTGGTTTTTTCTGTTGGTTTTTGATGAGCCATTGCTTTTGATTCCCCTTTATTAAACCTTCTTTGATTTGTGGCCATTTGCTTAATTTCACTCTTGGGCCTACGCTGGGTTTTGTTTTTGAGCTCTTGCTTTTGGGTTGGCCTGGTGGTTAATACCTGGTGGTTCTTATTTTTTCTATCAAGGTTGTTTTGGGTTTTTCATCCTGGTGGATGTTGTTTGCTCGGTTGGATGATTATTATTGCTTGGTTGTTTTTTGTGACCTTCATTTGGGTGGTGGCTTTGCCTACTATTATTTGTATGGGATTTTTCATATCACTAAGCTGGTTGCTTCCTTAACTGAGTTGGATTTTCTACTATTGTGGTGGTTGGCTGGGTGGGCTGGCTGTGTTGGCTGGTTGGGTTGGTTGGTTGGGTGGCTGTGTTGGCTGGTTTATCCGCTTCTGCTAGTGGTAGATTAGAGAGAATGTTGGTGGTATAATTTTAGATTGGATTTGGCAAGGTGGAGGTTATTATGTTGACTATTTTTTCTTTTTTTTGTGGATTGGGTTTTGGTGGTCAGTTTTGCTAGTTTGGGTTTGGTTTTTTTGGTTATGTTTTTAGCCTCTTCATGTAATGGTCTTCCTCTCTTGGCTACAGCTGCTTTTGTTTTTGTTGTTATTTTGGTTTGGCTAGTTGATGGCTATTTAGTGGCTATTATTTTGCTTTAGGATCTGGTGACTTGGCTTGGCGTATTGGTGCCTAACTTGGCTATGGTTATGTTGCTTGCACTCATTGATATTTCTGCTCCTCTTTGTTGTTAGCTTTGGTGGTGTTCCTATTGTACTATTGCTACTCCTGATGGATGGATTTTAGTCGGTCTTATCGGTCTTTGCTCCATTTTGTTTATGGCTGGCTATTCACCTTAGCTGGATCAAAATTTATGCTGCTTTGGTTGGGTTTGGTGGATGTTGTTGTTTGTTTCTACCCTTTTCTTGGTTGTCTTGGGTGGTTTTGGCATGATGGATGCTATTGGTCTTTTCACTGATTTGGATTTTCTTTTACTGTGGTGGTTGGCTATGAGGCTATGTTGGCTGGCTGGGTTGGTTGAATGGGTGGCTACTTTGGCCTTTCTTTCTTACTCTATTGGTGACATGCTGGTTGGCCTGCTCAAACCATGGTTCTCTTTTCTGGTTTGGGTTACAACCTTGCTGGCTTTCCTATTTGCTTGTGGAGGACATGAGCTCTTGTGTTCTTTTTGGTCTTGTTTTTTTTTTTTTTTGGTTTGTGTTGTTAAGGTCATGATGCTTGCTCCCTTTGATGTTACTATTCCTCTTTGGTGATGGCTTTGGTGGTGTTCCTACTATACTGCCATTGTCCCTGATGGTTGGTTGATTTTCTGCCTTATTGGGCTTATTTGTTTTGGTGGCTTTATGGTTAGCTATTATGTCTACTGCTTGGAGGAGTTTGTAGCCTTGCAGGATGATGGACTTGGGATAATGGGCTATGAGAGGTATGCTGGTAATGATTGCCTTGATGTTTCCCTATCTATCTTCTTTTGACTGGTAGCATTATATGTAATTGTAACCCTTCTTCGAAAGTTTGGATGGTTACATATAATGTTGCTCCTTGAGATGGTTGTAACTGAGCCTGAGCCTTTTCTTTACTTTGCTCCTTTTCTCTGCTCATACTCTTTATTCTTGCTTAATTGTACTCATACTTTCATTAGTATGTTGCAGATTTCATTTATTGGTTGGGAGAATCTTGCAGGTATCAAAAAGACCTACTGGATGTTGCTGTTGCGCATATTGATCAATTGTTGTTGGTGATTTCATTTTTCTTTTGCTATTGTTATTTTTTTCTTATATTATTGTAATAGTTATGGGGTTTATCTCTATAAGACTTATTGTTGCTCTTTAAGCATTAATTTAGAGATTTACACCCTGTAAAGACTTTGTACTTTTTCTTTGTGGCAATAAAATTCTCCTAATTTCTCTAAAAGAGCCCTAAACCCTAAATTAACCCTAAACCATAAAAAGCTAAAAACCTAAACCTAAATTAAATAAAACATAAAAAAACAAAACCTAAATAAAATAAAAAATATAATAAATTAAAACTAAAACCTAAACCTAAACCTAAAAAAAATTAAATAAAAAATAAAAACTAAACTATAATAAAATAAAATAAATAAAAACCTAAACTAAACTAAAAAAATAAAAAACATAAATAAAATAAAAAATAAACCTAAAAAAAAAACCTAAAATAAAATAAAATATAAACTAAATAAAAACCTAAACCTAAAAATAAAACAAAAAAAACTAAACCCTAAACTAAAAAAACCCTAAACCTAAAATAAAAATAAAATAAACCTAAACCTAAATAAAAATAAACTAAACTAAAATAAATAAAACATAAACCTAAACCTAAAATAAATCAAACCTAAACCTAAACCTAAACCTAAACTAAATAAAAGAAAATAAACTAAAAATAATTGAAAACCTAAACTAAAAAATAAAATCTAAAAATAAACCTAGAATAAAATTCTAAAACCTAAACCTAAAAAAATAAATAAACTAAAAAAATATACATAAACCTAAACCTAAACCTAAAAAATAAATTAAAATAAAAACCTAAACTAAAATAAATAAACTAAATTAAATAAAAAAAATAAACATAAATATAAATTAAAAAGAAATTAAAGTAAAATAAATAAAAATTAAGCAAAATAAATAAAATAAACCTAAACTTACCAATTTGCTTAATTTTAAAAAATTAAAAAAAATAAAAAAATAAAAAATAAAAACCCTAACCCTAAACCCTAAACCCTAAATCCTAAACCTTGAAACCCTAAACCCTAAACCTTAAACCCTAAACTCTAAACCCTAAAAAACCCTAAACCTTAAATCCTAAACCTTGAACCTAAAATTTAAACCCTAAACCCCAAATCCTAAACCCTAAAAACCTAAACCCTAAACACTAAACCCTAAATCCTAAATGCTAAAAACTCTAAATCCTAAACCCCAAAACCCTAAATCGAAAAACCTAAACCCTAAACCATAAATCCTAAACAATAAACCCTAAACCCCAAACTTAAACCTAAACCTACTAATCCAACTTAAACCTAAACCCTAACTTAAACCCCTAAACTCCTAAACTCTAAAGTAAACTCCTAAACTCCTAAATCTAAACCTAAACCCTAAAACTCAACATTAAACCTAAACCTAAACCCTAAAACTAAACCTAAACCTAAACTGATCCTAAAACCCTTAACCCAAACCCTAAACCCCAAATCCTAAGCCCTAAAACCTTCAACCCTAGAACCTAAACACTAAACCCTAAACCCTAAACCCTAAAAACCTAGAAACCTAAACCTAAACTAAATAAAACCTTAAAATAAAATAAATAAATAAATCTAAACATAAATTAAATAAAATTAAAATAAAAACCTAAACTAAAATCTAAACCTTTACCTAAACATAAACCTAAACCTAAGCTTAAAAATGAAATAAAATAAATAATAAAAATTAACCTATAATAAAATAAATAAAAATTAAAAACTAAACTAAAATAAAATAAATAAAATCCAAAAGTAAACTAAAAAATAAAATGAACATAAAATTAAAAAACCTAAATAAAATAATACCTAAATGTATAATAAAAATAAAATAAACTTAGAAAATAATAAAATATAAACTAAATAAAAACCTAAACCTAAACAATAAACCTAACAATAAAAGCTAAAAATAAATAGAAAATAAAACCTAAATGCTAAACTAAAAAAAAACTAAACCTAAAATAAAAGTAAAATAAACCTAAACCTAAACTAAAATAAAATAAAGAAAACTTAAACCTAAACCTAAAATAAACTAAACCTAAGCCTAAACCTAAACTAAATAAAACAAAACAAACTAAAAATAAACCTAAACCTAAAATAATAAAAAAACCCTAAGATAAGAACCTAAAACCTAATCCTAAAAATAAAAAATAAAAACCTAAACCTAAACCTAAAAATAAAACATAAAACTTAAACCTAAAAATTAAAATAAAAATAGAGCTAAACTAAAAAATAAACATATACGTACACGTAAACCTAAAAAATAAACTAAAATAAAAAGTATAAACTAAAATAAATAAACTTAAAATAAGTAAACTAAGCTAAATAAAAAAGAAACCTAAATAAAATATAAAATAAACTAAGTAAACCTAAACCTATCAATTTACTTAATTTTTTTAAAAAAAACCCTAAACCCTAAACACTAAACCCTAAAAACCCTAAATCTTAAACCCTAAACCCTAAACTAACCCTAAACCCTAAACCCTAAATCCTAAACCCTAAACACTAAACCCTAAACCCTAAAACTAACCCTAAACCCTAAATAAAATAAATAAATAAAAATTTAAAAAAATGCCTAACCCTGAACCCTAAAATTCATAAACCCTACACCCTAAATCGTAAACTCTAAAACCCTAAACCTTATACCCTGTACCCTAAACCTTAAACCCTAAACCCTACAACCTTAAACCCTAAACCCCAAACTGTAAACCATAAAATCTAATCCATAAACCCTAAGCCCTAAAAACCTAAAAACCTAAAACTAAACTAAATAAAACCTAAAAATAAAATAAATAAAAAAACATTAAACCTAAATAAAATAAAATAAAAACTAAAATAGAAACCTAAACTAAAACCTAAACCTAAACTTATATTGGTACCTAAACCTAAAGATAAAAATAAAATAAAATAAAAATAAAAACTAAACTAAAATAAAATAAACAAAAACTTAAGCTAAACTAAAGACTAAAATAAACCTAAAAATACAAATCTAAATAAAATAATAACTAAACCTAAAATAAAAATATAATAAAGCTAAAATAAAATAAAATAAATACTAAATAAAAACCAAAACCTAAAAAATAAAACCTAAACCATAAAAAAAACCAATGCCTAAAATAAACAAAATAAAATATGCTTAAACCTAAAAAAAAATAAGCTAAACTAACAAAAATAAAACCTAAACGTAAACCTAAAATAAACATAACCTCAACCCTAAACTAAATAAAATAAAATAAACTAAAAATAAACCCAAACCTAAACTAAAAAATAAATCTTAAAAATAACCATAAAATAAAAACCTAAAACCTAAACCTTAAAAAATAAAATGAGAACTAAAACCTAAACCTAAAATTAAAAAATAAAACTTAGACCTAAAAAAGAAAAAAAATAAAACTAAATTGAAAATTAAACATAAACTTAAACCTAAACCTAAAAAATAAATTAAAATAAAAAACCTAAACTAAAATAAATAAACATAAAATAAATAAAATAAACTAAATAAAAATAAAGAAAAAACAATAAATAAAAAAAAAGTAAACCTAAACCTACTACTTTTCTTAATTTTTTTAAAAAAACCCTAAACCCTATACCCTAAATCCTAAATCCTAAACCCTAAACTTATAGCCCTAAACCCTAAACCTTAAACCCTAAACCCTAAACCCTAAAAACCAAATCCTAAACTAAATAAAACCTATAAATAAAATAAATAAAACAACCTGAACCTAAATATAATAAAATAATAAAATAAAATAAAAATTTAAACTAAAACCTAAACCTAAACCTAAACCTAAAAATTAAATAATATAAAAACTAAAAACTAAACTAAATTAAAATAAATAAAATCCTAAGCCAAACTAAAAAATAAAAAATACCTAAAAATGAAAAACCTAAATAAAATAAAAATTAAAAATAAACATAAAAACTAAACCTGAAAATAAATAAAAAATAAAATGTAAACCATAAACTAAAAAAATACCTAACCTAGATAAATAAAATAAAATAAACCTAACCCTACACTAAAATAAACTAAACTAAAATAAATAAAACCTAAACCGATACCTAAAATAAACTCTAGAATAAACTAAACCTAAAGACCTAAAGTAAAATAAAATAAAAGTCAAATATAAGCCTAAAGCCGCTAGCTAAAAATAAACTAAAATAGGCCCTAAAATAAAAACTTAAAACCTAAACTTAAATAAATAAAATAAAAATCTAAAGTTAAACCTAAAAAAAATTAAAATTAGAAACCTAAATTGAAATAAATAAACCTAAAATAAACTAAATAAAAATTTAAAAAACCATAAATAAATAAAAAAACCTAAACCTACTAGTTTTCTTATTTTTTTTAAAAAACCCTAAACCCTAAATGCTAAATCCTAAATCCTAAACCCTAAACCTACAGCCATAAGCCCTAAACTAACCCTAAACCCTAGAATGCTAAAAACCTAAACCTAAACTAAATAAAACCTAAAAATAAAATATATAAAAATACCTAAACCAAAATAATATAAATAAAATAAAATAAAATAAAAACATACTAAAACCTAAACTTAACCCTAAATCTAAACATAAACCTAAACCTAAAATAAAAATAAAATAAAAATAAAATATTAAATAATATAAAATAAATAATAACCTAAACTAAACTAAAAAATAACAAACTTAAATAAAATAAAAGCTAAACCTAAAATAAAAATAAAATAAACCTAAAATAAAATAAAATAAAAACTAAATAAAAACCTAAATATAAATAAAATTAAAAATAAACCTAAATAAAAATAAACAAATAAAATAAAGTAAAATAAATAAAAAATAAACTAAATAAACATAAACCTACCAATTTACTTAATTTTAAAAAAATAAAAATAATAAAGAAAACAAACCTTAAACCCTAAACCCTAAAACTAACCCTAAACCCCAAACCCTAAACCAACCTACCTACAATCCTAAACCCTGGCTAAAACCCCCTAAACCCACCTCCTAAACTCACTAACCCTAAACCCTAAATCCTAAACAGGCTCCAAACTACCACAACCTAAATCCCCAAAGCCTACAACCCTAAACACTAACCTTAATCTCCAAACCCTAAAGCCTAAACCATAAACCCTAAACCCTAAACCCTAATAACTTAAAAACCAAATCCTAAACTAAATAAAACTTTTAAAAAAATAAATAAATAAACCTAAATCTAAATAAAATAAAATAATAAATAAAATAAAACCTATTAAACCTGCACTAAACCTAAACCTAAAAAATAAATAATATAAAATAAAACTAAACAAAATTAAAATAAATAAAATCCTAAGCCAAACTAAAAAATAAAATAAACCTAAAAATAAAAAACCTAAATAAATTACAAAATTAATAATAAACATAAAAACTATACCTAAAAATAAATAAAAAATAAAACCTAAACCATAAACCGAAAAAAAATACCTAAGCTTAAATAAACAAAATAAAATAAACCTAACCCTACACTAAAATAAACTAAACTAAAATAAATAAAACCTAAACCTATACCTAAAATAAACTAAACCAAAACCCTAAACTATATAAATAAAAAAAAAAAACAAATATAAAATAAAACCTAAAATAAGCCTAAAAAAAAACCTAAACCTAAACCTAAAAATCAAAATAAAAAAAACATAAACCTAAAATAAAAAAATAAAACCTAAACTTAAAAAATAAAATAAAAATAAAACTAAAGTAAAAAATAAACATAAACCAAAACCTAAACCTAAAAGGTAAACTAAAATAAAGAAACTAAACTAAAATAAATAAACCTAAAATAAATAACCTAAACTAAATAAAAATAAAAAATAAACATAAATAAAAATAAAAAATAAAATAACTAAAATAAATATAAAATAATCTAAATAAACCTAAACCTATTAGTTTTCTTAATTTAAAAAAAAACCACCCTAAACCCTAAACCCTAAAATTAACCATAAACCTAAACCCTAAAGCCTAAACTAACTGCTAACCTTAAACCCAAAACCATAAACCCTAAACTAAAACCTTATATCCTAAAATCCTAAACCTGACTCGTGCAACCCTAAATCCAAAAACCTAATATAAAACCCTAAACCCTAAACCCTAAAACTACCACACCTCCCAAACCCTAAACCCTAAACCCTAAACTCACTAAACTCCCAGGCCACCAACTAAATCCTCCCTGACCACTGGTACCTACATAAACCTAAATAAGCACTTAAGAATATATAATAATCTAAACCTAAACAAAATAAAATAAAATATAATAAAATAAAAACCAAAACTAAAACCTAAACCTAAACCTAACCCTAAACATAAACCTAAACCTGAACCTAAAAATAAAATAAAATAAAAAATAAAAACTAAAATAAAATAAAATAAATAAATACCTAAACTAAACTAAAAAATTAAATAAACTTAAAAATAAAAAACCTAAACATAGAATAAAAACTAAACAAATTAAAAACTAAATAAAAACCTAAACCAAAAAAATAAATATAAAAATAATACCTAAAAATAAATAAAAAATAAAATTTAAACCCAAAACTAAAAAAAGAAACCTAAACTTAAAATAAAAATAAAATAAAAATAATAAAATAAACTTAAACCTAAACCAAAATAAATGAAACTAAAATAAATAAAACCTAAAATAAACTAAACCTAACCATAAAGAATGACCGATCCGATCTACTGTTTATGGAACTATGTCCTTATAGTAGAGATGGTTCTAGTTATCTAAGGTTTTTGATTTGCCCTATGCTTGCTCAATTTTTATCTATGTCGTTGCTTGTCTCATAGAAAACTTGGTGTGTTACTTGGTTGATGAAATCAAAAAGAAGAAATGTTGAATCTGAATTTGTTCTCTATTAAAAAAACAAAAATCCTAAACCCTAAACTAAAACTTAAACCCTAAACCTAAAACCTAAACCCTAAACCTTCACCCCTAAATCCTAAAAACCTAAACTAAATAAAACCTTAAAAAAACCTAAACCTAAAAAAAATTAAATAATAAAATAAAATGAAAATTTAACCTTAAACCTAAACATAAACCTAAAAATAAAATAAAATAAAACATAAAACTAAAATAAATAAATAAAAACCTAAACTAAACTAAATAATGTAAAATAAACTTACGAATAAAAAACCTAAATAAAATATAATAAAATGAAACCCAAATAAAAACCTAAACCTTTAAAAATAAAACTAAAAATAAAACCTAAAAATAAATTAGAAATAAAACCTAAACCCTAAACTAAAAAAACCTAAACCTAAATAAAAATAATATAAATATAAACTTAAACTAAAATAAACTAAACTAAAATAAATAAAACCTAAACCTAAAAAAAACTAAAGCTAAACCAAAACCTAAACTAAATAAAATAAAATAAACTAAAATTAAACCTAAACCTAAACTAAAAAATAATACTTCAAAATAAACCTCTAAAAAACTTAAAACCTAAACCTAAAAAAATAAAATAGAAACCTAAACTTAAACCTAAAAATATAAAGTAAAACCTAATCCTAAAAAATAAAAAAAAATAAAACTTAGATAACAAATAAACCTAAACCTAAGCATAAACATAAATAATAAACTAAAATAAAAAACCTAAACTAAAATAAATATACCTAAAATAAATAAACTAAACTAAATAAAAATAAAAAATAAACTTGAATAAAAATAAAAAATAATGTAAATTAAAATAAATAAAAAATAAACAAGTATAATAAAAACAAAAACTTGTCAATTTATTTAATTTTTTAAAAGAACCTTAAACCTTAAACCCTAAACCTTAAACCCTAAACCCTAAAAGGATAAACCCTAAAACACAAAACCATAAACTGTAAACCATAAACCCTAACCTTGAACCCCAAACCCTAAAACTAAAGGTAAACTAACTAAATAAATTTAAAATTAAACCTAAACCCTGAAACCTTATAAACCTAAACCTAATCCTAAACCCTAAGAATGGACAGAACCTTTGCGGCACGAACATCACCATCAACCAGTCTCAATCTAGATTTAGCAGTGGAGGCAAAGGTGGAGGCAGTGGTTGTCAGAGTGGTGGTGGGGGATCTGGAGGTGCTAGTGGATATGAAGGTGGTGGTTAGAGCAGTGGTGGTTGTGGTGGCGAGAGGAGCAATAAAGGTAATAGCTGTGGTGGTAGCAAAGCGAGAAATAGGGGATATGATGATGGATCCCGCTATTTGAGAGGCTGGAGTTGTTCAGATGGGAACTAGAGAAACTAAAGAACGACCGATATGATCTACTGCTTATGGTCTTTACAATAGAGACAATTCTAGCTATCTAGGGTTTTTGATTTCCTCTATGTGTGCTCATTTTGATCTATGTTGTCACTTGTGTCATAGAAAACTTGGCGTGTTACTTGGTTGATGAAATCAAAAAGAGGAAATGTTGAACTTGAATTTGTTCTCTGTTAGAAAAAAACTAAAAACCCAAATCCTTAAACTAAAACTTGAGCATTAAACCTAAAACCTCAACCCTAAACTCTAAACCCTAAAAACCCTAAACCCTGAAACCCTAAAACCCTAAACCTAAAAACCTAAAACCTAAAACCTAAACCCTAAACACTAAACCCTAAACCCCAAACCCCACACCCAAAACCCACAACCCAAAACCCTAAAAAGCTAAAAACCTAAACCTAAACTAAATAAAACCTAAAAACAAAATAAATAAAAAAACCTAAATGAAAATAACATAACAAAATAAAATTAAATAAAAACATAAACTAAAACCTAAGCCTAAACCCAAAAAGAAAAAAGTAAACCAAAATAAAATAATTAAAAACCTAAACTAAACTGAAAATAAAAAACCTAAGTAAAATAAAAATTAAACCCAAAATAAAAATAAAATAAAATAGAAACTTAATAAAAACCAAAACCTAAAAATAATTAAGTAATAAACCTAGCCCACTAAAACCTAACCCTAAAAAAATTAAAACTAAACCTAAACTAAAATAAACTAAACTAAAATAAACCTAAATCTAAACCTAAAATAAACTAAACCTAAACCTAAACCTAAACAAAAAAAAAATAAAATAACAAAAATAAACCTAAACATAAACTAAAATATAAAACTTAAAAAATAAACCTAAAATAAAACCTAAACCAAACAAATAAAATAAAATAAAACCTATACCTAAACATAAAAAATAAAATAAAACTTAAACTTAAAATAAAATAAAATAATACTAAAACTAAAATAAACCTAAACCTACATTTAACTCTAAAAAAATAAACTAAGATAAAAAAACTAAAATAAATAAAATAAATAAAATAAACCAAAGTAAAAAATTAAAATAAACTAAAATAAATAAAAATAAAATAAATAAACTAAATAAACCTAAACCTACCTATTTACTTACTTTTAAAAAAATAAAAAACCCTATCCCTAAACCCCCATAAACCTACAACCATAAACCCTAAACCTTAAAACCCTAAACCCTAAACCCTAAACACTAAACCTAAACCCTAAACCCTAAACCCTAAACCCTAACCCTAAACCCTAAAACCTACAACCTTAAACCCTAAACCCTAAACCCTAAACCCCAAATCATAAATCCTAAACCTAAAACTAAGCTTAAACCCTAAACCCTAAAATCCCTAAACCCTAAAGCCTAAACCTTAAACTTTAAACACTACAACCTAAACTAGCCCTTAATAAATTTAAAAATAAAACTTAAAATAAAATAAAAACTAAATAAAAATTAAAAGCTAAAAATATTCATAGAAATAAAACCGAAAGAAATAAAAAAACCTAAACCATAAACTAAAAAAACATAAACCTAAAAAAAAAAAATCAAAATAAAATTAACATAAACATAAACTAAAATAAACTAAATTAAATAAATAAAACCTAAACATAAACCTAAACCTAAACCTAAACTAAATATAGTAAAATAAAAAAAAATAAACCAAACCTAAACAAAAAATTTTAACCTAAAATTAATCTTAAAATAAAAAACCTAAAACCTAAACTTAAAAAATAAAATAAAAACCTAAACCTAATCCTATAAATTTAAAAGAAAACCTAAACCTAAAAAAGAAATAAAAATAAAACAAAAGATAAAAATAAACCTAAACCTATACCTAAACCGAAAAAATAAATTAAAATAAAAAACCTAAACTAAAATTAATAATCCTAAAATAAATAAACTAAACTAAATAAAAATAAAAAATAAAATATACTAAAATAAATTAAAAAAAAACTAAATAAACCCAGACCAATGGGTATACTTAATTTAAAAAATAAAAATAAAAAATAAAAAATAAAAACAAATCAAAAAATCCTAACCCTCAGCCCCAAACCCTAAAACTAACCCTAAACCCTAAACCTAAACCAAAACCTAAACCTAAAAATAAAAAATAAAACGTAAACCTAAATATAAAATAAAAATAAATCTAAACTAAAAAATAAACATAAACAAAACCTAAACTAAAATAAATAAACTTAAAATAAATAAACCAAACTAAATAAAAAAAAACCTAAATATAAATAATAAATTAAATAATATAAAATAAATAAAATTAAACTAAATAAACTAAAAAACCTAAACATATTGGTTTACTTAGTTTTTTTCTTTTAAAAAACCTAAACTCTAAACCCTAAACCCTAAATTCTAAACCCTAAACCCTAAAACCTAAAACTAACCTAAACTTATAACCCTAAACCTTAAACCCTAAACCCTAAACTAACCCTATACCCTAAACCCTAAACCCTAACCCCAAAAACCAAAAACCTAAACCTAAATTAAATAAAACCTAAAAATAAAATAAATAAATAAAACTTAAACCTAAATAAAATAAAAACCTAGACCCGAACCTACAAAAAAAACTAAACCTAAAATAAAAAAATAAACCTAAACCTAGACCTAAACTAAAATAAACTAAACTAAAATAAATAAAGCATAAACCTAAACCTAAAATAAACTAAACCTAAACCTAAACCTAAACTAAATTAAAAAAAATAAACTAAACAAAACCTAAACTTAAACTAAAACTAAAACATAAAATTAAACCAAAAATAAAAGCCTAAAACTTTAACCTAAAAAAATAAAATAAAAACCTAAACCTAAACCTAAAAATAAAAAATAAAACCTAAACCTAAAAAAATAAAATAAAAATAAAACTAAACTGAAAAGTAAACATAAACCTAAACCTAAACTTAAAAAATAAACTAAAATAAAAACCCAAACAAAAAAAAATAAACTTAAAATAAATAAACTAAACTAAATAAAAATAAAAAATAAACCTAAATAAAATAAAAAATCAGCCTAAATAAAAATAAAAATTATAATATAATAAAATAAATAAAAAATACACTAAATAATCTAAATAAACATAAACCTATTGGTTTACTTAAATTTAAAAAAACCCTAAACCATAAGCCCTAAACACTAAACCTTAAAATCCTAAACCCTAAACCCTAAACCCTAAACCTACAACCCTGAGCCCTAGATCCAAAACCATAAACCTTAAACCTTAACCCAAACCCTAACCCTAAACTCTAAATGCTAAACTCTAAAACCCTAAACCCTATACCCTAAACTAATTGTTAACCCTAAAAACCCTAAATCTTAAACCCTAAACTAACCCTAATCCCTAAAACCTAAACCATAAACCCTATACCCTAAACTCTAAACCCTAAACTATGAACCTAAACTCCTAAACTATAAACCTACCTAACTATCCTAAATCAAAACCTAAACCTAAATCCAACTTAAACCTAAACTATAAACTAAATTAAAACTATAAAATCTTGAACCCTAAATCATAAACTTACACTAAACCCTAAGCTAACCCTAAAATCTAAACCTTAAACCCTAAAAAACCCTAAAGACTAAATAGTAAACCCTAAACCCTAAACCCTAAACCCTAAACCCTAAACCCTAAATTCTAAACTATAAATCATAAACCCTAAACCCTAAAAACCCTAAACCCTTAATCGTAAACCCTAAACTAACCTTAAACCCTAAATCCTAAACTCTAAACCCTAAACCCTAACTTTAATCCTAACCCTAAATCCTAAAGCCTAATCCCTATACTTTTAAATCCCATACTATTGTGGCTGGCTATTCTGCCAGCTTATTGTTTGCTGATCATGATTATTTTTCTAGTTACTTTTGGTTATCCTTTCTCTCTTGGTTTTGCTCCTACTGCTAAAAGGAGTTGTGTGACCTCATGGGCTCTTTATTTTTTGGTTGTAGCATGCAGAATTATTTTCTTGTGGCTATCTATCTTTTCTTAAATGATGTTCTAGATGAGTGTAATTTTGGATGCTTCTAGATTGTTATATCTTATGAATATTGGGTGTGCCTCTTGTGATACTGAGGTTCTATTTTTTCTTTGTGTTCTGAACTGGAAGGCTACAAACTACTAGTTGGATGTTTTTTTGGACTTGGCTGATGATGAATCTATTAGGGTTCTTGTTCGTAACCATCTCTAGTTGTTGGATTATTTGTGATCCTAATGGGATCTTACTTTTTCTATGTTGGCTAGTATATCTAGCTGTTTAAACTGGTTTCTCATGTCCTTAGATTTGGATTGGTGGCTGTTGTCTACGACTTTCCCTTGGAATTTTTTTAATCATTGTGACTGGATGACTCTTTTTGTCATTCATCTTGATGGTTCTAAGTCTATTGATTTGAATCCTTGGCAGTCTTGGTGTCTTGCAAGGTTAACTGCCTAGCTAGCTACTTGGATTGGGTGCTCTAGCTAGCTGGTTTGGTCAAAAGAGTATTTACTTTGTTATAATTTTGTTGATCTATTTGAGTCTATGTTTGGAATCGGCAACTTACTTTCCCATTCTCCTCTTCTAGTTTCTACCTACTGGGATTTTCATTTCTGGATTGTGGCTGAACTTCTTCCCTTTTCTATTTTCTTGGTTTCCTAACTTCCTAACATTCTTCATGTTAGTTTTACTATTCCTATGGATATTATTGTTTCTAATTTTTTGCAACTATGGTCCTCCTTTTTTCCTTTATTTGGTCTATATTTAGTCCTTATTTTTATATTATTAGGTTTGCTCCTAGCAACTGTGTTAGCAATTCTTGGTGGTGGCTTTGGTGTGCTCCCTCTAGTCTAATGCTTTCCTAGCAAGTTACCTCCTTATCTACTTTACAGAGTTTAATATATCTGACTGCTGGGTGTTTTGTGGTTATATTTACTATTTGAAGTTTTATGCAAGTTTGTATGATGATCATCATTAGATAAGGTGCTACAAGAGGTATGCTGGCAATGATGGCATTGATGTTTCCCACTCCTTGTTTGGGCTGGTAGTGCTATATGTAATTGTAAACATTCACTTGAAGTTTAGATGCTTACATATGGTGCTACTCTTTAAGACTATTACAATTTAGCCTGAGCCTTTTCTTCATCTTTTTACTTCTTTCTGCTATTGTATTTTATGCTTGAATAATTATTTCATTATTTATACTCATCCCTTTACAAGCTTGTTGCAAATCTCTGGTACAGGTTGGGAAACTTTTGCTCCATGATTGTGCTAGTTTTAAAAGGAGCAGACAAAGTTTACTGATGATTTCAAGGATTGTTTTTGGTGGATCTATGTTTCTATTTTTATTAGCATACTTTTATTATCTATTGTATTAGCTATGGGGCTTATCTCCTTAGGACTTTTTGTAGCTCTTTGAGCATTTGCTTAGAGATTTGCCCCCTCTAAGGACTTTGTACCTTTTCTTTATAGTAATAAAATTTCTTTAATTTCCCCAAAAAACCCCTAAAACTCTAAACCCTAAATCCTAAACTAACCCTAAATCCTAAATCCTAAACTCTAAACCATAAACTAACCCCAAACCCTAGAAAACCATAAAGCCTACACCTTAAACCATAAACCAACCCTAAACCCTGAGCTAACCCTAAACCTTAAACCCTAAACCCTAAAAACCTTAAATCGTAAAGCCTAAACACTAAACCCTAAACCATAAACCATAACCCTAACCCTAAACCCTAAAACCCAAAACCCTACAACCTTAAATCTTAAACCAAAAACCCTAAACCTGAAAACCTAAACCATAAATCCTAAAAACCTAAAAACCTAAACCTAAACTAAATAAAACCTAATAATAAAATTAATACAAAAACCTAAACCTAAATAAAATAAAATAATAAAATAAAATAAAAACTTAAACTTAAACCTAAACTTAAACCTAAACCTAAACCTAAAAAATAAAATAAAATAAAAAATATATAAACTAAAATAAAATAAATAAAAACCTAAACTAAACTAAGAAATAAAATAAACCTAAGAATAAAAAACCTAAATATAAGAAAAACTAAAAGTAAAATAAAAATAAAATAAAATAAAAACTAAATAAAAACCTAAACCTAAAAAATAAAACTAAAAATAAAACCTAAAAATAAATAAAACATAATACCTGAACCCTAAACTAAAAAAAAACCCTAAACCTAAAATAAAAATAAAATAATCCAAACCTAAACTAAAATAAACAAAACTAAAATACATAAAATCTAAACCTAAGCCTAAAATAAACTAAACCTAAACCTAAAATAAATAAAATAAAATAAATTAAAAATAAACCTGAACCTAAACTAAAAAAAACCTCTAAATAAACTTAAAATAAAATCTTAAAACCTAAACCAAAAATAAAAAATAAAATAAAAACCTAAACCTAAACCTACAAAAAAAAACCTAATTCTAAAAAATAAAATAAAATAAAATTCAACTAAAAAATAAACCTAAGCATAAACATAAACCATAAAAATAAATTAAAATAAAAAACCTAAGCTAAAATAAATAAACCTAAAATAAATAAACTAAACAAAATAAAAATAAAAAATAAACCTAAATAAAAATGAAAATAATGTAAACTAAAATAAATAAAAAAATAAACTAAATATACTAAATAAACCTAAACCTATCGATTTATTTAATTTTTTTAAGAAAAACCTTAAACCCTAAACCCTAACCCTAAACCCTTAAAAACCCTAAACCATAAACCCTAACCCCCAACCCTAAACTGTAAAAGCATAAACCCTAAAACCCTAAACCATAAGCCATAAACCCCAAACCCTAAACCCTAGCCCAAAACCCCAAACCCTAAACCTAAAGGTAAAGTAACTAAATAAATTAAAAAATAAACCTAAACCATAAAACATAATAAACCTAAACCTAATCCTAAACCCTAAGAATGGGCATAACCTTGGCAGTAAGTACATCATCGCCAACTTGGCTCAGTCCAAATTTAGTGGTGGAGGCGAAGACAAATGCGGCGGTAGTGATAGTGGTGGTGGGGGTTCTGGAGGTGATGGTCGGAGCAGTTGTGGTTATGGAGGTGAGAGGAGCGATGGAGGTTACGTCCATGGTGGTGGCGGAGGGAGAAATATGGGATATGATGTGGTTCCCACTACTTCAAAGGTCGGGGTTCTTATGGGTAGTGGAGAAACTGAAGAACGGTTGATCCGATCTGCAGCGTATGGCACTATCTTTATAGTAGAGATAGTTGTAATTATCTAGGGTTTTTTATTTCCTCTATGCATGCTCATTTTTGATCTATGTTGTCACTTATGTCTTAGAAAACTTAGTGTGTTAGTTGGTTGATAAAATCGAAAAGAAGAAATATTGAATCTGAATTTATTCTCTATTTTTTAAAGAAAAAAATAAAAAATCCTAAACCCTAAACAAAAACTTGAACCTTAAACCTAAAACCTCAACCCTGAACCCTAAACCCTAAAAACCCTAAACACTAAATCCTAAACCCTAAAACCATAAACCGTAAACCATAAACTCGAAAACTTAAACCCTAAACCCAAAACCCTAAACCCCAAACTCTAAAAAGCTAAAAACCTAAACCTAAACTAAATAAAACTTAAAAATAAAATAATTAAATAAATTGAAATCAAAATAAAATAATAAAATAAAATTAATTAAAAACATAAACAAAAATTGAAACCTAAACAAAAACCAAAAAAGAAGAGAAATCTAAACTAAATTAAAATAAATAAAAACCTAAACAAAACTAAAAAAATAAAAAACCTAAATAAAATAAAAACTAAACCTAAAATAAAAATAAAATAAAATAAAAACTAAATAAAGACCTAAACCTAAAAAATAAAGTTAAATAATAAATATAAAATAAAAACTAAACCCTTAACTAAAAAAAAACCTAACCCTAAAATAAAATTTAAATAAAACTATACCTAAACTAAAATAAACTTAACTAAAATAAACAAAACCTAAACATAAGGCTAAAATAAACTAAACCTAGACCTAAACCTAAACTAAACAAAATAAAATAAACTAAAAATACACCTAAACCTAAACTAAAAAAATAAAACCAAAAAATAAATCTAAAATAAAAACCTAAAACCTAAACCTAAAATAATAAAATAAAAACCTAAACTTAAACCTTAAAAAAATAAAATAAAAATAATACAAAATTAAAAAATAAATTTAAACTTAAACTTAAACAAAAAAAAAACTAAAATGAAAAACCAAAAGTAAATAAATAAACCTAAAATAAATAAACTAAACTTAATAAAAATAAACAGAAACTAAAGTAGAAAATAAAATAAAATAAAATAAACAAACTAAATAAACCTAAACCTACTAATTTTCTAACTTTTAAAAAAATAAAATTTAAAAAAATTAATAAACCCAAACCCTAATCCCTAAACCCTAAACCTTAAACCTACAACAACCTTAAACTCTCAAACCCTAAAACTCTTAACCCTAAACCCTAAACCCAAAAACCCTCCTAAACCCTAAACCCTAAACCCTAAACCCTAAACCCTAAAACCTATAACCTTAAACCCTAAACCATAAACCCCAAACCCAAACCCATCCCTCTCGGCTACGCTCCCTCTTTGGTGATTTTATGCTCCTTAATTTTTTTGCGTTTGGCATTTTGGGCTACCTCGATTGATCGCTATTTTGCTTGGTTGCTTTCCTCTGGCTTGCTTATGTGACTCTTGGATCAATGGTGGAGGCATCGCTCTCCGTGCATCCGAGCTCGTCGCTCTTGGATGCGTCAGCTTTGCCCTCAGATCCTAAAGGTATTTTGGATACATTTGCATCCATTAATGCACCTGCTATCAAGTCCTTTAAGGATGCTCTTTCTGGTAAGAACCCTTGCTCTAATGCCTCGGTTAACTTAATTTCAATCTCATTCCATGGATTGCCGGCTGTCATGTGTTCTGACCTAGATGTGGAGAAATTAGCTAAGCCTTTTGAGTTCTATTTGGTTGGTAAATTCTCTCTATGACACCCTACTCTAGATAATATCCGTTCTTTCTTCCATAGCTTAAAGCTTTCGGGAGTCTTCACTATTGGGCTGATTGATCCTCGACATATTCTTATTCAGTTATCAAATGATTTAGATTATTCTCGAGTCTTTGCTCGTCGCTCCTCTTTTGTGTATAATTCTCAAATGCGGCTCTTGAAATGGTCACCCCTTTTTGATGTCAAAGAAGAATCCCCAATTGTCCCTTTATGGCTTGCTTTTCCCAACATGAGAATTAACTATGTTACTCACCAAGTTCTATTTGCGGTTGGGGCTCTATTTGGTAGACCCCTTCAAATTGATCAAGCCATTGCTACTAGATCTCGACCATCTGTTGCACGTATCTTGGTTGAGATTGACATTACCAAAAAATACCCCAAAGAAGTTTGGATCGGTTTGGAAAAATTTGGATATAACCAGAAAGTAGAATTTGAAAATTTCCCCATCTTTTGCACTCACTGTAAGATCCATGGTCATGATCACTCTGAATTCTTTGTGTTACACCTTAACCTCAAAAATAATATATCAGATACTAATACCTCTCTTGGGCTGGAAAACCAATAAGTTAGCTTATGTGCCTAAAGCTACTCATAATGGAACTCATCCTCCTACACCTACCCCTTTATTACCTACTGATTTGCCTAATGGAAAACATTCTGAGCTTGGTATAAATACTAGTATTGAGGTGTGTGAAGAAACTAATGATAACTTACCTAGCACTTCTCCTACTTGTAATAATTTGGCTTCTCATGACAAATTTGAATCTAAATGACAATTTGAATGGGAATCTTATATTGGATCAAAATAATGTTGAACCTTTGGTGTCAGACCAAAATCTGAATATGCATCACGACAATGAGAATGATATTGGTACTATTATTGGTGTAAGAACCTCCCCTTCTATTTCTCTACAGAGTGATACTCAGGCTATCCCAATTTCTCATTCTTACTCTGATACTGAAGAAAGAGAAATCACTACTACTAAAACATTGACTGATATTGCTCCTATTCTGGATACCAAAAACCAATCCCTTTCTGATGGAGATACTTTGGATATTGATAGACCCTTCCAAACTGTTATTTAAAAAATCTTATAAAGCTAAAATGACTAATAATAACTTCACTAGAACCACACGTTCTTCTTTAACACCTCACAAATAATTATGTCCTTCTCTCTTTCCTTTTCCTTTTTGGATTTTTTATTATGATTAATTTTCTTATTTGGAATATCTAGGGTTGTGGGACTCTCCCTGTCTGCAACCATGTTAGGAGCCTCTGTCGCGCTCATAACATCAGATTACTTGTTATTATTGAGCCTTTCATTAACTCTTCCAAGATTGCCCATGTTGGTAGATCGCTTGGATTTAAAAATTTCCTCTTCAATCTTAATAATAAAATTTGGTGTTTTTGGAATAATTCCATCACCATTTCCATCATTGATGATCTTGATCAATTGGTTAATGTCAAAATCTCATTAGGTGAGTTTTCATCTTTGGTTCCTTTATATGCTTCTTGTAATAGGCGGTAGGAACATCCTTTGGAATCACTTAAGAACCTTCGCCTCCTCGATTAACCTTCCGGTTGGTTGGGGTGATTTCAACACTATCATTGCTTCGAAAGAGGGAGGATGTTCTCCTAACCTCCATTCCATGGAAGACTTCTTTAATATGATCTTAGATTGCAATCTGATTGACATTGGTTTTTTCTGGGTCTGATTACATGTGGCATAACTCTAAACATTGACAACGTCTTGATAGGACCCTCTTTAATTATCTTTGGATCAATCAATGGCCTCTTACCTCTATTGAGCATTTGAGCAAAACTTTGTTTGATCATGCTCCTCTTTTGATCTCTATCAAAACTCCCTCCTTTAACCCTTCTACTCCTTCACCTTTTAGATTCCAAAATATGTGGACCCAACATGGCGATTTCACTAATGTTGTTTTCACTAATTGGATGGCTTCTATTCACCCGAATAATTCTGTTAAAGGCATGATTTGGCTTTGGCTTAAGCTCAAAAGACTTAAACAAAACCTCAATTGGTGGAACAAGCATATATTTAAAAATCTTTTTACCAATCTTAAAGCTATGGAACAAGTGGTTTGTTCTCTTGAAGAGGTTGTCTTAACTGATCCCATTAACCTTGATGAGTTGAGCATTGCCAAAGATAACTTGATTAATTACCAAAATATAGAGGAAACCTATTGGCGTCAAAAAGCTGCTAGCAAACATATTGATGGCGGCACAAGGTATTTCCATGCTATTTGCAATAAATGGAAAGCATTAAACTCAATTAAGAAAATTAAGAACTCTAATGGTGGCTGGATAACTGATAATAATGAAATTAAAGAATCTATCATATATCACTTTCAAAATTTATTAAATTCTAACCCTTCGTTAGAAACCCCCTCCAACACCCATTTCATCCCTTCTATGATTAACAATGAGGATAACTATGTGCTCAATATGCGTCCCTTGGAAGCAGAGATTAGTAGTACTCTCAATAGCATGAACACTGATTCGTTTCACGGCCCGATGGCTATATCATTTCTTTCAGCATTGTTGGCCTTTATTATTCTCGATCTTGTTGATGTTGTTATTGATTTCTTTGATGGCGCTCTCTATTCCTAGATATTTTTCAAGTACTTCTATTGTCCTTATTCCCAAAACTAATAATCCAAATCATGGGTCAATTTTAGACCTTTTAGTCTTTGCACTTTTTTCCAAAAACTCATTACTAAATTAATTAATAATAGGATTAGCCCTTCTGCTCCCTAAAATCATCTTCCCTAACCAAACTAGCTTCATTAAAAATAGAGCCATATCTGATAATATTCTTCTCGCTCAAGATCTGGTTCATGACATTGATATTCCTTCTAGAGGAGGTAATATCCTCTTCAAACTGGACATCTCTAAAGCCTTTGACAAACTCTCATGGGATTTCCTCTTTCAAATCTTACATTTGTTTGGTTTCTCTAATAATTTTATCTGGCTTATAAAAAGTTGTATCACTAATGTCTGGTTTTCTGTTATCATGAATGGTGAGTCCCTTGGTTTCTTTACTTCAACCCATGGTTTATGACAAAGTGACCCTCTTTCTCCTTCTCTTTTTATCATTACTGTAGAATATCTTTCGAGGAGCCTCAATGATCTTTTCATTAAAAATCCTAACATGTTCTTTAAAACTCATGGTGGTTTCCCTGTTTCTTATCTTAGCTTTGCTGATGATTTTATAATCTTCTGCAATGCCTCTCTTCAACATGTTAAAGCTATTAAGAATTTCTTAAATGATTTTGGAAAAGTTAGTGGTCTCTTTCTCAATGAAAGAAAATGTTGTTTTATTCCCTCAGCTAAGATTCCTGCCAATAGACTAAATCAAATCTCTAGAATTACTAATTTTAAGAAAAATCAACTTCCCATTAATTATCTTAGGGCTCCACTTTTTAAAGGCCAGAAAAGATCTCATCTTTTTGATGACCTTATTCAGAAAATATCAAATAAAATTTAGGTTTGGGAATTTCATTTACTCTCTTTCAGTGGTAGGCTCACCTTGATTAAGAGCATTCTTAATTCCATGCATTTATATATCATCCAAACCATTGTGCAGACTATTTCTATCATTAACAGAATTGAGAGTCTCCTAAACAAATTTTTCTAGGGCTCCAATACCTCCTCTAAAAGAATGCCTTTGGACCACTTGGTTTAAAAGTTGTGGCACTTTTGGAGTGGTCTTGGCTTGTAAATCCATAAAAGAAGCTATCAATGCCTTTTCCTATAAACTCTGGTGGAATTTTAGGAGTAATCATAGTCTTTGGGCTAATTTCATGACTGATAAATATTGTCAGGGTAAGCAACCCCTCATTTGTCCCTTTAAACTGGGTGATTCTCCTATGGAAAAGACTTTGTTCTTTCAAATGGGATGCAAAATCCTTAATTTTTTGGGGGCATTAACTCTGGCACTTCTTTCTTTTGGCAAGATAACTGGAGTGGATATGGTTCCATTGATGACTTACTCTCCACCCATTCCACTGTCGCTATTAGAGTAAACTCTTTCTGGAATAACAACAAGTGGAACAATAGTAAGCTTGCTGATTTTATCCCTTTTACTTTCTTGAATATGGCTTCTACTATTCCTATCACTCCAAACAATCAAAACCAAATTCTCTTTAAGCTCTCAAATAATGGTGATTTCAACCTCAAAAATGTGTGGCTCCACATTAAAGATAATCATGATTCCTCCTCTATGTTCTCCAAACTTTGGAATAACAATATCCCAACTTCTTATTCTATTCTTACTTGGCATATTCTAAAAAATTTTATCCGTGTTGATTCCTTGTTGTGCGGTAAAGGGTTCCATTTACCCTCTAAATATCAATGATGTTTCCATATTGAGAATGTTAATCATGTTTTTGTTAATGGGGTCATTGCTTTTAAACTTTAGATTTGGTATGATGATCTTTTTAACACTGTCAATTTCAATGGCTCTCTTACTTTATATCAACTTCTTGAAGTCTATTTTGATAATACTATTAAAGGTCACATTAAAGTCATCACTGCTATCACTCTTATTTGGTTCATATGGATGGACCGAAATGATGCAAAACATCATGGGATCCCTATGAACCATGTGAGGATTTTTGCTAGAACTAAAAACAAAATTCATGACTTATTTAAAGCTAATCTAATTCATTACAGATAATTCAAAGGGTGTAAATTTGTGGCCAATAAACTGGGCTTTAACTGACCAACCTATCCGAAATGACAAGATTATTTATTGGAAAAAACCTCTTGACCATATTATTAAAATTAATACTGATGGCTCTGTCTCTCATAATGACTCTGGTTGTGGTAGCATTTTCAGGAACTCTAAGGGTATAGTACTATGTGCTTTTGCTTATCCCCTTTTCTCCTGCACTGTCCCATTTACTGAGCTTATGGCAGTCTACAAAGCTCTCGAGATTTGCCTCCAAAATGGCTGGCTCAATATTTGGATTGAGGTGGATGCTCTTCTGCTGATTGATCTTTTGACTTCCACAAAAATGAGCAGCACTGAATTATACTACCTCCTCAAGCAAACTAAAGCTATTCTTTCCCAACTGAATTTTAACATCACTCATGTTTGGCATGAAAGAAATTGTTGTGCTGACTACCTTGCCAATCTGGGTGCTAGATCAGATGGTAAAATCTTCTTTGATCAACTCACCTTACCCAAACATTTGCATGGGCTGTTTAACTTGGAAAATTCTAGGTTTCCTTATCTTAGAACTTAATCTAACTTTTTGATGCATACTATCCATTGGTCTTTTAACTGTATGCCTCTTTATTTTATGGCTTTATGCTCCTTTTTATGTCTTTTGTGGATGCTTCACATGGATATTACTTACTGTCTTGATCTCTGTGCCATGATTTGGTGTTTTAACAGCTTCTCCTCTATTTGGAGGCTCTCTGCTTTTGGCATTTACACTGATAAAGGGAAGCTATTGAGCTATGTGCATATTAATACCCTGCATTGGAATTTGGTTGAGCTATGTGTCAGCTGCTATTGGTTTTATAACACCACTCCTATTTGGGATTTTAATATCAATGTTGCCTTCATTCCTAATCCTAGGGGGCTTAATCATTGCTGGATGGAGATATTTATTTTGATGGGTTTAGCTACTGCCATTAATTTTTGCAACTACTATTCTCAAAGATATTACTGCATGGAGTATCTTAGTTACCTATGTTGTTTCTATTGGGGATTTTAATATTTATTTTGATGATTCACTGTTAGGTTGTTGGATTTTTGCTGATAATGACTGGTGGCTGGCTTTTGACATGCTGCTTGTCTCCCCTATTAGATCTTGGGCTGCTACTGATATTCTCTTTGACTCTAGCTTGGAGCTGACATTTTCCTTTTATTTCTGGGAGTTATCTTTTTTTTTATTTTTTTGCATGAAGAGGTTTTTTGGCCTTTGGTCAATCTCTTTTATTGCTCTTGTCTGGAGAGAATTTATTTTTTGTTGGCTATTTTCTCTTGCTCCCTGCAGGAATGGGTTTTCTTGTTGCCTCTCTTTTTGGTTTTTACTTTGTTTCCCTCTCAATCTGGGCCTTGCTGCTAGACTGTATTTTCTAATCTGGAAAGGTCTTGTTATTCCTCTCAATGCTAGTCATTGGTTTTTTGGGACCTATTTCCAGATTGTTGTTTTTGTGACTTATGGATGTTTTTTGATTCTCGATTCTCCAACTATTTTGTTATTATCAGCTAGGCTATTTTTGATCAAACATGGTGTTGCTCTTTTCATCCTGGTTCTGTTTGACATAGTCAGAATTCTTCTCTTTTATTATGGGATCAATTTTCTGCACTCTCTACTCTTAATGGCTTTTCCTATGGTCAACTTGTTGGTATCCCTTCTTAGTTGTTGGCTGAATTGGACCCTTGATGCTACTGTCAATCTTGCTGTTTCTGGACTTGTTTCCCATGCTCAGTAGGTTTGGAGTTACTTAATGGATTTTCATTCTGCCTTTGCTGAGGTTGTGGGTAAAAATTGTAACAATGTCTCCACTGTTGGTTTTGGAATTTTGAGTACCTTGCCCAGCATGTTTTCTTTGTTTTTCTTCTTGTCTTTGCTGCTAACATCTAGGCTGCTGTTGGTCTTCCTTGTTGTTGGTTTCCCTCTGTATGCTATGATGGGAACATGCAAATCTTGAAGATCATTCTTTTGTTATGCTTGAACTTAATCAATGGTTTTATCTTATATCCATAATTGGGTTATTGGCCATCCTCCTGGTTATTACTGTCATTATCTTTGGCAAAATTGGATTAAAGTGTCTGCTACTAAGCAACCTGCTACTGAACTATTTGCACTGAATGCCTCTTACTAGATTAGTTTGTGGTGGGGAGCTGTTCATTACCTATCCCTCCCTATCTGCTACTTTCTGCTCGTTCTTACTGATTTCTATAACTATACACAACTGAGTTGGGGTTTTGCTGACTTTCTTGCTTCTTACAGCTTAATTACTTTTGTCTAAGGTAGGACAGCTGTTGAGCATCAAATGGTTGCAACCTTCCTTATTGCTGTTACTTTGCTGTTTGTGAAATCCCATGTCTACTTTAATATCTCTTTATAGGAATGGAATTATATCATTACCTCCATTGTTGGATTTTGGTTTTTAGAGTACTTTGCTCAGCAAGTGCTCTTTGTTTTTTTGTCTTATTTTACTGTTAATATCTGGGCTGTTGCTGATCTTTCCTACTGTTATTTTCCTTCTCTTGGCTATGATGAGAACATGCAGATCATGAGGAGTACTCTTCTGCTTTACCTGATCTTAATCACTGTTTTACCTTTTATAGATAGTTGGTTTATTGGTCACCCAGCTGGTTATTACTGTTATTGCTTTTGGCAGAATTGGATTACTATTTCTGCTACTAAGCAACATCAACTTTTGCTCGATTATCTCTCGAAATTTTTTGTGGTGGGGAGAGCCTCCAAATAATGGAGAAGCGCTTCACCTTATTTTACTATCTGCTACTTTCTTTCCAACCCATCGACTTCAGAATCGTGGTTTATTTGGGGTTTCCGACTTTTGGTTTCTTGCAACTTACTTAATTCACCTGGCTGGCAATGTGGTGTTGCCTATTTGTTGTTTGCTGCTTAAGGTCTTTGCAGCCAGCCTGAAAACCATTTTATTTCTTGCTTCTCTTATCTTTTGCCTAGCTTTGTTAGACTTATACAGATCACTATTAAGATGATCTTAACTAATTCATATTCAAACCTTATCATGTTCTATCTGAATGGGTGGACTTTTAGTGAGCTTGTCGCTAATGTCAATATGATGAACAACTTGTATTGGTGGGAATTCATTGACATGGTGTCTTATATCGGTCCTTTAACCGGGATGGGAACCCATTTCTCATTCTTACTTTCGACTCTCTATCTACCTCAGATATGGTTTTGATTATATTTGCGGTACTAAGGATATCAAGACCTTTACCAAATGGATGCTATACAGGTGCTTTTCCTTTTTCCTCTTGCAGGTTAGTCCATTGTGTCCGGCATTCTCACATCCTGCAGAACATTGACCCTTATCCTTCATTTGCTTATATATGTTAATCAACTTGTATCTTTTGCTTGCTTTTCTCTTTTCTTTTTCTTTTGGATGTTTTTAGATAGGGGATTCAATCCCTGGGCTGATTGTAGCTCTTTGAGCGTAGTTCGAGTTTATCCCCTTAAGGACCCTTTTTTTTTGTGGCAATAAAATTCCCCCTATATGGGGTTTCACAAGAAAAAAAAAACCATAAACCCCAAACCCTAAACCCTAAATCCTAAACCATAAACCCTAACCTTAGCCCTAAACCCTAAACCCTCAACTAACCCTACCCTAAACCCTAAAAACCCCTAAACCCTAAAGCCTAAACCCTAAACCTTAAACCCCAAACCATAAAAACCCTAGACCCTAAATCTTAAACCCTAAAACCTAACCCTAAACCCTAAACCATAAAACCATAAACCCTAAAACCCTAAACCCTAAACCTTGAACCCTAAACCCTAAAAACCTAAAAACCTAAATCTAAACAAAAAAAAAAACTTAAAAATGAAAAATAAGGCCTAAACCTAAAATATAAAATTAAAATAAAATAAACTAAAAAATAAACATAAACCAAAACCTAAAGCTAAAAAATAAATTAAATAATAAACATAAAGTAAAATAAATAAAAAAAATAAATAAAAATAAAAATATAAATTGAATTAAAAATGAAAAATAAATAAATTAAAATAAATAAAAAATAAACTAAATAAACTTAAATCTAATGGTTTACTAAATTTTTTAAAAAAAATCCTAAACCCTAAACCCTAAACCTAAACCCTAAACCTACAAACTTAAACCCTAAACCTTCAAAAACTCTAAAACCCTATGCTAAGGGTAAACTCTAAACTTTAAACCCTAAACCCTAAACCCTAAACCCTTAATCACTAACCCTAACCCTAACCCTAAACCCTAAGCCCTAAACCCTAAAACCTTAAACTTTAAACCCTAGCTAACCCTAAACCCTAACACCTAAACCCTAAAAACTCTAAACACTAAAGCCTAATGCCTAAAGCCTAAACCCTAATCTAACTTTAAACCCAAAGCTAACCATAAACTATATAGCTTAAACACTAAACCCTAAACCCTAAATCATAAAACCCTAAACTCTAAACCCAAAACCCTAAACCGTAAAACCTACAACCTTAGACCGTAAACCCCAAACCCTAAACCCTAAACCCTAAAACCTAAAACCTAAACCTAAACTAAATAAAATCTACAAATAAAATAAATAAATAAACTTAAACCTAAATAAAATATGAAAATAAAATAAACTAAAAACCTAAACTAAAACCTAAACCAAAACCTAAAAATAAAATAAAATAAAAGAATAAAAATAAACTAAAATAAAATAAAAGAATAAAAATAAACTAAAATAAAATAAATAATAACCTAAACTAAACTAAAAAAATAAACCTAAGATTAAGAACCTAAATAAAATAAAAACTAAAGATAAAATAAAAATAAAATAAACCAAAAATAAAAATGAAATAAACAACATATAATAAACGTAAACCTAAACTAAAATAAACTAAAGTAAAAAAATAAAACCTAAACCTAAACCTAAAATAAATTAAACCTAAACTAAATTAAATTAAATGAACTAAAACTAAATGAAAACCTAATCTAAAAAAATGAAACCTAAAATTAAACCTAAAATAAAAACCTAAAGCTTAAACTTAAAAAATAAAATAAAAACCTAAACCTAATCCTAAAAAAAAACCGAAACCTAAAAAATAAAATAAAAATAAAACTAAATAAAAAATCAACCTAAACCTAATCCTGAACCTAAAAAATAAATTAAAATAAAAAACCTAAACCAAAATAAATAAATCTAAAATAAATAAACTAAACTAAATAAAATAAAAAAAATAAAATAAACTAAAAAAATAAAAAATAAACTAAATAAACCTAAACTTATCAGTATACTTAATTTTAAAAAAATAAAAAAATAAAAAAATAAAAAAACCCTAACCCTAAGCCCTAAACACTAAAAGTAACCCTATATTGAAACCCTAAACCGCAAACCTAAACCTAAACCTAAACCTAAAAAGAAAAAATAAAACTGAAACATTAAAAATAAAATAAAAATAAAACTAAACTAAAAAATAAACATAAAAAAACCTAAACGTAGAAAATAAATTAAAATAAACATCCTAAACAAAAATAAATAAACCAAACTAAATAAAAATAAAATACCTAATAAAAATAAACAATAAAATAATCAAAATTAAATAAAAAATAAGATAAATAAACTAAATAAACCTAAACTTATTAGTTTACTTAATTTTTTTTTAAAAAACCCTAGACCCTAAACCTTAAACCCTAAACCCTAAACCCTAAACCCTAAACTAACCCTATAACCTAAACCTTAAACCCTAAACCCTAAACCCTAAAAACCTAAAAAACTAAACCTAAACTAAATAAAACCTAAAAATAAAATAAATAAAAAAACTTAAACTATATAAAAAAATAAAATAAAATAAAAACCTAAGCCCTAAACTAAAAAAAACCTAAACCTAAAATAAATAAAATAAAAAAAACCTAATCCTAAAAAAATTTTAACTAAACTAAAGAAAATAAAACCTAATCCTAAACCTAATTCTAAACTAAATAAAATAAAATAAACAAAAAAAACCTATACCTAAACTAAAAGTCAAACATAAAAATCAACTTAATTAACATGATAATATTTGATTTAATTACAATTCTTAAATTAACCCACAAATTCAACTCAATTACATTTCCTTAAATTAAATCAATTCACTAATGGGTTTAAAATAACAAGTTAATGATTTCTCTTCTCCGCTTTAAATCAAATCAAATCCAAAATTTAATTAATAAAGAAGCTTTGTTTTATTTAAATAATCTTATTTGATTTGATTTTCCTTAAGAACTAGTTTGGTTAAATGAATCACACGCTAATATTTGATTGTCCTCTTTTGAATCATGTTAAATTTGGTATGTCATTTGAATTCATGCATCCATCTTTTCAAAATCAAGTAAAATAAAATTGATTTTCTTTATGTAACACTTAAGCTTGCATGTGTTGATTTAATTTAATATATGCATGGCTATTATAACTATTAAATCCAAATGTATTTTTCAAAAGCTTATAAATGAATAATAATATGTGTTATGATGCCAGTTATAAATACATAAGAAGTGCATGTGATTATAGCTTAAGTGTATGAATGTTGAGGTCTCTTTCCTCTACTAATGTGTTGATTTATATAAGATTGAATGGTAATGGGTATGTAGTCTGGACATCCCAGGAACACAAGGCTTTAGTTAGCCCCAAGAGGTCATTTGATTACGTCATTTCCCTAGTTTAATAATGGCACGTACCCATTTGATTTCATTCTTATGTATTTCAACATTAAAATTTGGATAGAGGTTTAAATCTTATGTATAAATGATTCAATCAAAAAAATATACAATCTTTGCATGATTTTCTTTCCCTCATTCATTTATACATCCATCTATGTCGAAAAAAAGCAAGTGTGTAGTCTGGACATCTCGGAAATACGAGGCTTTAGTTAGCCCCAAGGAGGTCATTTGATTACCTCACTTGGTTTAACAACGACACGTACTTTCCTATATCTTTGTACATGTATACGTATATGTGATTAGTAAATGAAAATTCCATTTTACATTAAAATTGCATGCATTGATAATTGGCTAAGTGGTTGAATTAACTAGCCATATGATTTTGGAGCCTACTTCCTATGTTTATGTATATGAATTTAGGTATATTTGAATGAAAATATGTATATAGTCTAGACATCCCGAGAATACGAAGCTTTAGCTAGCTCCAAGTAGGTTATTTGATTACCTCACTTCTCTAGTTTAATAATGCCACATGCCCATTTAATTTCATTCTTACATCCTTTTTTTATAGGAATTTGTATAAAGTTTTAAATTAGTATGTTAAATAATTTAATCAAATAAAATATAAATTCTAAACATACACAGACATTCATCATTTAAGTGTGCTAAATTATATTGCATGTATAGATACACTTAGGATTAAATCATATGCATGTTACATGTGATGGAAAGGAATGATTTAATATATATCATGTGGTAGTAATTCGATTAAATTAATCTTAAGATGCTTTAATTTTGAATAGGATTATCTAAGGTGAACCTAAACTTAGGATTTATTAAATCATTTAATAAGCCATTTATTAAAAAGAACTAAATGAAATTAATATACTTTAGAAAGTGACTTAAGGTAGAGATGAAAGAGGGAAATCCTCTTTTACTCCCTTTATAACACTTAGTTTCTAACTGTAATCAAATGAAACAAAAGAAAACACAAATTAAAATTCTCAAATCAAATAAACTACTTTAAGTAAAACCAACCTTTCATGTTAAATTGAATCCTTCCACACTTAGAAAATATAACACTAATTCCTGACAAGATGAAACACACAAGCCTTAATATACAGAGTAGAATTAAGTCACCAATTCTAGCTCTAAGTTAGGATGGTGTATGATGTGATGAGTTTTTTGTTTTATGATGTATTATTTTAGATTGGATGTTATGGCGTATGCTTTGTAGACTGGATGATAGGCCATTATTAGCTTAATCATGCTTTCTGTAGGGGATTATGCTTAAGGGATCTTAAAAATAAATGTGAATGCTCTTTTTGTAGGTTGCTTAAATCCTTAAGCATAATCTAAGTTAGCACAGGTGGGCTTAGTTACACGTGTGTAGAGTGCTAAGTCCAAATTATAAATACAATTGCTTGGGATTATATGTATATTTAGCTAACCTCTATTTTGTAGGTGTAGTTAGATTTACTTTCCCACAGAAATGTAATTGTCTTATTTATGTATGAGGCTTTATAATGAGGTTATGAGTTGTTTAAAATTTAGCCACATAACTAAATTTTCACATCATGCATGCATATTCTTTCTCTCCTGAACATGAAGGATCTCCATCCTTGCACCATAAAGGAATGCTTGACCTATGAGTTCATCCATTGTCGTAGAGAACACCATCTTCTAGCTGATTTGACCCATAACCTATTTCATCATGCATTTAGGCATAAGAAATCTTAAAGCCTCTGTCAAAATGATGTGTCTAAAATGAAATAAAATTTGAAATTATTTTGCATCTATAAATTAAGTCATATGTTATTACCACTCATGCTCTACTATCAATAGGGAGTGTGTTTAGGACTTTAGTCTCTTTCTAATTAAATAACTACCATGGCTATCTTGCAATTCATAAAACTGGACTACTTAGTTTTTAAATCATAGGAGGAGTTAACTGGTGGCTAGTCCAAGTGATTATACATCCAGAAGTCAGACAATTTATTCTCACTTGCAGAGGTAAACCCTAATGTTCACCTATCTCTTCGATTTAGGTCATGCTTTAGCTCATACTAAAGCTCCCTTGATTTAGGATCCGAGATAGCTATTTCCTTTAGGCTACGAGCATAAATCCTCACCTCTTAAGCATTCCCACAACCTTATGTTGGTGGATTATAAGCCCTAGTAATCTAATAAAATTTTAACTCAAAACATATAAATCTCCTCAACCTCAAAATTATAAAGCCCAACCATAGGATAGATTGGAATGCTCACTAAGCTTCTTAGTATCATGAGCATTTCTTTCTTCTTTCAATTGGATTCAAAAAATAAGTCTTCTCCTTGAACTTTCCCAATTGATTTTCCAAATACAACTAATCCTTTGATAGTCTAACTTTGAAATATTTGGAGATGATAATTGTCTACTTTAATTGAGGGTATTCTTAAGAAATTTCATTTGCTAAGATGTAATTAACTATGGAGGATTTCCTCCATAGGGAACTTAAGAACCTGGTTTAATATAAACCCTACTTTATTCATCCATGTAAAGTAAGGTAAAAATTGATAGTACGTTCGAAGACCCATCATGCCTTAGGATTCCTTATTACGTGATTTAGTCCATTGTAGGGTGATGTCTTATCTTTTGAGATAGTACATCATACCTCAATGTAGTACCTGATCACCTTAAAAAGTATCCCACCCCCTATACATCCAAAAATAAACAACATAAGGCCTTCTTATCTTGTTCATCAAATTCTCTCAACATCATCATTTCTTTTTAGAGTTTGGAGATGTCGATCCTCAAGTAAGCAAGGGTTCTTAGACTCATAATGTTGACTGGTACACCTGGGTCAACCAGAACTTTGGATAGCCTATATCTGCCAACATCTATTGTAATGTAAAGAGGTGATTGTGCTCGGTCATCCCAAAGAGTAAGGTTTCATCACTTTATTTAAGTCCTAAGATATCCTTTGAGTGGCATTCCTTATCATTAATAGCGGTCAACTGAGCTAAGTATATCTCTAGATCAAGTAAGGTCTTGATTAGAAATTCCCTCATCTCTTTAGATAAGACAAGCGCATCGTATATGCTTAACTTATCTAGAAACTTTGTAAGGTGAGCTAGGATATTGTAATCATCTCTGGCTTGGTCCAAGTGATTATACATCCAGAAGTCAGACAATTTATTCTCACTTGCAGAGGTAAACCCTAATGTTCACCTATCTCTTCGATTTAGGTCATGCTTTAGCTCATACTAAAGCTCCCTTGATTTAGGATCCGAGATAGCTATTTCCTTTAGGCTACGAGCATAAATCCTCACCTCTTAAGCATTCCCACAACCTTATGTTGGTGGATTATAAGCCCTAGTAATCTAATAAAATTTTAACTCAAAACATATAAATCTCCTCAACCTCAAAATTATAAAGCCCAACCATAGGATAGATTGGAATGCTCACTAAGCTTCTTAGTATCATGAGCATTTCTTTCTTCTTTCAATTGGATTCAAAAAATAAGTCTTCTCCTTGAACTTTCCCAATTGATTTTCCAAATACAACTAATCCTTTGATAGTCTAACCTTGAAATATTTGGAGATGATAATTGTCTACTTTAATTGAGGGTATTCTTAGGAAATTTCATTTGCTAAGATGTAATTAACTATGGAGGATTTCCTCCATAGGGAACTTAAGAACCTGGTTTAATATAAACCCTACTTTATTCATCCATGTAAAGTAAGGTAAAATTGATAGACGCTCAAGACCCATGATGCCTTAGGATTCTTATTACGTGATTTAGTCCACAGGGTGATGTCTTATCTTTTGAGATAGTACATCATACCTCAATGTAGTACGATCACCTTAAAAGTACCCCACCCCTATACATCCAAAAATAAACAACATAAGGCCTTCTTATCTTGTTCATCAAATTCTCTCAACATCATCATTTCTTTTTAGAGTTTGGAGATGTCGATCCTCAAGTAAGTAAGGGTTCTTAGACTCATAATGTTGACTGGTACACCTGGGTCAACCAGAACTTTGGATAGCCTATATCTGCCAACATCTATTGTAATGTAAAGAGGTGATTGTGCTCGGTCATCCCAAAGAGTAAGGTTTCATCACTTAATTTAAGTCCTAAGATATCCTTTGAGTGGCATTCCTTATCATTAATAGCGGTCAACTGAGCTAAGTATATCTCTAGATCCAGTAAGGTCTTGATTAGAAATTCCCCCTCATCTCTTTAAGATAAGACAAGGGCATATATCTTAACTTATCTAGAAACTTTGTAAGGTGAGCTAGGATATTGTAATCATCTCTGGCTTGGTCCTCCACAAGCATATCCATGGGTAGAGCATCCTATGGAGGGGATATCTGCTCACTAGAAGCAATGACTTGCTTACCCTAATCCTGAGGTGCTACCTTAGGAGGTAGAACTTTACCACTATGTAAGTTGACTTCAATGACTTCTTAGAATGATGAGTTTATGGAAAGTTCTACCTTATGATCGAACATACCTATAACTTCTCCTATGGGATCCTCAGAGTTAGTTGGCTCCAAGTCACTGTCAAGAGGTGAACCTGATCGATTTAGAGAAGGATAGTTTGATTTTAAATCAGAAAGGAAATGATCAGAACTACAATAGGTAAGACCAGAAAGGTAAACTATGGCTCCCAACTTGTAGCTTTGTTCAAGCTAGTCCTTAAAAGGAGTACAATCCACTAAGACATGGCCTAATATGTGGTGGTAGGGGCAACAGCTAGGATCATCGCTCTTGCCCACTTCCTCTATCCTCTTAGGCTCTAGTAACTAAAAGTCAGGTTTTGTTCAAGAGATTCTTAAATATTTTCCTAACTACCTTCCTCTTGAATGAATATGACTTATTCAATCTATCGACAAGAGTAGGTGGAAAGTAACTACCTAGCGATAGATATGAATACCGCTACTGAGTAGGCTACTGAGGTGATGGAAATGGTCATTGCGACGGCTGCAGTTGCCGATATGATGGCCGAGTTGATGGAAGAGGAGGTTGCAAAGCAAGCTGTTGAGCTCGTAGTCTCTCATACTGAACTCTGGCTAGCTACATCCCTCTGTCCACTGACACAACTATCCTTAGCTTCTTCTCAAACACCTTATGCGGCTTGGGCCTAAATGATTGGTCAGGAAAGGGAAACTATTTGTCTTCCTCTTGTAGGCTAGCCGCCTTGTTGATTAATTTCTCGAATATTTTGATGGTAAAGCCCATAAGCATGAAGGCGACCGGGCCATGGATATTCTTGAGAAGAATCTCAATGGGATGCGATACGGACAGTTGTAGCTCGCATTTCATGCTCAGGTTGCATCACCTGAGAATGTAATCAACAAGTGATTTGTTGAGTTTCTGTTTCTCTGCAATGAGGTCTCCTATAGTCACCCTCTATTGAGCTCCACCAAACCTCTTGATGAAGAGGTGCTTCAACTCAACAAAATCTTCACCGAACCGTTGGACAATTTGGCGTACTAATCAGATGCAACACCTGACAGACTGCTAATGATTGCTGCCACCGGTGTTACAACAACTGGCTCTAAAGTGTGCAATATGTTATCGTGGGTTCTCACTGCCATAAAAGATCTTGAAGGATGGTGGCACAAACCCTTAAAGAAACTAAAAACTAAATAAAAACCTAAACCTAAAAAATAAACCTAAAAATAAAACCGCAAAATAAATAAATAAGTAACCTAATGCTAAAATAAATAAAATAAAATAAACCCTAAACACTAAAAAACCCTAAACCCTAAACCCTAAACACTAAAAAACCCTAATCCCTAAACACTAAACCCTAAACCATAAGCCCTAAAACTTAAACTGACCCTAAACCCTCAACGCTAAACCCTAAACCCTAACCCTAACCCTAAACCACAATCTAAACCCTAAACCCAAACTAAAACTCTTAAACCCTAAACCTAATCCTAAACTCTAACACCCTAAACTAACCTAAACCCTAACCCTAAACCTATCTAAACACTAAAGCTAAAGCCTAAACCTAAATCTAACCTAAAACCTAAAGCTAAACCTCCAAAACCTAAACCACTAAAGCCTAAACCAGGCTAAACCTAACCTAAACCCTAAACCCACCCTAAACCCACCCTTAAATCCCTAAACCCTAAATCCTAAATCCTAAACCAAACCTAAAACCTAAACCTAAATAAAATAAAACAAAATAAATAAAAAAAAAATGAGAATAAAATAAAATAAATAAAATATAATAAAAACATAAAGTAAAACCTAAACCAAAACCTAAACCAAATAATAAAATAAAATAAAAAATAAAAACTAAACAAAAAGAAAAAAAACCTAAACTAAACTAAAAAAATAAAATAAACATAAAAATAAAAACCCTAAATAAAATAAATAATTAAATGTAAAATAAAAATAAAATAAACATAAAATAAAATAACATAAAAACTAAATATAAACCTAAACCTAAAAAATAAACATAAAAATAAAACTTAAAAATAAATAAATAAGTAAAACATAAACATTAAACTAAAGAAAATTAAACCTAAATTAAACAAAATAAAATAAATCTGAACTTAAACTAAAATAAACTAATCTAACATAAATAAAATCTAAACCTAAACCTTAAACTAAATAAAATAAAATACACTAAAAATAAACCTAAACATAAACAAAAAAATAAAACCTAAAAATTAACCTAAAATAAAAACCTAAAATCGAAACTTAAAAAAATAAATTACAAACCTAAACCAAAACCTACAAAAATAAGTAAAACCTAAACCTAAAAAATAAAAAAAATAATAAAACTAAACTAAAACAAATGTAAACCTAAACCAAAACCTAAAAACTAAACTAAAATAAAAAAAACCTAAAAATAAAATAAATAATCGTAAAACAAATAAACTAATCTAAATAAAATTAAAAAATAAACCTAAATAAAAATAGAAAATAAACTAAACTAAATAAATAAAAAATAAACTAAATAAATCTAGACCTAGCGGTTTACTTAATTTAAAAAAAACCCTAAACCTTAACCTAACCCTAAACCCTAAACCATAAACCCTAAACCCTAAACCTTAATTCCAAAACCCTAAACTCTAAAACCGTAAAACCCAAACCCAAAACCCTAAACCCTAAAAATCCTAATCCCTATCCCTAAATCATAACCCTTAACCCTAAACCCTAAACCCTAAAAGCCTAAAAACCTAAAAAATAAAATAAAAATAAAACTCAACAAAAATATAAACCTCTACCTAATCCTAAACCTAAAAAATAAACTAAAATAAAAAAAACTAAACTAAAATAAATAAACATAACATAATTAAACTACACTAAATAAAAATAAAAATTAAACTTAAAGAAAATAAAAATAAAATAAACTAAAATAAATAAATAATAATATAAATAAACTTGAACCTAACAGTTTACTTAATTTTAAAAAAAGCCTAAACCCTAAGGTAACACTAAACCTACCAGGTTACTTAATTAAAAAAGACCCTAAACCATAAATCCTAAATCCTAAATCCTAAAGCCTAAACCCTAAACCCTAAACCCTAAACCTAAAACCTAAAATACCCTAAATAAATCTCGTGGAACCTAAACCCTAAACTCCACACCCTAACACTAAACCATAACCCTAAAACACAAACCCTAAAACTCTACCCTAAAAACACTAAAACCTGACTTAAACCTAAAAATAAAATAAAATAAAACTCAACTTAAAAATAAACCTAAACATAAAAAATAAACTAAAATAATAAAAAATAAACTAAAATAAATAAACTAAACTAATTAAAATAAAAAAAACAAACCTAATAAAACTAAAAAATAAAACAAACTAAAATAAATAAAAAATAAAATATCTAAACTAAATAAATAAACCAAGTTTCTTTTTTTTTCAAAAGAAAACCCTAAGCTTAGTGACACCTCTAAACTCTAATCCTACAACCCCAAACCTTAAAACATAAACACTAATCCCTAAATCCTAAAAACCTCAACCCTAAAACCCTAAACTGTAAACCATAAACCCTATACCCTAAACCCTAAACGCTAAAAAATTAAACCCCAAACCCAAAACCTTAAACTCTAAACCCTAAACCCTAAACCCTAAACCATAAAACTTAAACCCTAAACCTTAAAACCTAAACCCTAACCCTAAACATGAGACCCTAAACCCTAAAAACTAAACCCTAAACCCTAAACCCTAACACTAAACCCTAAACCTAAAACCTTAAACCATCAAAATCTAAAAACTAAAAATAAAAATAAAAATAAAAATAGAACTCAACTAAAAAAAAACTAAATCCTAAACCTAAAAAATAAACTAAAATAAAAAACATAAACTAAAATAAATAAACCTAAAATTACTAAACTAAATTGAATAAAATAAAAAAAAAAAAAATAAAATAAATAAATAAAATAAAATCTAAATCCTAAACTCTGGTTTGCTTAATTTAAAAAAAAAAAACCAAAGATCCTAAAAAGCCTGGTAACATAAACCCTACACTAAACCCTACCTACATCATACTTAATTTAAAACCCTAAACTAAATCCTAACTCCTAAACCCTAAACCAGAATCCTAAACCCTAAACCTAAAACCACCCGACCACGGACCTTGTGCCACCTAAACCCTGACCCTAAACCTTACAACCCTAAATGTTAAAACTCCAGTGAAAACCCTAAACCCTAAACACCCAAACCCTAAAACCCAAACTAAACCTCCACTAAACCCTAAACCTAAACCCAATCCTAATGCTAAACCATATTTGAACCCTAAACCCTAAAACATTAAACCTCTAAACCAACTAAACCCTAAATCCTAAAAGCCAAAAAACCTAAACCTAAATCATAAAATAAAAATATAACTCGACTAAAAATTAAACCTAAACCTACAACCCTAAACCTATAACCCTAAAAACTAAACCCTAAACCTTGAACCTTAAACCCTAAAAAATCTTAAACCCTAAACACTAAACACTAAATTGTAAACCTAAATCCTAAACCCTAAAAGGATAAACCTTAAAACCCTAAACACAAAACCCTAAACCCTAAATTGTAAACCCTAAACCCTAAACCCTAAAGGTCAAACCCTAAACCCTAATCCCTAAATCCTAAAAACCTAAACCTAAATAAATTAAAATGTAAACCTAAACTTAAACCTAAACATAACCCAAAACCTAAAAATAAAATAAAATAAAATAAAAAATAAAACTAAACTAAAATAAATAAAAACTTAAACTAAAAAATAAAATAAACTTAAAAATAAAAATCCTAAATAAAATAAAAATTAAATGAAAAATAAAAATAAAATAAACCAAAAATATAAACCGAAAATATAAACCAAAAACTAAAACCTAAAAATGAATAAAAAATAAAACATAAACCTTAAACTAAAAAAACCTAAACCTAAAAAATACTAAGTAAATAAAATAAACTAAACTAAAACAAACAAAACCTAAACCTAAACCTAAACTAAAAAATAAAACCTTAAAATAAAACCTAAAAATAAACCTAAAAATAAAACCTAAAAATAAACCTAAAATAAAATCCTAAAACCAAAAACTAAAAAAAAAAATCTAAAAATAAAAAATAAACCTAAAAATAAAACCTAAAAATAAACCTAAAATAAAATCCTAAAACCAAAAACTAAAAAAAATAAAAAATAAAAAATCTAAAAATAAAAAATAAAACCTAAGCCTAAAAAATAAAATAAAAATAAAACTATACTAAAAAGTAAACCTAAACCTAAACTGAAACATAAACCTAAAAAATAAAAAATAATAAAATGCCTAAACTAAAATAGCAAACCTAAATAAATAAACTAGACTAAATAGAAATAAAAATAAACCTAAATAAAAATAAAAATAAAATAAACTAAATTAAATAAAAATAAACTAAAAAAACATAAACCTACTGATTTACTTAATTTAATAAATAAATAAATAAAACCCTAACCCTAACCCTAAAACCTAAAACCTAAAACTAACCCTAAACTGTAAACCCTAAGACCCTAAAGCCTAAACTCTAAACCCTAAACCCTAAAATATACAACCCTAAACCCTAAACACTAAACCCTAAGCCTTCAAACCTAAACCTTAAAAACCTAAAAACCTAAAAACCTAAACCAAAAATAAATAAAAACTAAAAATAAAATAAATAAAAAACCTTAACCTAAATAAAATAAAAAATATAATAAAATAAAAAATTTAACTAAAACCTAAACCTAAATTTTAAAATAAAAGAAAACATAAAAACTAAACTAAATTAAAATAAATAAAACCTAAAATAAATTGAAAAATAAAATAAACATAAAAACAAAAAAACCTAAATAAAATCAAACCTAAACATAAAAATAATAAAAATAAAAAAATAAAGACTAAATAAAAACTTAAAGCTAAAAAATAAACCTAAAAATAAATAAAAATAAAACGTATAACCTAAACTCAAAAAAAATTCTAAACTTAAAATAAACAAAATAAACAAAATAAACCTAAACCTAAACCTAAACTAAAATAAATAAAACCTAAACCTGAACCTGAAATAAACTAAACTTAAACCATAAACTAAATTAAAAAAAAAAACTAAAAATAAACCTAAACCTAAACTAAAAAATAAAACCTAAAAATAAACCTTATATAAAAACCTAAAACCTAAACCTAAAAAATAAAATAAAAACATAAACCTAAACCTAAATAAAACTTAAACCCTAAACCTAATAAAAAATAATAAAACCTAAACCTAAAAAATAAAATAAAAATAAAACTAAACTAAAAAAGAAGCTTAAACCTAAGCCTAAACCAAAAAAACAAACTAAAATAATAACTTAAACTAAAATTAATAAACATAAAATAAATAAACTAAATTAAATAAAATTAAAAAATAAACCTAAATAAAAATATAAAATAAACTAAATAAACTAAATAAACCTTAACCTATTGGTTTAATTAATTTTAAATAAAAGAAACCCTAAACCCTAAACTTTAAACACTAAATCCTAAACTTAGAACCCTAAACCCTAAACCTTAACCCTAACTCTAAATACTAAATCCTAAAACTCTAAACATTAAACCCTAAACTAACCCTAAACCCTAAACTCTAAAAACCCTAAACCCTAATCTAACCCCAAACCTTAAGCATAGGGATGTCAAAAATTGACCCAACTTTACATGAACTCGACTCGAAAAATCTAGGTTCGGGTTGATGCGAATAATTTTCAGGTCAGGTTTGGGTTGAAGAAATTGACCAATTTGACTTTTCGGGTCAGGTTGACCCACCAACTCAAAATTGACTTGATTTTGACCCGCCAACTCGAATTTGACTCAAAATTGACCAGGAACTCAAAATTGACCTGATTTCTACACACGAACCCGATTTTGACTTATATATATATATATATATATATCATTCGAGTCATGTCGTGTCAATATGATTGAAGTCAGGTCAGGTTCAGGTTGAAGTTTTTGACTCATTTAATAAGCGAAGTTCAGTCAACCATATTTCGTTAAATTCTGGTCGACCCAACCCCGTCGACAATTGATACCACTACCTAAGCTAACTCTAAAGCCTAAACTCAAACCTAATAAAATAAAATAATACTAATAATAATAATAAAACTAATAATAAATTAATAACTAATAATAATACCTAACTAAAACTAATAAAATTAACTAAATAAATAATAACGAAACCAATAATAGACCTAAAACTAAAATTAATAAAAATAACTACAATTAATAATAATAACTAAAACCTAATAAACTAACTAAATCCATTAAACCCTAATAAATAAACAAAACTAACTAATAAAATAATAAAAATAAATTAATAAACTAATAAAACTAATTAAAATTAATAATAATAATAATAATAATAATAATAATAGTAATAAAAGTAATAATAAACTAATAAATAATAAAATAAACCTAAACTAATAAAACTAAATAAATAAAACCCAATGATAACTAAACTAAAAAATAAAATTTAATAAAATTAAAAACCTAAAACCCCTAAATTAATAAACTAAACTAAAACTGAACCAAAAAACTTAATAAAAACTAACTAAAACTAAATAAAAACCAAAAACTAAAACTAAACTAAAACTCTATAATAATAATAAACCCAAATAAACACTAAAATTAAAACCAATTAAACCCCAAAATAAAAACTAATAATTAAAATAATAAAAATAAAAATAAACTAAACTAAACTAATAAACCTAAACCTTAAAAAAACTAATAACTAACTACTAAAGATAATAGAACTAGAACATAATAATAATAACTAAATTAAACTAACTAAACTTACTAAACCCTAAATCTTTTTAGTTAAAAAAAACCTTAAACCTAAACACTAAATCCTAAACCCTAACCTGAAACCCTAAACCCTAAACCCTAAAACCCAAACCCTAAAACTCTAAACCTTAAACCCTAAACCCTAAACCCTAAAAACCTAAATACCCTAAACTAAATAAACCTAAAAATAAAATAAATAAATAAAATAAATAAAATAATAAAATAAAATAAAAACCTAAACTAAAACCTAAACCTAATCCTAAGAATAACAAGCCTAAATAAAATGAAAACTAAACAAAAAATAAAACTAAAATAAACCTAAAATCAAAACTAAATAAAAATTATAGCTTAAAAATAAACCTAAAAATATAAAAATAAAACCTAAGCCCTACACTAAAAAACCATTTACCTAAAATAAAAATAAAATAAATAAAATTAAATAAATCTAAACCTAAATTAAAATAAACTAAACTAAAATAAATAAAACTCAAACTTAAACCTAAAATAAACTAAACCTAAACCTAAATTAAATAAAATGAAATAAATTAAGAATAAACCTAAATTTAAAAATAAAAAATAAAAATAAGCCTAAAATTAAAACCTAAAACCTAAACCTAAACAAATAAAATAAAACCCTAAACCTAAACCTAAAATTAAAAAATAAAACCTAAACTGAAAAAAATAATATAAAATAAAACTCAACTAAAGATTAAACTTAAACCTAAAAAGTAAATAAAAATAAAAAACATAAACTAAAATAAATAAACCTAAAATAAATAAACTAAACTAATTCAAAATAAAAAAATAAACCTAAATAAAAATAATAAATAAAGTAAACTAAAATAAATAAAAGGTAAACTAAATATACTAAATAAATCTAAGCCTATCAGTTTACTTAAATTTTGAAAAAAATCCTTAAACCCTAAATCCTAAACCTTAAACCCTAAACCCTAAACCCTAAACCATAAATCTTATATAAGAAATTTATTTAAAACCCTAAAACACTAAAACCTAAACCTAAAAACTGCATTTCTAATTTTAAAAAAAGAACTTCTTAATCCTAAACCCTAAACCCTCAACCCCAAAAACTACACCTACAACCCTAAACTTATAAACCCAAACCTACAACCCTAAACCCTAAAACTAACCCTAAACTCTAAACCCTAAATTGATAACCCTAAACCCTAAACCCTTAAACCCCAAACCCTAAAACCTAAACCCTATACCCTAAACCCTAAACACAAAAACCTCAAACCCTAAACCTTAAACCCTAAACCCTAAAACCAACAACCCTAAAACCTAAATAATGAAACCCAAACCCTAAACCCTAAAAACATAAATGCCTAAACCTAAACTAAATAAAACCTAAAAATTAAATAAATAAAATAATCTAAACATAAATATAATAAAATAATAAAATAAAATAAAAACCTACACTAAAACTTAAACTGAAATATAAATTAAATAAAAATAGAAACTAAACTAAAATAAAATTAATAAAAACCTAAACAAAACCCTAAACCCTAAAACCCAAAACACTAAAACCGTAAACCCTAAATCCTAAATTGTAAACCCTAAATCCCAAACCCAAAACCTTAAACCTTAAACCCTAAACCCTAAACCCTAAACACTAAATCCTAAAAACAATAAACCCTAAAACCCAAACCCTAAACCATAAACCCTAAACCCTAAACCCTAAAAGCATAAACCCTAAACACTAAACCCTAAAACCCTAAACCGTAAAACCTAAACCCTAAACCATAACCCTAAACCTTAAACCATAAAACCCTAAACCCTAAACCCAAAACCCTGAACCCAAACCCCTAAAAACCTAAAAACCTAAACCTAAATATAAAATAAATAAATGAAAACTAAACCTAAGTAAAATAAATAAAATAAAATAAAAATTTAAACTAAAACCTAAACCTAAATCTAAACCTAAACTTAAAAACAAAATAAAATAAAAAAAATAAAAATTGAACTAAAATAAATTAATAAAAAAAACTAAACTAGAAAATAAAATAATCTTGAAAAGAAAAAACCTAAATAAAATAAAATCCAAATGAAAAATAAAATAAAATAAACCTAAAATAAAATAGAATAAAAACTAAATAAAAACCTAAACCAAATAATAAACTTAAAATAAAATAAAAAAATAAATAATATAAAACTTAAACCCTAAACTAAAAAAACCTAAACCTAAAATAAATAAAATAAAATAAACCAAAACTTAAAATAAAATAAATAAAACCTAAACCTAAACCAAAAATAAACATAACTTTAACCCTAAACTAAATAAAATAAAATTAACCAAAAATAAGCTTAAACCTAAACTAAAAAATTAAACTTAAAAATAAACCTAAAATAGAAACCTAAAACCTAAACCTACAAAAATAAAATAAAAATCTAAAGCTAAACCTAAAAATAAAAAATAAAACCTAAACCTAAAAATTGAAATAAAAATAAAACTAAACTAAAAAATAAACCTAAACCAAAACCTAAACCTAAAAAATAAACTACAAAAAAAACCTAAACAAAAATATATAAACCAAACAAAGAAAAATTAAAAAATTAACCTAAATAAAAAAATAAACTAACATAAATAAAAAATGAACTAAATCAACCTAAACCTACCAGTTTACTTAATTAGATAAAAACCCTAAACCCTAAACCCTAAACCCTAAATCCTAAACCCTAAAACTAACCCTAAACCCTAAACTTTAAATTTACAACCCTAAACACTAAACACTAAAAAAACCCTATACCTTAAACCTTAAATAAAAAATTAAAAAAAACTCTAACCCTAAACCATAAATCATAAAACCCTAAACCCTAAACCCTAAACCCAAAAACCCTATGTTTAGGACTTTAGTCTCTTTCTAATTAATTAACTACCCTAGCTATCTTGCAATTCATAAGATTGGGCTACATGATTTTAAAATCATAGGAGGGGTTAACTGGCTGTCACTCCAGGTGGTTATAAGTCCAAAAGTCAGACAATTTATTCTCTCTTATGGAGGTAAACCCTTATGTCCACTTATCGCTTAGATTTAGGTTATGCTTTAGCTAGTACTAAAGCTCTCTATATTTAAGATCTGAGGTAGCTATTCTGTTCAGTCTATGAGCATAAATCCTCTTCTCTTAGGCATTCTCACAACCTTGTGTTGGTGGATTATAAGCCCTAGTAATCTAATTAAATTTCAACTCAAAACATATAAATATCCTCAACTTCATAATTATAAATCCCAACCATAAGATAGATTAGAATGCTCACTAGGCTTCCTAGTATCATGAGATTTCCTACTTATTTCATTTAAATTCCAAAAATAAGTCTTCTCCTTGAACTTTCCTAGTTAATTTTCCAAATACAACCAAACCTTTATAATCTAACCTTGAAATCTTTGGTGATGATATTGTCTACTTTAATTGGGAATGATCTATAGAAATTTTATTTTCTAAGAAGTAATTAACTATGGTGGATTACCTCCATAAGGAACTTAAGAACCAAGTTTAATATAAACACTATTTTATTCATTCATGTAAAGTAGGGGAAAAATCTCTAGTACATTCGAAGACCCATCAAGCCTTAGGAGTCCTTATTATGTGATTAGGTCCATTATAGGGTGACGCCTCTATCTTTCAAGATTGCACATCATACCTCAATGTTGTATCTGATCACCTCAAAAAGTACCCCCCTAAGATCTGTGTGGTGCCCCCCCCAGCATACATCCAGAAATAAACACCACAAGGCCCTCTCACCTTGTTCATTAAATCCTTTTAACATCATTCTTTCTTTTTGGAGTTTGGACATGTTGATCCTCAAGTAGGCAAGGGTTCTTAGACTCATAATGTTGACCGATACACTGGTCAACCGTAACTCGATAGCCTTTATCTGCCAACATCCACTGTAATGTAAAGAGGCAGTTGTTCTCGGTCATCCCTAGGAGTAAGTCTTCATCATTAAATGTAACCCCTAAGATGTCCTTCAAGTGGCAAGCCTCCTCTTAAGTAGCGGTCAACTAAGCTAGGCATATCTCTAGATCAGGGACTTGATTAGAGATTCCCTCATTCCTTTGGATAAGACAAGGGTATCGTATATGCTTAACTTAGCTAGAAACTTTCTAAGGTGAGTTAGGACATTGTAATCAACTCTGGCATGGTCCTCCACAAGCTTATCCATGGGTGGAGTATCCTATGGAAGGGATATCTGCTCACTAAAACCATTGACTTACTTACACTTATCCTGAGGTGCTACCCTAAGAGGTAGAACTTTTCCACTGTGTAGATTGACTTCAGTGACTTCTTGGAATGATGAGCTTGTGGAAAGTTCTACCTTCTCATTGGGCATACCTACAGCTTCTCCTATGAGATCCTCAGAGTCAGTTGACTTGAAGTCAATCTCAAGAGGTGAACTTGATTAATTTAAAGAAAGATAGTCTAACTCAGAATAAAAAAAGAAAGAATCAAAAAGTACTAGAGCTATTATTTTTATTTAGAATCAAAGAGCTTTCAATAAGAATAAAATTAAGAGCATCAAAAGTAGACAATATATTTTATTTTAGGTGGAGGTACATAATAGAAATCAAGTAAAGCAAGTAGAGTAAGGAATTTAGTGCCCTTATCCACAGATACAATGCTCCTACCAGTACAAGAAGAGCTAGCAGAAGAGGTGGTAGCTGCAACGTTGGAGGGAGTACTGGACTTGGATAGTGGTCGCACCGGCCTATCCCGAAAGTATGGCTAGTCACTGCCGTCATCCTCCTCAAGTTATCCTTTGCAACTAGCAAACTTTCCTTGGTGTTGAAGGTTTGATCTATTTAAGGAACCTATAAGGTAAGCTTCTTGATCTTAGAAATGATCTTCTTAGAGGTTTGGGATAGGGAGACATCCTAACCTTCTTTAGTCTTAAGATAATCAGAAGTATCCCCAAGGATTACTCTAATATAACTGGATGGTTGTCTTAATAAGTATTCTTTAGGGATAACTATGGCTCCCAACTTATAGGTGTGCTCAAGCTAGTCCTTAAAAGTGACACAATCCTCTAAGACATAGCTTAACATGCAGTGGTAGGGGCAATAGCTAAGATCATTGCTCTTGCCCACTTCCTCCAGCCTCTTATACTTTGGTAATTAAAAGTCAAGTTTCTTTAAGAGATTCTTACAGATTTTCTTAACTATCTCCCTCTTGAATGAATATAGCTTATTCAATCTATTTGAAAGTGTGGGTGGAAAGTAGCTACCTCACGATGGATATGAATATCACTGCTCAGTAGGTTGCTGAGGTGGTGGAAATGGTCATTATGGTGGATGTGGTGGATGGTATGATGGCTAAGGTGGTGGAAGAGGAGGTTGCAAAGGAGGCTGCTGAGCTAGTAGTCTCTCATATTGAACTCTGGCAAATAGCATCCCTCTATCCACTAACACAACTGTCCCTGGCTTCTTCTCAAATACCTTCTACAGCTTGGGCCTAGATGACTGGTCAGGAAAGGGCAATTGTTTGGCTTCCTCTTGTAGGCTAGCTACCTTGTTGTTTAATTTCTCTAACATTTTGATTGTAAAGCCCTTAAGCATGAAGGCGACCGAGCCATGGATATTTTTGAGAAGAATCTCAATGACATGTTGTTTGGACAACTATGGTTCGCATTTCATGCTCAAGTTGTGCCACCTGAGAATGTAATCAATAAGGGACTCACTGAGTTTCTATTTCTCTTCAATGAGGTCACCTACAGTCACCCTCTGCTGAGCTCCAACAAACCTCTTGATGAAGAGGTGCTTAAACTCAGTAAAAGTCTTCACCAAATTGTTGGGCAGTGTCTTGCAATGGAAGAGGGTGAAGTCGCTTGCAATGATGCTTTAAATGTGCAAATTTTCTCCAAAAACAACCCTGAATAGTCTCTGTTAGATGGTGATGTAGTGGATATGAATAATAACTTCCAAACTATTTTTAGAAAGAAAAATAAAACTTCTAAAACTAAACTTCCTAATTTGCCAAATTTACTAGATCTGGCTCTTCTGCCCAAAAATAAATGGTTTCATTATTAATTTGGAATGTGAGAGAGATTGATACCCTCTCTGTTAGAAATAGAATTAGAAACTTAGTTTGTACTCAAAACATTTCTTTCTTGGCTATCTTGGAACCATTTATTATTCTTTCTAACATTTATTATGTTGCTAGAATGATTGGCTTTAGTAATCTTTTTTGCTAACTCAAGTAATAAAATTTGGATTTTTTTTGAATACTCCCTATGTTATGTAGATTTTGGATGATTTATCCTAAGTTGTGAATGTTAAGACTACTTATGATAATTTTAGTTGTTTTGGTTTCTTTATTTATGCTTCTTGTAATATAAATGGTAGATGCATTCTTTGGGAGAAACTTATTAGTCTTTCTTCTTCTGTTGATGCTCCTTGGTTTGTAGGTAGAGATTTTAGTACTATCTCTACTTCCTCTGAATGTTGTTGTGGAAATGCTCCTAACTTATTTTCTATGGAAGATTTTAATATAATGCTCCTTAAATGTCATCTTACTCGCATTGTCTTTACTAGGTCTCAATTTACATGGAATAATTATATACTATGGCAAAGGCTTGATAGGGTTCTTTTTAATCATCCATGGATTAATATTTTCCATATTACTTCTGTGGAGCACTTAAGCAGAAACCTATCATACATTTCTCCCTTGCTTATTAATGTTAATTTTAGTGCTACCAAATCCTTCTCCCCTATCCCTTTTCATTTCCAAAATATGTGGCTTATAGATGATAGATTTTTCAATGTTGTTTTTAGTAACTGGGGAGTACCTCTACATCATGATGACTTTATTTTTGGGATGAAGAGATTGTGGTTAAAATTAAATAGACTTAAAAAATTCCTTTCTTGGTAGAATAAACATTATTTTAAGAATCTTTTTGTCGATATTAATAAAATGGAGAATGAGGTGATCATTTTGGAAGATGTTGTTAATGATCCGTCTAAAATTTAGATGTTGGCTCAAGCTAAAGATAGGTTGACATGTTTACAAGATATGGAGAAGACTTATTGGCAGAAAAAAGCTTCTATGAAATGGATCTCTGATGGAGATCACAATACCAAATATTTCCATGTCATGGTTTAAAAAAAGTTATAAACCATATTCATAAAATTAAAATTAATGGAGTTTGCTGTATGGATAAAAAGGAGCTTATTGAATTTTTTTGTCCTTTTTTATAAAGAGCTTCTAAAAAAAATGTTGATTATGATGATATTTCTTGGCCTGAAGTTATTCCTAATTTTATTTCGGATGAGGATAACAATATGCTTTCTTCCTTACCTTCTAAGATTGAAATTTCTGATATTTTGCATAATATAAATAAAGACTCTATGGCTAGGCCTAATGGTTACACTACTTAATTTTTAAAAAAACCCTAAACCCTACCCTAAATCCTAATCCCTAAACCCTAAACCCTAATACCTAAACCCTAAACTCGAAACCATAAAACTAACCCAAAACCCTAAACCTATAACCTTAAACCTATAATCCTAAACCCAAAACACTATTTTAGGTTTATTTTATTTTTATTTTATGTTTAGGTGTTATTCTATTTAGATTTTTTATTTTTAAGTTTATTTTATTTTATTAGTTTAGTTAAGATTTTTATTTATATTATTTTAGTTTAATTTCTATTTTTTATATTATTTTATTTTTAGGCTTAAGTTTAGGTTTTGGTTTAGGTTTAGGTTTAGGTTTTTATTTTATTTTATTCTTTTATTTTATTTAGGTTTCAGTTTATCATTTTATTTATTTTTTAGGTTTTATTTAGTTTAGGTTTAGGTTTTTGGTTTTTTGGGTTTAGGGTTTTTAGTTTTTAGGGTTTAGGGTTTAGGGTTTAGGGTTTAGGGTGTAGGGTTTAGGGCTTTAGGATTTAAGGTTTACAGTTTAGGGTTGTAGGTTTAAGATTTGGGGTTTAGGGTTTAGGGTTTAGGGTTATGTTTTTTTTTTAAATTATGTAAACTTGTAGGTTTAGGATTATTTAGTTTATTTTTAATTTTATTTTTATTTAGGTTTTTATTTTATTTTTATTTTATTTCATTTTAAGTTTATTTTATTTTTATTTTAGATTAAATTTTTTATTTTATTTAGGTATTTAATTTTTTTAGTTTAGTTTAGATTTCTTTTATTTTTTTTATTTAATTATGGTTTAGGTATTTTTATTTATTTTATTTGAGGTATTATTTTGTTTAGGTTTTGGTTTTTATCTTTTTATGGTTAAGGGTTTAGGGTTTAGGGTGAGTTTAGGGTTTAGAGTTTAGGGTTTATGGTTTGGTGTTTAGGGTTTAGGGTTTAGGGTTATGGTTTAGGGTTTATGGTTTATGTTTTTTAAGGTTTAGGGTTTAGGGTTTACAATTTAGGGTTTAGGATTTAGGTTTATGGTTTTTTTAAATTAAGTAAACTAGTAGGTTTAGGTTTATTTAGGTAATGTAGTTTATTTTTTATTTATTTTAGTTTCTTTTATTATTTATTTTTATTTAGGTTTATTTTTATTTAATTTAGTTTATTTTTTTAGGTCTATTTATTTTAGTTTAGGTTTTTACTTAGGTTTATTTTTTAGTTTCATTTTATTTTTATTTTTATTTTATTTTTTAGGTTAGGTTTATGTTTATTTTTAGTTTTGTTTATTTTATTTAGTTTAGCTTTAGGTATAGGTTTAGTTTATTTTAGGTTTGGGTTTAGGTTTAGCTATATTCTATTCTTATCTAAGGTTTATGTTTTTTTATTACGAGGTTGAGGTTCTATTTTTTATTTATTTTTATTTTTTTTAGGTTTAGGTTTTTATTTAATTTTTAATTTATTTTATTTTTGCTTTATTTTATTTTTATTTTAGGTTTAGTTTTTATTTTATTTAAGTTTCTTATTTTCTTATTTTAATTTAGGTTTTTATTTATTTTATTTTATTTAGTTTTTTCCTTTAAGTTTAAGTTTAAGTTTAGGTTTAGGTTTAAGCTTTAGTTTATGTTTTTATTTTATTTTATTTTTTATTTTATTTTGGTTTTGGTACTTTTATTTATTTTCTTTCTAGGTTTTATTTAGTTTAGGGTTTAGCTCTTAGCTTTCTAGGGTTTAGGATTTAGGGTTTAGGGTTTAGGATTCAGGGTTGTCAGTTTTAGGTTTTAGGGTTGAGTTTTTAGGGTTAAGGTTTGGGGTTTAGGGTTTCAGGTTTAGGGTTTAAGTTTTAGGGTTTAGGGTTTAGGGTTTAGGGGTAGGGCTTTTTTTATTAATTTTTATTTATTTAGGGTTTAATGTTTAGGGTTAGTTTAGGGTTTATGGTTTTAGGTTTAGGGTTTAGAGTTTATGGTTTAGGGTTTAGGGTTTGGGATTTAGGGTTTAGGGTTTAGGGTTTTTTTAAAATTAACAAAATCGATAGGTTTAGGTTTATTTATCTTTTGTCTATCTATTTTCATTTATTTTATTTTATATTTTATTTAGGTTAATTTTTTATTTTATTTAGTTTAGTTTATTTATTGTAGGTTTATTTATTTTAATTTATAATTTTTATTTTAGTTTATTTTTATGTTTTAGGTTTAAGTTTATGTTTATTTTATAGTTTAGTTTTTTTTAGGTTCAGGTTTTAATTTTTATTTTTTGGTTTTGGTTTAGGTTTTTATTTTATTTTTTTAGGTTTAGGTTTTAGATTTTTATTTTAGGTTTATTTTTAGGTTTTATTTTTTTAGTTTAGCTTCAGGTTTATTTTAAGTTTATTTTATTTTATGTAGTTTTGGGTTTAGGTTTAGTTTAATTTATGTTTAGGCTTATGTTTTATTTATTTCAATTTAAATTATTTTATTTTAAGTTTAGGTTTATTTTATTTTATTTATTATATGTTTATATTTTTCTTATTTTAGTCTATGATTTAGGTTTTATTTTTTATTTATTATTTGGTTTATTTTTTAGGTTTAGGTTTTTATTTAGTTTTTATTTTATTTTATTTTTATCTTACGTTTAATTTTTATTTTATTTATGTTTTTTATTTTTAGGTTTATTTTATTTTTTAAGTTTAGTTAAGGTTTTTATTGATGTATTTTTAGTTTAGTTTTTATTTAATTTTTAGGTTTAGGTTTAGATTTAGGTTGACATTTAGGTTTAGGTTTTAGTTTAGGTTTTTATTTAATATATTTTTTAATATTTTATTTAGGTTTAGGTTTTATTTATTTATTTTTTTATTTTATTTCGGGTATAAGGTTTAAGGTTTAGGGTTTAGGGTTTAAGGTTTAGGGTTTAGGGTTTAGGGTCGTAGGTTTTACGGTTTAGAGTTTAGGGTTTAGGGTTTAGGGATTAGGGTTTAGAATTATAGGGTTTAAGGTTGTAAGTTGAGAATTTAGGGTTAAGGGTTTGTTTTAGGGTTTAGGGTTTAAGGTTAGGGTTTTTTTATTTTTTATTTTTTTATTTAGGGTTTAAGATTTAGGCTTTATGATTAGTTTATAGTTTAGGGTTTAGGGTTTAGGGTTTAGTGTTATAGGTTTAGGGTTATAGGATTAGGGCTTATGGTTTAGTGTTAGTTTTACAATTTAGGGTTTAAGGTTTAGGGTTGTAGGTTTAGGGTTAGTTTTAAGGTTTAAGGTTTATAGGTAGGATTTTTTTATTATTTTAATTTTTCTTATTTTTTAAAATTAAGGAAATTTGTAGGTTTAGGCTTATTTAATTTATTTTTTATTTATTTCAGTTAATTTTATTTTATTTATTTTGTTTTTGGTTTATTTTTATTTATATTTAGTTTAGTTTATTTAATTTAGGTTTATTTATTTTATTTTAGGTTTTTTATTTTAGTTTATTTTTGAGGTTTAGGCTTAGGTTTATGTTTATATTTTACTTTAGTTTTATTTTTATTTTATTTTTTATGTTAAGGTTTTATTTTTTATTTTTATTTTTAAGTTTAGGTTTTTATTTAATTATATTATGATTAGGTTTTAGGTTTTTATTTTTGGTTTATTTTTGGATTTTATTTTTTAGTTTACATTTAGGTTTATGTTAGGTTTATTTATTTTATTTAGTATAGGTTTAGGTTTAGGATTAGTTTAGTTTAGGCTTAGGTTTTATTTATTTTAGTTTAATTTATTTTAATCTATGTTTATGTTTAGGTTTATTTTATTTCTATTTTAGGTTTAGCTTTTTTTCTTTTAGTTTAGGGTTGAGGTTTTATTTATTTTTAGGTTTTATTTTTCATTTTTAGATTTTTATTTAATTTTTATTTTATTTTATTTTATGTTTTTTTTATTTTTATTTTAGGTTTAGTTTTTATTTTATTTAGGTTTTTATTTTTTATTTTAGCTTAGGTTTTTATTTATTTTATTTTTATTTTGTTTTTATTATTTTAATTTTATTTTATTTTTTGGGTTTAGGTTTAGGTTTAGGTTGTAGTTTATGTTTTTTATTTTACTTAGTTTTTTTATTTTATTTAGGTTTAGGTTTTTTTATTTTAGTTTTAATTTTTATTTTATTTACATTTGGGTTTATTTTTAGTTTATTTTATTTTATCTAGTTTATAGTTTAGGTTTACTTTAGTTTAGGTTTTTGGTTTGGTTTTATTTATTTTAGTGTAGTTTATTTTTGTTTAGGTTTAAGTTTATTTTTATTTTGTTTATTTTATTTTTGTTTTATGTTTAGGGTTTTTTTAGTATAGGGTTTAAATTTTATTTTTATTTATTTTTAGGGTTTATTTTTAGGTTTATTTTTTAGGTTTAGGTGATTATTTAACTTTTATTTTATTTTATTTTAGTTTTATATTATGTTTATTTAATTTTTATTTTACATTTAGTTTTTATTTTATCTAGGTTTTTTATTCTTAAGTTTATTTTATCTAAGTTTTTTATTTTTAGGGTTTATGGTTTAGAGTTTGGGGTTTAAGGTTATATGTTTAAGGTTTAGGGTTTAGGTTTTAGGGTTTAGGGTTTAGGGTTTAGGGTTAAGGGTTTAGGGTTTTATGGTTTACGGTTTAGGGTTTAGGGTTTAGGGTTTTTAGGTTTTAGGGTTTAGGGTTTAGGGTTTAAGTTTTAGGTTTAGGGTTTTTGTTTTTTTTAATAGAGAAGAAATTCATATTCAATATTTCTTCTTTTTTATTCAATCAACCAAGTAACACACCAAGTTTTTGAAGACACGAGCGATGACATAGAATAAAAATGAGCATCCATATAGCAAATCAAAAACCCTAGATAAGTAGAATTATCTTAATTGTAAAGACACATTTCAATAAGTAGCAGATCAAATCAGTCGTTCTTTAGTTTCTCCAGCTCCCATTAGAACCACCCTGGCATCTCGAGTAGTGGGATCCAACATCATATCCCCAACCTCTCCCCTCGGCCACCACCACGGCGGTAACCTCCGTCGGTCCTCTTGCTTCCATGACCACCACTACCCGACCACCATCTTCACATCCACTAGCTCCTCCAGATCCACCACCACCACTACGATAACGATCGCCTTCGCCTTTGCCTCTACTGCCAGATCTAGACTGAGCTTGGTTGACGGTGATGTTCCTACCGTCAAGGTTCTGCCCATTCTTAGGGTTTAGGTTTAGGTTTATGTTTATTAGGTTGAAGGGTTTTAGTTTATTTTTGTGTTTAGTGTTTATGGTTTTAGGGTTAAGGGCTTTGGGTTAGGGTTTAGGGTTTAGGGTTTTTTTAGGATTGAGGGTTTAGGGTTTAGGGTTTTGGGTTGTATGTTTAGGGTTGTAGGTTTAGGGTTTAGTGTTTAGGGTTTAAGGTTTAGGGTTTCGGATTTATGGTTTAAGGTTTTTTTTAAAAATTAAGTAAACTGGTTGGTTTAGGTTTATTTAGTATATTTTGTTTATTTTTATGTGTTATTTATATTTAGGATTATTATTATTTATTTAGTTTAGTTTATTTATCTTATATTTATTTATTTTAGTTTAAATTTTATTTTTAGTTTATTTTTAAGTTTTAGGTTTAGGTTTATGTTTATTTTTTAGTTTATTTTTGATTTTATGAGTTTATTTTTTTTTTAGGTTTAGGTTTAAGTTTTAATTTAAGTTTTTATTTTATTTTAATTTTTATATTATTTAAGTTTTGGTTTTTTTAAATATTTTATTTTTTAGGTTTAGGGTTTAGGGTTTAGGGTTTAAGGTTTAGGGTTTTAGGGTTTAGGGTTTTAAGGTTTAGGGTTTAGGGTTTAGGGTTTAGGGTTTAGGGTTAAGGATCAGAGTTTGGGGTTTAGGGTTTAGGGTTTAGTGTTTAGGCTCTATGGTTTAGGGTTTAGTGTTTAGGCTCTATGGTTTAGGATTTTTAGGGTTTTTAGGGCTTAGGGTTTAGGGTTTAAGGTTTAGGATTTTTTTAAAAATTAAGTAAACTTATAAGTTTAGGTTTATTTAGATTACTTTTTATTTATTTTAGCCTAATTTGTTTTTAATTTTTAATTTTTGTTTAGTTTAGTTTATTTATTTTAGTTTAGGTTTTTTATTTTAGTTTATTTTTTAGGTTCATGTTTAGGTTTCAGTTTATTTTTTAGTTGAGTTTTATTTTTATTTTCATTTGTTTAAGTTTTATTTTTATTTTTAAGTTTAAGTTTAGGTTTTAGGTTATTATTTTAGGTTTATTTTTAGCTTATATTTTTTGTTTAGATTTAGGTTTTTTTATTATATTTTATTTTATTTAGTTTAGGTTTTGATTATTTTATTTTATTTTAGTTTAGGTTTATTTTATTTTATTTATTTCATTTTTATTTTAGGTTTAAGGTTTTTTTAGTTTATGGTTTATATTTTATTTTTTATTTATTTTTAAGTTTTATTTTTTAGGTTTAGGATTTTATTTTGTGTTTATTTTACTTTTATTTTTCATATAGTTATTATTTTATTTAGGTTTTTTATTCTTAGGTTTATTTTAGGTTTTATTTATTTTAGTTCATATATTTTAGTTTAAGTTTAGGTTTATTTTATTTTGTTTATTTTAGGTCCAAGTTTTTTTTTAGTTTAGGGATTAGGTTTTAATTTTTATTTATTATAGGTTTTATTTTTAGTTTTATTTTTTAGGTTTAGGTTATTATTTATTTTTTTAAATTTTATTTATTTTATTTTATTTTTATTTACTTTTAGGTTTTATTTTATTTAGGTTTCTTATTTATAAGTTTATTTTTATTTTTTGTTTAGTTTAGGTATTTATTTATTTTAGTTTAGTTTAGTTTTTATTTTTTATTTTATTATATTTTCCTTTTAGGTTTAAGTTTTGATTTAGGTTTAGGTTTAGGTTTTGGTTTTAGTTTAGATTTTTATTTAATTTTATTTATTTTATTTTATTTAGGTTTATATTATTTTATTTATTTTATTTTTATTTTTTATTTAGTTTAGGTTTAGGTTTTTAGGTTTTTAAGATTTAGGGTTTAGGGTTTAGGGTTTAGGTTTTATGGTTTAGGGTTTAGGGTTTTAGGGTTTAGGGTTTAGGGTTTAGGGTTTAGGGTTTAGGGTATAGGGTTTTAGGGTTTAGGGTTTATGATTTAGGGTTGTAGGTTTAGGGTTTATGGTTTAAGGTTTAAGGTTAGTTTTAGGGTTTGGGATTTGGTGGGTTTTTTTTAAACTAAGTAAACTAGTAAATTTATATTTCTTTAGTTTATTTTATTGATTTATTTTATATTATATTATTTTTATATTTATTTAAGTTTATTTTCATTTTTATTTACTTTAGTTTATTTATTTTAGATTTATTTATTTTATTTTAGGTTTTTTATTTTAGTTTATTTTTTAAGTATTGTCTTATTTTTTTTTCGTTTAGGTTTTTATTTTATTTTTTTATTTTTTATTCTTAGGTTTAAGTTTTGGTTTTTATTTTATATTTTTTAGGTTTAGGTTTTAAGTTTTTATTTTAGGTTTATTTTATTTTTATTTTAGGTTTAGTTTTTTTTTTAGTTTATGGTTTAGGATTTTTTTTTTTTTTTAAGTTTTATTTTTACGTTTATTTTTTAGGATTAGGTTTTCATTTAGTTTTTATTTTATTTTAATTTAGGGTTATTTTAATTTTATTTTAGGTTTAGTTTCTATTTCATTTGAGTTTTTGATTTTAAAAATTTTAAAACTTAAATCTTAAATTTTAATTTTTAGTAGAAAATTAATTTTTGATTTTATAATGACAGGATACAATTATTAATGCAACAAAAATAAAGGTACAGTAAAGTAAAGAGAGACAATAGGCACACAATTTTTACGTGGTTCGGCCAAACCTCAAAATCGGTTCATTCTAGCCACCCGGCTAGGAATCCACTAAATCAAAAAATAGCTTACAGATAGTACTCTCCTATAGCAGAGTACAACCCAACAATATGTACTCTCTAGAAAGGCGTACAACCCCAAAATAAATTTTATAGCAAAAAAAGAAAATACAAAATAATAAATTTTGATAAAATAAATCTCACAAATATACCAAGTTTCAATTCAAAAAAAATGATCTCACAACTTATAAATGATCACTTACAACTTAAAAATTTTGGCAAGATAATATGCTCACTTAATATTGAAATAAATATATTAAAGTGATCTTACTTAGATGTTTAAAAATGATTTCAAAATAATTTTACAATATTCTTTTACACAATAAAATAAATTTCACCAAGGAATAATTTATTTTATTTTTACCAAAAAGATTCTTTTGATTAATGCTAATGATCACAAAGTACTTAAATAAAATGATTATATGATAGATCTAAGTATGCTAGTAAACTTTTAATTAAAAAGAGAGATCTAGCAAATATAAAAATAATTTCAGCAAAATAATTTATTTTTAAATGCTTAAAAATAGACTTCTAAAATAGATCTAAGTATAAATGATCTTTCAAAATAAGACTAAGGAAGAAATATTTCAAGAAACCAAAATAAATTTGTAGGAAGTTAAAATTTTCAGCAAGTTGAAATAGATCCTACAAACTATCACAAGAGTTTATCACCAAAAATGATTGAGAAACTTTGATGTGAAAAATAATGTCCAAAGACTAATCCACCAAAAAGTATAAATTGGAAAGAATAAATAGATGGTGAAAATAGCATGAACAACTAAAAAGGATTAAGATCAAGAAATCAAACTCAAGTAATTTGAGAAAGCTTGCTTAGTTGAAGATGTTGAAGCTTCCAAACCAAGGATTTGATCTTGCAAAATTTGGAGAACACTTGGAATGAAAATCTAAGAAATTTTTTCTTAGATTTGTTGGAGAGATTTTGAATTTTGAATGAGGAATGCTTTCATGAAGAGAATGAGGGCTATTTATAGGCAAGAAGATCATATTTTAAAAATATATCACGCAAACCTCATGTTATCATCTAATAATTTAATATTCAATAAAAATATAATTTATATTAAATAAATATTAAATTTAGTAGCCAAAATTTGGCTATTCACATGGGTAAGTCAAAGTAATCAAATATGGCTCTTAATATATTCAAAGCATGTAGCATGCATTCATTATAAAAATCAGCTAATGTTTAGAAAATCATAATAAATTCAATTTTAATCAAAAGTGGGTCGTGCAACCTCTTAAATTAAAGGAAAAAAATCCAAGGAATCCACTAGAGATGAAAATAACTTTGGCTAAATTATAAAATTTTATATAATTTTGCTAATTTTGACATGTGACATTTAAAAATTATGATATAATTTATATATAATATGTTAGTTATCTTATAACCAGCAAATTAAATTAAAATACTTAATTATATTAAGTAAATAAAATAATTATACTTAATAGTTTTTATCATTTATTACTTTTACAACTTTAATGCTATGTATGAAACATATAATTGAATGTTAATTAAATAAAGATTTATATAAATTAACCTCATTAAAATAATATGTTAAGTTGTGAGCAAATTGATTCATGCCGATGAACTCTTATGAATAGTCATATAACCCAATATATTATATCTTGAGCTTCACATTATCCTTTTCATTCTTCTACTCTTGTAATTTCCTCTAATGTATTAGATATGTAATTAGCAATTGATATATCTGTAACACATAAAAATATTCATTAGAACAACCAAGCATTTGTTTATTATCATCAAAATTAATCGAATTGAACATGAGGCTAATTAAGCCAACATAGGCTTTAGGGTTGTTAGTTTAGTGTTTAGGGTTTAAGGTTTAAGGTTTTGGGTTTTAGGGTTTGGGATTTAGGGTTTATGTTTTTTTAAAAAAAAATTAAGTAAACTAGTAGGTTTAGGTTTATTAAGTTTAATTAGTTTATTTTTTATTTATTTTAGTTTACTTTACTTTTGATTTGTATTTAGGTTTATTTTTTATTTTTATTTAGTTTAGTTTATTTATTTTAAGATTATTTATTTTAGTATAGGTTTTTTATTTTTATTTATTTTTATGTTTAGGTTCAAGTTTAGGTTTATTTTTTAGTTGAGTTTTATTTTTATTTTATTATTTTTATGTTTAGGTTTAGGTTTTTATTTTATTTCTCTAGGTTCAGGTTTTAGGTTTTTATTTTAGGTATTATTTTTTATTTTAGGTTTATGTTATATTTAATTTAGTTTAGGTTTAGGTTTATTTTATTTTTATTTTGGGTTAAGGTATTTTTTTGGTTTAGGGTTTAGGTTTTAATTTTTATTTATTTTTAGGTTTTTTTTAAGATTAGGTTTTTATTTAGTTTTTATTTTATTTTATTTTAGGTTTATTTTATTTTTATTTTAGGTTTAGTTTTCATTGTATTTAAGTTTTTTATTTTTTAGTTTAGTTTAGGTTTTTATTTATTTTATTTTAGTTAAATTTTTTTTATTTTACTTTCTTCCCAGGTTTAGGTTTATGTTTAGGATTATTATTATGTTTTTATTTTATTTTATTTTAGTTGAAGTTTTTTTATTTTTTTATTTTTGGTTTTATTTAGTTTAGGTTTAGGTTTTTAGTTTCTTAGGGTTTAGGGTCTAGGGTTTACGATTTTGGGTTTTAGGGTTTATGGTTTAGGGTTAAGATTTTTTTTATTTTTTAATTTTTTGTATTTAGGGTTTATGGTTTAGGGTTAATTTAGGGTTTAAGGTTGTAGGTTTAGGGTTAGTTTTAAGGTTTAGGGTCTAGGATTTAGGGTTTTGGGATATAGGGTTTAAGGTTTGTGGCTAAGGGTTTAGGTTTTATTTAATAAATTAAGAAAATTGATAAGTTTAAGTGTATTTAGTTTAATTTTTATTTATTTTAGTTTATTGTATTTTTTATTTTTATTGAACTTTATTTTTTTATTTAGTTTATTATATTTATATTAAGTTTCTTTATTCTAGTTTACATTTTTTATTTTAGTTTATTTTTTAGGTTTAAGTTTATGTTTATTTTTTATTTTAGTTTTTTTTATTTTTATTTTTTAATTTTAAGTTTCAGTTTTTATTTTATTTTTTTAGGTTTAGGTTTTAGTTTAGGTTTATGTTTACTTTTAGTTATATCTTACATTTAGTTTTTATTATTTTTGGATTATTTTATTTGTATCTTTCATTTAGTTTTTATTTTATTAAGGTTTTTTGGGTTTCTTTTTTAGTTTAGTTTAGTTTAGGTTTTTATTTATTTTATTTTAATTTAGTTTTAGTTTTTATTTTATTTTATATTTAGGTTTAGGTTTAGGTTTCGGTCTAAGTTCAGGTTTTAGTTAAGGTTTTTATTTTATTTCATTTTATTTATTTTCTTTAAGTTTAAGTTTTTTTATTTATTTTATATTTAGATTTTATTTAGTTTAGGTTTAGGTTATTAGGTTTTTAGGTTTTTTTGGTTTAGGGTTTAGGGTTTATGGTTTAGTGTTTAGGGTTTAAGGTTTAGGGTTTAGGGTTGTAGGTTTTAGGGTTTTGGGTTTTGGGTTTAGTGTTTAGGGTTTAGAGTTTAGGGTTTTCAATTTAGGGTTTTAGGGTTGAAGCTTAAAGGTTTAGGGTTTATTTTAGGGTTTAGGGTTTAGGGCAAGTTTTTTTTATTTTTAATTTATTTATTTTATTTAGGGTTTCGGGTTCAGGGTTTAGTGTTGTAGGTTTAGGATTTAGGATTTTGGGTTTTGGGTTGCAGGTTTCGGGTTAATAATAGGGCTAGGATTTTTTTAATTAAATAAAATGGTAGGTTCATGTTTATTTAGTTTATTTTTTATTTATTTTAGTTTATTTTATTTTTTATTTTGAATTTGGCTTATTTTTATTTTTATTTAGTTTAGTTTATTTAATTTAGGTTTATTAATTTTGGCTTAATTTTTTATTTTAGTTTATTTTTATGTTTTGATTTAGGTTTATTTTTATTTTTTACTTTAGTTTTATTTTTACTTTATTTTTTAGGTTAAGTTTATTTTTTATTTTTATTTTTAAGTTTAGGTTTTTTTATTTTTTATTTTTTTAGGTTTACGTTTTAGGTTTTTATTTTAGGTTTAATTTTTTAGTTTAGGTTTAGGTTTATTTTTAATTTATTTTATTTTATATGGTTTATCTTTAATTTATTTTATGTTTAGGTTTAGGTTTTATTTATTTTAGCTTAGTTTATTTTAGTTTAGGTTTAGGTATATTTTCTTTTTATTTTATGTTTAGGTTTTATTTTTTTAGTTTAGGGTTTAGGTTTTATTTTTTAAGTTTAGGTTTTTATTTTGTTTTTATTTTTTATTTTTAGCTTTATTTCATTTTAATATTAGGATTTCTTTTCTTTTTATTTAGGTTTTTTATTTTTTTAGTTTACTTAATCTTTTTATTTATTTTATTTTAGTTTAGTTTTTATTTTTTATTTTATTTTCATTTTGGGTTTAGGTTTAGTTTTAGGTTGTAGTTCATGTTTTTAAGTTTTATTTTTTATTTAGATTTAAGTTTATTTATTTATTTTATTTTCAGGTTTCATTTATTTTAGGTTTTAAGTTTATTTTTAGGTTTTATTTTTTTTACTTTATGTTTATTTTTAGTTTATTTTATTTTTTTTAGTTTAGGGTTTATGTTTAGTTTATTTTAGGTTTAGGTTTAGGTTTCATTTATTTTATTTTAGTTTATTTATTTTGTTTATTTTATTTTTTTCTAGGTCTAGGTTTTTCTTAGTTTAGGGTTTAGGATTTAGTTTTTATTTATTTTTAGGTTTATTTTTTTGGTTTAGGTTTTTATTTAGTTTTTATTTTATTTTAGTTTAGGTTTATTTTATTTTTATTTTAAGTTTAATTTTTATTTTATTTAGGTTTTTTCTTCTTAGGCCTATTTTATTTTTTTTAATTTAGTTTAAGTTTTTATTTATTTTAATTTAATTTATTTTTAAAGTTTATTCTATTTTATTTTTAGGTTTAGGTTTACAATTTTTTATTTGTTTTACTTTTAGGTTTTATTTAGTTTAGATTTAGGTTTATAGGTTTTTAGGGTTTAGGGTTTAAGGTTTAGGGTTTTATGGTTTAGGGTATTATATTTTAGGGTTTAGGGTTAGGGTTAAGGGTTTAGGGTTTAGGGTTTAGGGTTTAAGGTTTAGTGTTTAGACATTATTGTTTAGGGTTTTTAGGGTTTAGGGTTTAGGGTTTAAGGTTTAAGTTTTAGGGTTAGCTTAGTGTTTAGTTTTAGTTTAGGGTTTAGCATTTAAAATTTATGGTTTAGGCTTTAGAGTTTAGGGTTTTTAGGTTTAGGGTTTAGGGTTTACAGTTAGTTAAGGGTTTTGGGTTTAGGGTTTTAGGGTTTAGTGTTTAGGGTTGTAGGATTAAGGTTTATGATTTAGGTTTTATGGTTTAGGGTTTAGGGTTTAGGGTTTAGGGTTTTAGGTTTTAAGGTTTAGGGCTTAGAGTTTAAGGTTTTTATGGTTTAGGGTTTATGGTTTAGGATTCAGGTTTTAAATTTAGGGTTTAAGGTTTTGGTTTTTTTTTAACAGAGAAAAAAATTTAGATTCAACATTTCTTCTTTTTGATTTTATCAACCAAGTAACACAACAAGTTTTCAAAGATAAGTGACGATAATGAGCACACATAGAGTAAATCAAAATGCATAGATAACTAGAATAGTCTCTACTATAAAGACACAGTTAAGTAAGGAGCAGATCGGATCGATTGTTCATCAGTTTCTCCAATTCCCATCAGAACCACCCTGGCATCTCGAGTAGCAAGATCCACCATCATATCCTTAATCTTTCCCCTCAGCCCCCACTAAGGCTATAACCTCCTTCATTCCTTCTACCTCCATGACCACCACTACCACGACCACCACCTCCATATCCACCAACACCTCCAGATCCCCAACACCACTACGATAACCGACGCCTCCACGTTCTCCTCCACTGCCAGATCTGGATTGATCCTAGTTAACGGTGATGTTTTGGCCATCAAGGTTCTGCCTATTCTTAGTGTTTAGGTTTAGGTTTAGTTTTAACTGTGATTATTTTTTAATTTATATAGTTACATTAGGTTGGATTTAGGGTTTAGGGTTTAGGGCTTAGGGTTTTTTTAAATTAAGAAAACTGGTAGGTTTAGGTTTATTTAGGTTATTTTTATTTATTTTAGTTTATTTTATTTTTTTCATTTTATTTATCTTTATTTTTGATTTAGTTCAGTTTGTTTATTTTAAGTTTATGCTTATTTTTTAGTTTAATTTTATTTTTATTTTATTTTTTAGGTTTAGGTTTTATTTTTTATTCTTAGGTTTAAGTTAAGGTTTTTTTTTATGTTTAGGTTTTTGGTTTTTATTTTATGTTTATTTTTGGGTTTTATTTTTTAATTTAAGTTAAGGTTTATTTTTAGTTTATTTTATTTTATTTAGTATAGAGTTTAGGTTTAGGTTTTATTTTTAAAATTTAGCTTATTTTAGTTTAGGTTTAGGTTTATTTTAGTTTGTTTATTTTAGGTGTAGGTTTTTTTTTAAGTTTATGGTTTGGGGTTTATTTTTTAATTTTTTTTGGTTTTATTTTTTAGTTTATCTTTTGGTTTTAAGTTTTTATTTAGCTTTTATTTTATTTTATTTTAGGTTTATTTTATTTTAATTCTATGTTAAGATTTAATTTTATTTATGTTTTTATTTTTATATTTATTTGATTTTTTAGTTTATTTTGGGTTATTATTTATTTTATTTTAGTTTAGTTTTTATTTTTTTTATATTATATTAATTTCAGGTTTTAGGATTAGGATTTTAGATTTTTAGGGTTTAGAGTATAAGGTTTAGGGTTTAGGGTTTAGGTTTTTAGGGTTTATGGTTTAAGGTTTAGGGTTGTAGATTTAGGGTTTGGGATTTATGGTTTAGGGTTAGGGTTTTTTTTTTTAAAATTCTTTAAACTCGTAGGTTTAGGTTTATTTAGTGTATTGTTTATTTATTTCAGTTTATTTTATTTTTTTATTTTTATTTATGTTTATTATTATTTATTTTTTATTTTATTTTATTTTAGGTTTTATTATTTTTATTCTTGGTTTAGTATTTTATTTTATTGAGCTTTCTTATTTTTTGTCTAGTTTAGCTTTTTATTTATTTTATTTTACTTGACTTTTTATTTTTATTTTATTTTCTTTTTAGATTTAGGTTAAGGTTTAGGTTTAGGTTTTGATTTAGGTTTTAGCTTATGGTTTAATTTAATTTAATTTATTTTATTTTATTTTAGTTTAGGCTTTTTATTTATTTAATTTTTAGGTTTAATTTAGTTTGGGTTTAGGTTTTTAGATTTTTAGGGTTTAGGATTAGTTTAGGGTTTAGGGTTTAGGGTTTAGGATTTAAGTTTTAGGATTTTTGGTTTTGGGTTTAGGATTTAGGGTTTAGATTTTACAGTTTAGGGGTTAAGGTTATGGGTTTTAGAGTTTTAGGGTTTAAAGTATAGGGTTTAGGATTTAGGTTTTATGTTTATGGTTTTTGGGTTTTTTTTAATAGAGAATAAATTTAGATTCAACACTTCATCAACCAAGTAATAGACCAAGTTTTATAAGACAAAAGTGATGACATATATAAAAAATGACCATGCATTAAGCAAATCAAGAACCCTAGATAATTAGAATCATCTCTATAGTAAAGATAGTTCCGTAAGCAGCAGATCGGATCAACCGTTCTTTAGTTTCTCCATTTCCCATCAGAACCACCCCAGGCTCTGAAATAGCGGGATCAAAAATCATATCCTTGATCTCTCCTTCTGCCACCACCATGGCTGTAACCTCCATCATTCCTCCCACCTTTATAACCACCACTACCTTGACCACTACCTCCATATCCACCAGCACTTCCAGATCCCCCATCACCACTATGATAATCGTCGTCTCCGCCTTCACCTTCGCCTCCACTGCTAGATCTAGACTGAGCCTGGTTGATGGGGATGTTCCTACTGTCAAGGTTTTGCCCATTCTTAGGGTTTAGCTTTAGGTTTAGGTTTATTAGTCTTTAGGGTTTAGGCTTATTTTTTAATATATTTAGTTACTTTAGGTTTAGATTTAGGTTTTGGGGTTTAGGGTTTAGGGTTTAGGGTTTAGGGTTTAAGGTTATAGGGTTTATACTTTTAGGGTTTAAGATTTAGGGTTACGATTTAGGGTTTAGGTCTTAAGGATATTTAGGGGTTAAATTAAGTAAACTGGTAGGTTTATGTTTGTTTAGTATATTTAGTTTAGTTTATTTATTTAAAATTTTAGTATACTTTTTTTTTCATTTAAGTTCATTTTTTATTTTTATTTAGTTTAATTTATTTATTTTAGGTTTATTTATTTTAGTTTAGGTTTTTTATTTCAGTTTACTTCTTAGGTTTAGGTTTAGGTTTAGGTTTATTTTTTATTTGAGTTTTATATTTATTATATTTATTAAGTTTAGGTTTTATTTTTTATTTTTAGGTTTATGTTTAGGTTTTTATTTTATTTTTATTTTTGGTTTAGGTTTTTTATGTTTTGGATTTAGGTTTTAATTTTCCTTTACTTTTAGTTTTATTTTTTAGGTTTAGAATTTCATTTAGTTTTTATTATATTTCATTTTAGGTTTATTTTATTTTTATTGTACATTTAGTTTTTATTTTAGTTAGGTTTTCTATTCTTAAATTCATTTTATTTTTTTTAGTTTAGTTTAGGTTTTTATTTATTTCATTTTAGTTTATTTTTATTTTTTATTTTATTTTATTTTTAGTTTTAGGTTTTATATTTACTTTAGTTTAGTATTAGTTTTTATTTTATTTTATTTCTTTATTTTATTTAAGTTTAGGTTTTTTTATTTATTTTATTTTTATGTTTTATTTAGTTTAGGTTTAGGTTTTTATGTTTTTAGGATTTAGGGTTTAGGGTTTATGGTTTAGGGTTCAATGTTTAGGTTTTAGGTTTTAGGGTTTTTGGGGTTTAGGGTTTGGGTTCGGTTAGGGTTTATGGTCAGATTAATGTTTAAGGTTGATGGTTTAGGCTTTAAAGTTTAGGGTTTTTAGGGTTTAGGGTTTAGGATTTAGTGTTAGGGTTAGGGTTAGGGTTAGGGTTTAAGGTTATAGGTTTAGGGTTATATGTTCAGGGTAGGGTTTAGGATTTAGTGTTTAGTGTATAGGCTTAAGGAATAGATTTTTTTTGTTTAAATTAAGTAAACTTATAGGTTTATGTTTATTCAATTTATTTAGTTTATTTTATATTTTTATTTAGGTTTATTTTTTATTTAGTTTATTTTTTTATGTTTATTTATTTTAGTTTATTTTTTAGGTTTGTGTTCAAGTTTAAGTTTATTTTTTTTAGTTTAGTTTTATTTTTATTTTATTTTTAGGTTTAGGTTTATGTTATTATTTTATTTTTTTGGTTTAAGTTTTAGGTTTTTAGTTTAGGTTTAGGTTTATCTTATTTTAATTTGTTTAAGTTTAGGTTTTATTTATTTTAGTTTAGGTTTAGGTTTTTTTTAGGTTCAATTTTTTTTTTTTAGTGTTTAGGTTTTTTTTGGTTTTTTTATGTTTATTATTTAGGTTTAGGTTTTTATTTAGTTTTCATTTTATTTTATTTTAGGTTTATTTTCTTTTTATTTTACATTTAGGTATTATTTTATTTTTAATTTAGTCTAGGTTTTTATTTTTTTATTTTAGTTCATTTTAAAGTTTACAATTTATTTTATTTTTAGGTTTAGGTTTAGGTTTTAGTTTAGGTTTTTATTTAAGTTTAGGTTTTTTATTTATTTTATTTTTAGGTTTTATTTAGTTTAGGTTTTTGTTTTTAGGTTTTTAGAGTTTATGATTTAGGGTTAAGGGTTTAAGGTTAAGGATTTACTTTTTATTTATTTTAGTTTAGTTTGTTTGAGTTTAACTGTATGTTTATTTTATTTTGTTTATTTTAGGTTTAGGTTTTTTTAGTTTAGGGTTAAAGTTTAATTTTTTATTTATTTTTATGTTTTATTTTTAGGTTTGTTTTTTAGGTTTAGGTTTTTATTTTAATATATTTTTAGGTTTAGGTTTTGGATTAAGTTTAGGTTTTAGTTTAGGTTTTTATTTTATTTAGGTTTAGGTTTTTTTATTTATTTTACTTCTAGGTTTTATTTAGTTTAGGTTTAGGTTTTTAGGCTTTTAGTGTTTAAGGTTTACGATTTAGGGTTTATGGTTTAGGGTTTAAGGTTTAGGGTTTGGGGTTTTGGATTTAGCGTTTAGAGTTATATATTTTATGGTTTAGGGTTTAGGATTTAGGGTTTAGGATTTTAGGGTTTAAGTTTTTGGGTTTAGCGTTTAGGGTTATATTTTTTTCTGGTTTAGGGTTTAGGGTTTAGGGTTTAGGGTTTTATGGTTTAAATTTTAGGGTTTAGGGTTTTATGGTTTAGTTTAGGTTTAGGTTGTAAGTTTAGGTTGCTCAGTTTAGGTTTGAGTTTAGTATTCTTTAGTTTAGGTTTTAGGTTTAGGTAGGTTTATAACTAGATGGGTTTAGGTTTATGGTTTTCCTGGTTTAGTTTAGGGCTGATTAGTTTATAGTTTAGTTTGGTTTATGGTTTAGTTTTATTTAGGTTAGGTTTTAGGTTAGGGTTTAGGGTTTGATTTAGGATTAGAACTGATTAATTTAGTGTTTAGGGTTTAGGATGGTTTAGTTTAGGGTTTAGGGTTTAAGGTTTAAGGTTTAGGTTAAGGGTTATTATGGGTTTAGGGTTGTAGGCTTAGGTTTAGGGTTTAGCTTTTAGGGTTTAGGATTTAGTGTTTAGGGATTAGGGTTTAAGGTTTAGGGTTTTTTGAAATAAAGAAACTAATAGGTTTAGGTTTTTTTATTTATTTTATATTTTTAGGTTTATTTTTATTTTTATTTAGTTTAGTTTATTTATTTTAGGTTTAATTATTTTAGTTTAGGTTTTTATTTAGTTTATTTTTTAGGTTTTGGTTTAGGTTTTTTTTTAGTTTAGTTTTATTTTTACTTTATTTTTTAGGTTTAGGTTTAAGTATTGGTTATTATTTTACTTTTTTAGGTTTAGGTTTTAGGTTTTTATTTTAGGTTTAGTTTTAGGTTTAGGCTTATTTTTAGTTTATTCTATTTTATTTAGTCTAGGTTTAGGTTTTATTTATTTTAATTTAGTTTATTTTAGTTTAGTTTAGGATTTTGTTTATTTCTTTTAGGTTTAGGTTTTTTTTTGTTTAAGGTTTTGGTTTTAATTTTTATATATTTTAGGTGTATTTCTTAAGTTTAGGTTTTTAATTATTTTTATTTTACGTTTATGTTTTACTTTTAATTTTATTTTATCTTTTAGTTTAGTTTAGGTTTTTATTTATTTTATTTTAGTTTAGCTTTTATTTTTTATTTTATTTTAGGTTTAGGTTTAGATTTAGGTTTATGTTCTAGTTTATGTTTTTATTTTTTATTTTTATATTTTATTTTATTTAGGTTTAGGTTTTTTTTACTTATTTTATTTTTATGTTTTATTTAGTAGGTTTAGGTTTTTAGGTTTTTAGGATTTAGGGTTTAGGGTTTTCGATTCAGGGTTTAGGGTTTTGGGTTTAGGGTTTGGGGTTTAGGGTTTAGGGTTCAGGGTTGTATGTTTTATAGTTTAGGGTTTACGGTTTAAGGTTTAGGGTTTCAGGTTTTAAGGTTTTAGCATTTAGGGTTTAGGGTTTAGGGTTTAAGCTTTAGGCTTTAGGCTTTAGGGTGTAGGGTTTAGGTTTTAGGGTTTAGGGTTTAGGGTTAAGGTTTAGTGTTTAGGCTTTAGAGTTTAGGGTTTTTGGGGTTTAGGGTTTAGGGTTATATTAGCATTTAAGGTTGAGGATTTCGGCTTTAGGGTTTAAGGTTTAGGGTTTAGAGCTAGGGTTAGGTTTAGGGTTTAGGGTTGTATGTTTAGGGTTGCATGTTTAGGGTTTAGGGTTTATGGTTTAGGATTTAGTGTTTAGGACATAGGGTTTAGGGTATAGGGTTATTTTGTAGAAAAATTAATTAAATCGGTAGGTTTAGGTTTATTCAATTTATTTTGTTTATTTTATATTTTTTTAGATTTATTTTTTATTTTTATTTAGTGTAGTTTATTTATTTTATGTTTATTTATTTTAGTTTTTATTTTTTATTTTAGTTTATCTTTTAGGTTTGGGTTTAGGTTTATGTTTCGTTTAGTTTAGTTTAGTTTTATTTTTATTTTATTTATATGTTTAGGTTTTATTTTTTATTTTTAGGTTTTGATTTAGGTTTTGATTTCATTTTTTTAGGTTTAAGCTTTAGTTTTGCAATTTTAAGTCTATTTTTAGGTTGTATTTTTTAGTTTAGGTTTAGGCTTATTTCTAGTTTATTTTATTTTCTTTAGTTTAGGTTTAAGTTTAGGTTTAGTTTATTTTTGGTTTAGGTAATGTTTTAATAATTTTAGTTTAGTTTATGGTTAGGTTTATTTTATTTTTGTTTTAGGTTTGATATTTTTTGTTTAAGGTTTAGGTTTAATTTTTTATTTAATTTTAGGTTTTTTATGGTTTATTGTTTAGGTTTAGGTTTTTATTTAGTTTTTATTTTATTTTTTTATGTTTATTTTATTTTTATTTTATGTTTAGGTATTATTTTATTTAGGTTTTTTATTTTTAGGTTTAATTTATTTTTTTAGTTTAGTTTAGGTTTTTATTTATTTTATTTTTGTTAATTTTATATTTTTTTATTTCATTTTAATTTTAGGATTAGGTTTAGATTTTGGTTTAGATTTAGATTTTAGTTTAGGTTTTTATTTTATTTTATTTAGGTTTAGTTTTTTTATTTATTTTATTTTTAGGTTTTATTTAGTTTATGTTTTGGTTTTTAGATTTTGAGAGATTAGGGTTTAGTGTTTAAGGTTTAAGGTTTGGTTTAGGGTTTTAGGGTTTACGTTTTGGGTTTAGGGTTTAGGTTTTATTTATTTTAGTTTAGTTTATTTAAATTTAGGTTTATGTTTATTTTATTTTGTTAATTTTAGGTTTAGGATTTTTTTAGTTTAGTGCTTTAGGTTTAATTTTTTATTTATTTTTAGGTTTATTTTTTAAGTTCAGGTTTTTTTAGTTTTTATTTTATTTTATTTTATTTATTTTTATTTTGCATAGTTTTATTTTTTTATTTTTTAGTTTTACTTTATTTTTTAGTTTAGTTTAGGTTTTATTTATTTTATTTTAATTTAGTTTTTATTTTTTATTTTATTTTATTTTTAGGATTAGATTTAGGTTTAGTTTTAAGTTTTAGTTTAGTTATTTTTATTTAGGTTTTGGTTTATTTATTTATTTTATTTTAGGTGTTATTAAGTTTAAGTTTAAGTTTTTAGTTTTTTAGGGATTAAGGTTTATGGTTTAAGGTTTTTAGTTTAGGGTTTTGGGTTTGGGGTTTAGGGTTTAGGGTTTAGGGTTTAGGTTTAGGGTTTAAGTTTAGTTTAGGTTCCATGTTGATTAGGTTTAGGGTTTAGGGTTAGTTTAAGTTTAGGTTTAGGGTTCAGGTTTAGGTTTAGAGTTTAGGGGTTTTAGGAGTTTAGGTTTAGGTTTAGTTTAAACTTTAGGGTTTAGGAGTTTTAGGTTTAGAGTTTGGGATATCTTAAGTTTAAAAACTTAGTTTAGGGTTTATGATTTAAACTTTAAGGTTTAGGGTTTTATTGTTTATAGTTTAGGAGTTTAGGTTTAGTTATAGTTTAAGGTTTAGTTTTAAGTTTATAGTTTAGATTAGGGTTTAAGGTTAAGGTTAGAGCTAGCTTAGGTTTAAGAATAGGGTTTAATTTAGTGTTTAGTGTTTAGGTTTAGGGTTTAGGGTTTTGGGCTAAATGTTTTTTAGGGTTTAGGGTTTTAGAGCTTAGGGTTTAGGGATTAAGGTTAGTTGTTTATGGTTTAGCATTAGGGTTTATGATTTAGTGTTTAGGGTTTAAGCGTTTAGGGTTTAGTAATTGATGAAAGTGGGTTTAACTTAATTTATTTAGTTATTTTATATTTTTGTTTAGGTTTATTTTTTATTTTATTTTGTTTAGGTTATTTATTTTAGTTTAGGTTTTTTATTTTAGTTTATTTTTTAGGTTTAGGTTTATTTTTCTAGTTTAGTTTTATTTATATTTTATTTTTTAGGTTTATGTTTTATTTTAATTTTTTAAGGTTTAGGTTTAGGTTTTTATTTTACTTTTTTTAGGTTTAGGTTTTAGGTTTTTATTTTAGGTTTATCTTTAGGTTTAGGTTTATTTTTAGTTTATTTTATTTAGTTTAAGTTTTTGTTTAGGTTTAGTTTATTTCAGGTTTAGGTTTAGGTTTTATTTATTTTGGCTTAATTTATTTTAGTCTAGGTTTATATTTTTATTTATTTATTTTAGGTTTAGGTTTTAATTTTTATTTATTTTTAAGTTTATTGCTTAGGTTTAGGTTTTTATTTTAGGTTCATTTTATTTTTCTTTTATGTTTAGGTTTTACTTTTAGTTTTATTTTATTTTTAGTTTAATGTAAGTTTTTATTTAATTTTATTTTAATTTAGTTTGTATTATTTTTATTTTTGTTTTAGGTTTAGGTTTAGGTTTTAGTTTAGGTTTTTATTTTATTTTTATTATTTCTATTTTATTTAAGTTTAAGTTTTTTTTATTTTATTTTTAGGTTATATTTAGTTTAGGTTTATGTTTTTAAGTTTTTAGGGTTTTAGGCTTTTAGGGTTTAGGGATTTTAGTTTAGCATTTAAGGTTTAGGGTTTAGGGTTTGAGATTTAGGGTTTAGGGTTTAGGGTTTAGGGTTTAGGGTTGTAGGTTTTAGGGTTTAGGTTTTGGGGTTTAGGGTTTAGGGTTTAGGGTTTTATGGTTTTAGGGTTTAGGGTTTAGGGTTTTAGGGTTTAGGGTTTAGGGTTAATGATTTTGGGTTTTGGGTTCTGGGTTTAGGATTAAGGAATAAGTTTTATTTATTTTTGTTTAGTTTATTTTAGTTTAGGTTTATGTTTATTTACTTTTATTTATTTTAGGTTTAGCTTTCTTTTTCAAGTTTAGGGTTTAGGTTTAGCTCTTTAATTATTTATAGGTTTTATTTTTGAGTTAGTTTTTAGGTATAGGTTATTATTTAGTTTTTATTTATGTTTATTTTTTTATTTTACATTTAGTTTTTATTTTATTTAGGTATTTTATTTTTAAGTTAATTTTATTTTTTTAGTTTTGTTAAGGTTTTATTTATTTTATTTTAATTTAGTTTTTATTTATTATTTTATTTTATTTTTATGTTTAGGTTTAGGTTTAGTTTTTAGTTTAGGTTTCTATTTTATATAGGTTTAGCTTTTTTTTAATTTATTTTATTTTTAGGTTTTATTTCATTTATTTTAATTTTAGGTTCAATTTAGTTTAGGTTTAAGTTTTTAGGTTTTTAAGGTTTAATGTTTACATTTAGGGTTTATGGTTTAGAGTTTAGGGTTTAGGGTTTGGGGTATAGGGTTTAAAGTTCAGTGTCTTAGGGTTTAGGGTTTAGGGTTTAAGGTTTAGGGTTTAGGGTTTAGGGTTTAGGGTTTAGGGCTTTAGGGTTTAAGGTTTAGGGGTTTAGGTTTGTAGGTTTAGGATTTAGGGTTAATTTTATGTTTATGGTTTACGTTAGTGTTTAGGGTTTAGGGTTTTAGGGTTTAGGATTTTAGGTTTTGGGTTTAGCATTTAGGGTTAGGCTTTAGGTTTTAGGCTTTTGGGTTTAGTGTTTTGGCTTTAGGGTTTATGGTTTTTGTGGTTTTTGGTTTAGGGTTAGATTAAGGATTAAGGTTTTTAGTTTTGGCTTTAGGGTTTAGGGTTTAGAGTTTAATGTTTAGGGTTTTAGGCTTTAGGCTTTAGGCTTTTGGCTTTAGGGTTTAGGGTTAGGGTTATGATTAGGGTTAGGGTTATGGTTAGGGTTAGGGTTTAGGGTTTAGGGTTTAATGATTAGGTTTTATGGTTTAGTTCTTAGGGTTTATAGTTTAGGGTTAATTTTGGTTTTAGGGTCTAGGGTTTAAGGTTTAGGGTTTAGGGTTTAGGGTTGTAGGTTTAGGGCATACTATTTACATTTACTTTTAGAGTTTAGGGTTTAGGATATAGTGCTTAGGTTTTAGGGTTTTAAAAAAAAAATTTAAAGGAACTAATAGGTTTATGTTTATTTAGTTTATTTAGTTTATTTTATATATTTATTTAGGTTTATTTTTTTTAGTTTAGTTTATTTATTGTATGTTTATTTATTTTAGTTCAAATTTTTTATTTTAGATTATATTTTATGTTTAGGTTTACGTTTACATTTATTTTTTTTGTTTAGTTTTATTTCTATTTTATTTTTAGGTTTATGTTTTATTTTATATTTTTAAGTTTAGGTTTTATTTTTTATTTTTAGGTTTAGGTTTTTATTTTAGGTTTATTTTTAGGGTTGAGTTTTTTTCATTTATTTTATTTTATTTAGTTTAGCTTTGGGCTTAGGTTTAGTTTATTTTAGGTTTAGGTTCAGGTTTAATTTATTTTAATTTAGTTTATTTAAATTTAGCTTTAGGTTTATTTTATTTTTATTTTAGGTTTAGGATTTTTTTAGATTAAGGTTTAGGTTATATTTTTTATTGATTTTTAGGTTTTATTTTTGGGTTTATTGCTTAAGTTTAGGTTGATTTTATTTTTATTTTACATTTAGGTTTTTTTAGGTTTATTCTATTTTTTTAGTGTAGTTTAGATTTTTATTTATTTTGTTTTAGTTTAGCTTTTATATTTTAGTTAATTTTATTTTTACCTTTAGGTTTAGGTTTAGTTTTAGGTTTTAGTTTAGGTTTTTATTATTTGTTATTATTTTATTTTATTTAAGTTTAGGTTTTCTTATTTATTTTATTTATAGGTTTTATTTAGTTTTGGTTGAGATTTATAGGTTTTTAGGGTTTTGGGTTTAGGGTTTTCAGTTTAAGGTTTAAGGTTCAGGGTTTAGGGTTTTAGGGATTAGGGTTTATGGTTTAGTGTTTAAGATTTAGGTTTTATTTATTTTAGTTAAATTTATTTTAATTTAAGTTTATGTGTTTTTTTTATATTAAGGTTTAGGTTTTATTTTTTATTTATTTTTAGTTTTCATTTTTAGTTTTAGGATTTTTTTTACTTTTTATTTTATTTTATTTTAGTTTTATTTTATTTTATTTTTAGTTTTAGTTTATTTATTTTTTTTATTTTTTTATTTATTTAATTTTTTAAGTTTAGTTTATATTGTTATTTATTTTATTTTAGTTTAGTTTTTATTTTTTTAATTTATTTTATTTTTAGCTTTAGGTTTAAGTTTAGGTTATTATTTTATTTGGATTTAGATTTTTTTATTTTATTTTTAGTTTTTATTTAGTTTAGGTTTACATTTTTAGGGGTTTAGGGTTTAGGGTATAGGTTATAGGTTTTATGGTTTAGTGTTTAGGGTTTAGGATTTAGGGTTCAAGGTTTTATGATTTAGGGTTTAGGGTTTAGTATTTTAGGGTTTAGTATTTTAGGGTTAGGGTTTAGGGTTTAGGGTTTAGTTTAAGTTTTAAGTCTTAAGTTGTTTAGTTGAAATAGGTTTGGTTTAGGGTTTAGTTTAGGTTTAGTTTTTTAGGGTTGAGGATTAATTCTGATTTAGGTTATAAGTTTAGGTTTAAGTTTAAGTTTAGAGATAGGGTTAGGTTTAGTATAGACTTAGGTTTAGGTTTAAGTTCTGTTTAGGTTTTTAGGTTTTGTTTTGAATTTAGTTAGGAGTTTAAGTTTTATTTTAAGTTTAAGTTTAAGTTTAGGTTTATTTTAGGTTTAGTTTGTTTTGTTTAAGTTAGGGTTAGATTTTTAAGGTTTAGTTTAGTTTTTTTAGTATTTTAGTTTAGGTTTATATTTAGGGTTTAGTGTTTAGGCTTTAGGGTTTTAGGTTTTTGTGGTTTAGGGTTTAGGGTTAGATTAGGGTTTAGGGTTTTTGGTTTAGGGTTTAGGGTTTAGGCTTTAGGGTATTTTGGGTTTTATTTAGGTTATAGGGTTAGTTTAGGGTTTAAGGTTCAAGGTTTTAGGCTTTAGGGTTTCAGTTTTAGGAATTAGGGTTAGTGTTAGGGTTTATGGTTTAGGGTTTACAGTTTAGGGTTTAGGGTTTAAGGTTTAGGATTTATGTTTTATTTATTTTAGTTTAGTTTATTCTAATTTTGGTTTTTGTTTATTTTAGATTTAGGTTTTTTTTTAGTTTAAGGTTTAAGTTTTATTATTTATTTATTTTTAGGTTTAGGATTTTATTTACTTTATGTTTTATTTTATTTTAGCTTTATTCTATTTTTATTTTACATTTAGTTTTTAGTTTATTTAGGTTTTTTCTTTTTATGTTTATTTTATTATTTAGTTTAGTTTAGGTTTTTATTTATTTTATTTTAGTTTACATTTTATTTTTTATTTTATTTTATTTTTATGTTTAGGTTTAAGTTTAGGTTATTATTTTGTTTAAATTTAGGTATTTTTTTAGGTTTTATTTAGTTTAGGTTTACATTTTTAGGGTTTAGGGTCTAGGGTCTAGGGTTGTATGTTTTTCGGTTTAGGGTTTAGAGTTTAGGGTTTAGGGTTTAAGGTTTTAAGGTTTAGGGGTTAGGCTTTAGGGTTTAGGATTTTAGGGTTTAGGGTTTAGTGTTTAGGGTTGAAGGTTTAGGGTTTAGGGTTAGTTTTAGGGTTTAAGGTTTATGTTTAGGGTTTAGAGTTTAGGGTTTAGGGTTTTAGGGTTTAGCATTTTAGGGTTAAGGTTTAAGGTTTAGGTTTTAGTGTTTATGGTTTAGGGTTAGTTTAGAGGGTTTAGGGTTTAGGGTTTAGGGTTTATGGTTAAGTGTTTAGGGTTTAGGGTTTCATGTTTTTAGAGTTTTGGGTTATTTTAGGTTGTAAAGCATAGGGTTATAAGGTTTAGGGTTTAGGGTTTCAACTTTAATGTGAGGGTTTGGGTTTAGGGTTTAGGGTTTCAAGTTTAAGGTGAAGGTTTGGGTTTAGGGTTTAGGGCTTAGGGTTTAGGTATAGGGTTAGTTTAGGGTTTAAGGCAACTTTTTTTAGGCTTTAGTTTAGGATTTAGTTATTGTTAGGGTTTATGATTTAGGGTTTTGATTTAGGGTTTAAGGTTTGTTTATTTATTTTAGTTAGTTTATTTTAATTTTGGTTTATGTTTATTTTAGGTTTAGGTTTTTTTTAATTTAAGGTTTAGGTTTTATTTTTTCTTTATTTTTAGGTTTATTTTTAGGTTTAATATTTTATTTAGTTTCTGTTTGATTTTATCTTAGTTTTATTTTATTTTCATTTTACATTTAGTTTTTAGTTTATTTAGGTTTTTTATTTTTATGTTTATTTTATTGTTTAGTTTAGTTTAGGTTTTTATTTATTTTATTTTAGTTTACATTTTATTATTTATTTTTCTTTTATGTTTTGGTTTAAGTTTAGGTTATTATTTTGTTTAAATTTAGGTATTTTATTTATTTTATTTTTATGTTTTGTTTAGTTTAGGTATATGTTTTAAGGGTTTAGGGCTGGGGTTTGTTATAGTTTAGGGTTTAGGGTTTAGGTTATTTTAGGGTTTTGGTTTAGGCTTTAGGGTTTAGGGTTTTAGGGTTTAGGATTTAGTGTTTAGGGTTGAAGGTTTAGGGTTTAGGGTTAGTTTTATGGATTTTGGTTTATGTTTAGGGTTTAGAGTTTAGGTTTAGTTTTAGATTTATTTTAGTTAGGTTTAGTTTAGGTTTAGTTTAAACTTTAGGTTTTTTAGGGTTTAGGTTAGAGTTTAGGTTCGGGTTTATAGTTAGGAGTTTAGAGGTTTAGGTTTCATGTCTTTAGGGTTTAAGTTAGTTATTTAGGTTTAGGTTTAGGTTTAGTTTTGAGGTTTAGTTTAGGTTTAGGTTTCAAGTTTAAGGTGAGGTTTAGGTTTAGGTTTCTTAGGTTTAGGTTTAGTGTGATTTAGGTTAGTTTAGGTTTAGGGTTTAGTTTGATTTTTAGGTTTATTTAAGTTTAGGTTTATAGTTTAGGTTAGGTTTGATTTAGGTTTAGTATTTAATTTTAGGTTTTAGGTTTAGGGTTTAGGGTTATGGTTTTAGGTTAGTGGTTTTTTTAAGGTTTACTTTAGTATTTTAGGTTTTTGGTTTTAATTAGGTTAGTTTAGGGTTTGAGGTTGAAGGTTTTAGGCATTAGGGTTTCGAGTTTAGGATTTAGGGGTAGTGTTAGGGTTTACGCTATAGGTTTTAGGGTTTAAGGTTTAGGGTTTAGGTTTTATTTATTTTAGTTTAGTTTATTTTAATTTTGGTTTATGTTTATTTTAGGTTTAGGTTTTTTTAAGTTTAAGGTTTATGTTTTATTTTTTATTTATTTTAGGATTATTTTTTAGGTTTAAGATTTTATTTAGTTTCTATTTTATTTTATTGTAGTTTTATTTTATTTTTATTTTACATTTAATTTTTAGTTTATTTAGGTTTTTTATGTTTATTTAATTTTTTAGTTTAGTTTAGGTTTTTATTTATTTTATTTTAGTTTACATTTTATTTTTATTTTATTCTATTTTTATGTTTAGGTTTAAGTTTAGGTTATTATTTTTTTAAATTTAGGTATTTTTTTTATTTTTAGGTTTTATTTAGTTTAGGTTTACATTTTTAGGGTTTAGGGTCTAGGGTCTAGGATTGTATGTTTTATGGTTTAGGGTTTACACTTTAGGGTTTAGGGTTTAGGTTTATAGGGTTTAAGCTTTAGGCCTTAGGGTTTAAGGTTTTAGGGTTTAGGGTTTAGTGTTTAGGATTGAAGATTTAGGGTTAATTTTAGGGTTTAAGGTTTATGTTTAGGGTTTAGAGTTTAGGGTTTAGGGTTTTAGGGTTTTAGAGTTTAGCAATTTAGGGTTAGGGTTTAGGGTTTAGGGTTCAGGGTTTAGTGTTTAGGGTTTAGGGTTTTGGGTTTTTGGGTTTTAGGGGTTAGGGTTAGCTTAGGGTTTAGTGTTAGATTTGGGTTTATGGTTAAGGGTTTAGGGTTTAGGCTTTAAGGTTTCATGTTTTTCGGGTTTAGTGTTAGTTTAGTGTTTTTTTTAAGGAAGCCCCATGTAGGGGTATTTTATTGCACAAAAAGTGGGTTACAAAGTCCTTAAAGGGGATAAACTCAGACTACTTGCTCAAGAGCTACAATCATAGGGTGTAAATCCCTATCTGTACATCAAAAGGAAGACCTTAAAAGCAATCAAAAGATACAAGTAGATAAACATAATAAGCCAAAGAAAGGTTAGGCCATTGCTGAAGAACTTGAGAATGCATGACAATATGGAGCAAACTTGCAGAGAATCACACACAAAATAGGACAAAGAGAATCACCAAAATAACAATAAGAAAGAGATTAGAACAGTTAAGATAATACAGACAATAAGATGAATGAAAACAACATAATCTGAGAATGATAGTAGGGAATTGAGATAGAGAAGGCTCCGGCTCAGTCACAAGTTGGCGGATGCAAAATATCGCATCAAACTTAGAAGGGTTACATCACAAGAGCTACTACCAAACCAAAAGGGAGTGGAATCCTCACAACCATCATAGCCAACAAACCTGTGAGAAGATAAAAGCCAGTTGTTGAAAGTCTTGTGGGCTTTATTACCTGTAAACCTAAACAAAACTATAAACAATATAAAGAGAAATTTGTTTAAGGGGAGATAAATGAGTGATCCCATGCCGGAAAATGATCCTCCATATAGCCACCCTGACATGAGGATACTTATATATATGAAATAGGCCAGCATAGAAACCATCCATATGAACACAGCAGCAGAAGAGGTAGCCTGTTGAAATCCTGCTAAGCAAGTCAATGAGTATATAAGTTACACCATCCCAATTATATGATATATAAATGAATCGGGCAGAAATGACTTGAGGTAGATGTAAAGTCCAGAAAATGAACCCAATCAAAATAAAGAATGCAGATTGGAACAAGCCCCTTATTAGTATCCATATCAATAGTTGGCAAAAAACAATTGTAAGGAAGGAAGCAAAACCAAAAAGCAAAGAAAATACCCAATAAGGATAATCGAGCAGCGACTCCGGTAGCAACAAAAGACTAAAGACCAATCGGATCAACAAAAAATGAGGCGACAACATAAGATAGTAGCGGTTGATAGTACCACCCCTTAATAAGAGATTGTTTTCCAAGGGTAAGCGGCCTATGATGATGGGAAATCGGGAGCCCAAATATGATCCACATTAGAATCTAGAAAAACATGACAATAAAGACCAAAATAGCAGCTTGCGGCAACAAAAGACAAAGCCAAAGGGACCACATAGAGATTGCATTCCAAAGGCGATCCTAAATAGGATCCACGGTAGTCAGAAAAAACATGATGAATAACCAAGAAAAAAAAAAATAGCAGGCGGCATAGCAAGAGCGACCACAACCAAGACATAGGGACGACATAGAGATTGCATTCAAGGAGAAAGCGGCAAGCTAGTCGAACCAGTTAGAATAAAGCAAGGGTAGTGTAGATCACAGCTATCAGAAAATAAACAATACCCCAGATAGAAATAGCAAGGGCAATCAGAAAAATAATCCCAACAACAAAATAGTTAGTGCAGCATTGGAACCCACGTGAGGATAGATCAAAACAGGGATACAAATTAGGATCCACATTAGAATCCAAAAAAACAAGGCGATAGCCGAGAGGAAGGGCTCGACAAAGACTAAGGTTAGAAACCAGTTGATAGAGCATAGTACCATAGATCAGAAAAGCCACAGCCCAGACACCAATGACCAAAACAATCAGAAATAGCATAATCAGAAAGAGCATACAACAAAGAAGGCAACATGTTGAAACCCTTATCAATATCCAAAGCGACATAGCGAACGGAAAAGGGCAACCAACCAAAAAGACACCAAATGAATACAATCAGCTAGCATTACCATTGGGACCAAAATTTGATAATCTAGATTAACAAACAACCAAGATAACAAGACAATAGAAGGCATCAACTGGCCATAATACCACCCAATCAGCATAAATAGTGCATACGATAGCACAAACCTAGCGGTCGAGAGGGAATAGAGACAAGGTAATGATGAACATAACTAATAGGTGATGAGCAGCCCACGAGAACGACGAGCTTTCGGTGGGACCCAACGAGAGGTTATTGCCACAATGGAACCCACCAGCAAAAAGATCAAAAATTGGATTCAAATGAGTATCATCATTAGAATCCAGCAAAAACAAGACAGCAGGTAACCAAGGCAAAACCTAGCCAGGATAGAAACATTTAGGACAACAACATTCAAGATAGGAAAGGACAGCAAGTTGGCCATAAAGCCACATAATTAGAGTAGACAAAGCCATAGTTAATAACCAAGTAGATATAGCATAATAATATGTATCTTGGATGCAGCAATCCAGACAACAAACACCAAAAATCCTCAGAACAGCAATGTCAGAAATAACTTGCTGAGCATAGGACCGAAGTCCCTAAAAGATGAGCCAACATAGAGTCACGAAAAAACCAAGATAGCAAAAATCAAGACAAGAAATATCCAAGTCAACAAGAACGGTTTGCTTGCCATAAAAACCCATCTAGATAAATATTGCAATAAAACAAGTTTAACAAGAAGATGGAGAAAGTAACAACAAATAAAGTAAAACAATGAATTAAGATGATAGACATATAATAAACCATTAAGGGGTTCAAAGCAAAATCCACGAAGCAATCAACAACAAGTTGTTGAGCAAACCAGAACCAAAGCCCCATAGGCGAAGATGGAGTATTAATCTAGTTCGACCAACAACCAAGTTAATACCAACAAGGCGGCCAAGAGTCCACCCAAAAGCATTAGAAAGAAATCGAGATGGATAATCCAGGATCTCGTGGCGAATGAAAATCCTAAGTAACTCCAAACTCGAGAATGGGACATAAGTCGTAGCCTCAAGTCCAATTCAGCCAACAACTAAGAAAGGGGATACCAACAAGTTGACCATAGGAAAAGCCATTAAGTAGAGAGTTCATAAAATGAGCCCAAAATAAAAGAGGAGAATTACTATGATAAACCGGATGATGAAGAGAATACATGTGTGATCAAAATAGTCCGGTGATAGTAAAACCAAGCGTAGGAAAATCGAGAATCATAAAACAACCATAAGTCATAAAGACAACAATGCGAAACGGATCCCAAAAAAATTAGACCTTTCTAGATCGAGAAAAAAATAGACTAGCGAAGGGCGAAGAGGAGAAACAAAGTAGAAATAAAAGAGAGGAAACCATGAAAGCCAATCGGTGGGAGTAAGGGAAAACCGAAAAAACCTTATCAAGCATACATCAAAAGGTTAGCTTAAATTAAGAGAAACCCCAAATTATCCAAGTTAACCGGTCCAAGTGTTTAGGTAAGGTGAGTTGATCAAAGAAAATGATACCATCGATCTAACACCCAGCAAGGTAGTCGGCCAAGCATTTCCTTCGCCAAACATGAGTGATGTTAAAATTCAGGGAAAGAAGAGCTCTAGTTTGCTTGAGGAGGTAGTACAATTCAGTCTGCCCATTTTGGTGGAAGTCAAAGATCAATCAGGAAGAGCATCCACCTCAATCCAAATATTGAGCCGACCATTTTGGAGGCAAATCTCAAGTGCTTTGTGAGCGCCATAAGCTCGATAAATGGGACGGTCAGGAAGTAAGGGGGGCACATAGTATTATACCCTTAGAATTCTAAAATGCCACCATAACCAGAGCCATTATGGGAAACAAAGCCATCAGTATTAATTTTAATAATGTTGTCAAGAGGTTTTTTCCAATAAACAATCGTGTCATTTGGACAATAAGGTTGGTCAAGCAGAATAAAACCCAGTTTATTGGCCACAAATTTACAGCCTTTGAATTGTCTATAATGAATAAGATTGTCTTTAAAAAAGTCACGAATTTTATTTTTAGTTCTAGCAATCATCCTCACGTGGTTCATAGGGATCCCACAATGTTTTGCATCATTTCGATCCATCCATATGAACCAGATAAGAGTGATGGCAGTGATGACTTTAATGTGACCTGAAATAATATTATCAAAATAGACTTCAAGAAGTTGATATAAGGTAAGAGAGCCACTAAAATTGATAGTGTTAAAAAGATCATCATACCAAATCCAAAGTTTTGAAGCAATGGCCCCATTGACAAAAACATGATTAACATTCTCAATATGGAAACAGCATTGACATTTAGAGGGTAAATGAAAACCTTTTCCCCACAACGAGGAATCAAGAGGGATAAAATTTATTAGAATATGCCAAGTAAGAACAGAATAAGAAGTAGGGATATTGTTATTCCAAAGTTTAGAGAACACATAGGAGGAATCATGAGTATCTTTAATGTGGAGCCACACATTTTTGAGGTTGAAATCACCATTATGTGAGAGCTTAAAGAGAATGGTCTTGATTGATTGGAGTGATAGGAATAGTAGAAACCATATTCAAGAAAGTAAAAGGGATAAAATCAGCAAGCTTACTATTGTTCCACTTGTTGTTATGCTAGAAAGAGTTTACTCTAATAGCGACAGTGGAATGGGTGGAGAGTAAGTCATCAATGGATCCACCTCCACTCCAGTTATCTTGCCAAAAGAAAGAAGTGCCAGAGTTAATGCCTCAAAAAATTAAGGATTTAGCATCCCATTTGACAGAACAAAGTCTTTTCCACACAGGAGAATCACCCAATTTAAAGGGACAATTGAGGGGGTGTTTACCCTAGCAATATTTAGCAGTCATGAAATTAGCCCAAAGACTATGATTACTCCTAAAATTCCACCAGAGTTTATAGGAAAAGGCATTGATAGCTTCTTTTATAGATTTACAACCAAGACCACCTTCATCAAAAGTGCCACAACTTTTAAACCAAGAGGTCCAGTGCATTTTTTAGAGAGGTATTGGAGCCTGAAAAATTTGTTTAGGAGCGCTCAATTGATGATAAATGGTGACCAATGGTTTGGATGAGATATAAAGGCATGAAATTAAGAGTTCTCTTAATCAAGGTAAACTACCACCAAAGAGTGTAAATGAAATTCCCAAACTAAAATTTTATTAGATATTTTGAATAAGGTCATCAAAAGATGAGATCTTTTACGGCCTTTAAAAGCGAGCAAGATAATTAATGGGAAGTTGACTATGCTTAAAATTAGTAATTAGATTTGATTTAGTCTATTGGTAGGAATCTTAGCTGAGGGAATAAAATAGCATTTTCTTTCATTAAGTAAGAGTCCACTAACTTTGCCAAAGTCATTTACGAAATTCTTAATAGTTTTAACATGTTGAAGAGAAGCATTGCAGAAGATTATAAAAATTTAAGATGAAAGCAGGGAAATCACCATGACTTTTATAAACCATGTTAGGTTTTTTAATGAAAAGATCATTGAGGCTCCTCGAAAGATATTCAACAGCAATGATAAAAAGAGAAGGAGAAAGAGGGACACCTTGACACAAACCATGGCTCGAAGTAAAGAAACCAAGGGACTCACCATTTATGATAATAGAAAACCAGACGTTAGTGATACAACTTTTATAAGCGGATAAAATTATCGGAGAAACCAAACAAATGTAATATTTGAAAGGAAATCCCATGAGAGGTTGTCAAAGGCTTTAGAGATGTCTAGTTTGAAGAGAATATTACCTCCTCTGGAAGAAACATCAATGTCATGAACCACTCTTGCGAGAAGAATATTATCGATATGGCTCTATTTTTTAATGAAGCGGTTTGGTTAGGGAGATGATTTTAGTTAGAGGCTAATCCTATTATTAATTAATTTAGCAATGAGTTTTGGAAAAGGTGCAAAGACTAATAGGTCTAAAATCACCCCAAGATTGAGATTATTAGTTTTGGGAATAAGGACAATAGAAGTACTTGCAAAATATATATAGGAATAGAGGCTCATCAAAGAAATCAATAACAACATCAACAAGATCGATTTAATAAAGGCCAACAATCTTTGAAAGAAATGAGTCATAAAACCATCAGGGCTAGCAACAGAATCAGTGTTCATGCTATTGAGAGTACTACTAATCTTCGCTTTCGAGGGATGCATAGTGAGCAAATGGTTATCCTCATTGCTAATCATAGAAGGGATTAGATGGGTGTTTGAGGGGGTTTCTAACGAAGGATTAGAGTTTAATAAATTTTGAAAGTGATGTATGACAGATTCCTTAATTTCATTGTTATCAATTATCCAGCCATCATTAGAGTTCTTAATTTTTTTAATCGAGTTTAAAGCTTTCCGTTTATTGCAAATAGCATGGAAATACCTAGTATTTTTGTCGCCATCAATAATATTTTTGCTAGCAGCTTTTTGACGCCAATAGGTTTCCTCCATATTTTAGTAATTAATCAAGCTATCTTTGGCAATGCTCAACTCATCAAGCTTACTGGGATCAGTTAAGACGACCTCTTCAAGAGAACAAACCACTTGTTCCATAGCTTTAAGATTGGTAAAAGATTTTTAAAATATGCTTGTCCACCAATTGAGGTTTTGTTTAAGCCTCTTGAGCTTAAGCCAAAACCAAATCATGCCTTTAATTATCGGGTGAACAAGAGCCATCCAATTAGTGAAAACAACATTAGTGAAATCCATGTTGGGTCCACATATTTTGGAATCTTAAAGGTGAGGGAGTAGAAGGGTTAAGGGGAGTTTTGATAGAGATCAAAAGAGGAGCATGATCAGAAAAGTTATGTTCAAATGCTCAATAGAAGTAAGAGGCCATTGATTGAACCAAAGAGAATTAAAGAGGGTCCTATCAAGACGCTGCCAAAGTCTAGAGTTATGCCACATGTAATTAGACCCTAAAAAACTAATGTCAATCAGATTGCAATCTAAGATCATATTAGAGAAGTCTTCCATGGAATGGAGGTTAGGAGAACATCCTCCCCTCCTTTCCGAAGAAGCAATGATAGTGTTGAAATCACCCCAACCAACCAGGGAAGGTTAACTGAGGAGGCGAAGGTTCTTAAGTGATTCAGGATGTTCCTACTCTATTACAAGAAGCATAGATAATGGAACCAAAAGCTGAAAACTCACCTAATGAGATTTTAACATTAACCAATTGATCAAGATCATCGATGGAAATGGTGATGGAATTATTCCAAAAACACCAAATTTTATTATTAAGATTGAAGAAGAAATTTTGAAATCCAAGCGATCTAGCAACATGGGCAATCTTGGAAGAGTTAATGAAAGGCTCAATAATAATAAGAAATTTGATGTTATGAGTGTGACAGAGGCTCCTAACACGGTTGCAGACAGGGAGAGTCCCACAACCCCGGATATTCCAAATAAGAAAATTAATCATAATAAAAAAAACCAGAAAGGAAAAGGTAAGAAAAAGAGGAAACAAAAAAAAGGAAGAGAGGAGGATATAATTATTTGTGAGGTGTTAGAGAAGAACGTGTGGTTCTAGTGAAGTTATTATTAGTAATTTTGGCTTTATAAGATTTTTGTTTAATAATAGTTTGGAAGGGTCTATCAGTATCCAAAGTATCTCCATCAGAAAGGGATTGCTTTTCGGTATCCAGAATAGGAGTAATATCAATCAATGTTTTAGTAGTGGTGATTTCTCCTTCTTCTGTATCAGAGTTAGAATGAAAAATTTGGATTGCCTGAGTATCACTCTATAGAGAAATAGAAGGGGAGGTTCTTGCACCATTAATAGTACAAATATCATTTTCATTGCCATGATGCATATTCAAATTTTACACAAAGGATCAACATTATTTTGATCCAATATAAGATTCCCATTCAAATTGTCATTAATATTCAAATGAAGCAAAGGATTGTCATGAGAAGCCAAATTATTACAAGTAGGAGTAGTGCTAGGTAAGTTATCATTAGTTTCAGCACAACCTCAATAGTAGTACTTATATGCTCGAATATTTTCATTAGACAAATTAGTAGGTAATAAAGGGGTAGGTGTAGGAGGCGTGAATTCCATTATGAGTAGCTTTAGGCACATAAGCTAACTTATTGGTTTTCCCGGTTCAAGAGGTATTAGTATCACGTGGTATATATTCTTTTTAAGGTTAGGGTGTAGCACAAAGCATTTAGAATGATCATGACCATGGATCTTACGGTGAGTGCAAAGATAGGAAATTTTCAAATTCTACTTTCTAATTATATCAAATTTTTTTGATCAGATCCAAACTTCTTTGGGGTATTTTTTGGTAATGTCAATCTCAACCAAGATCGTTACAGATGGTCGAGATCTAGTGGCAGTGGCTTGATCAATTTGAAGGGGTCTACCAAATAGAGCACCAACCACAAATAGAACTTGGTGAGTAACATAGTGAATTCTCATGTTGGGAAAAGTAAGCCATAAAGGAACAATAGGGGATTCCTCTTTGACATCAAAAAGGGGGGACCATTTCAAGAGCCGCATTTGACAATTATACACAAAATAAAAGACGAGCAAGACTTCGAGAATAATCTAAATCATTTGATAACTGAATGAGGATATGTCGAGGATCAATCAACCCAATAGTGAAGACTCCCGAAAGCTTTAAGCTATGGAAGAATGATCGGATATTATCTAGAGTAGGGTGCCTTAGAGAGAATTTACCAACCAAAGAGAACTCAAAAGGCTTAGCTAATTTCTCCACATCCTGGTTAGAACACATGACAGCCGGCAATCCACGGAATGAGGTTGAAATTAAGTTAACCGAGGCATTAGAGTTATGGATCTTACCAGAAAGAGCATCCTTAAAGGACTTGATAGTAGGCGCATTAACGGATGAAATCAGATCTAAAGTACCTTTAGGATCAGAGGGCAAAGCTGGCGCCAGGCAGCTCGGTTGCCGCAGTGATGCCTCCACCATTGAGCGATCAGAGAGTCACATAAACCAAGCTGAGAGGAAGTGCAACAAGCGAAAAACAAAGATCCGATTAGAGGAGCCCAAAATGCAAAAAAATTGCAGGAACACAAATTACAGAGAGGAGCCTTGCAGAGGAATCAGTTTTAAATGAGTTTTGGGTTAGTTTAGTGTTTAAAGCTTAGGGTTATATAGTTTAGGGTTTAAGATGAAGGTTTGGGTTTATGGTTTAGGGTTTTAGGTTTAAGGTGATGGTTTGATTTAGGGTTTAGGGCTTAGGCTTTAGGGTTTAGGGTATAGGGCGTTTAGGGTTTAGGGTTTAGGGTTTAAGGTTTATAGTTTAGGATTTAAGGCTTAAGATTTAGGGTTTAATGTTTTAAGGTTTAGGGTTTAAGGTTTAGGGTTTAGGGTTTAGTGTTTAGGGTTAGGTTTTAGGGTTTAGGGTTTAGAGTTTAGGGTTTTTGGGTTTAGTCGTTTAGCGTTTGGGGTTTAGGGTTAGGGTTTAGGGTTTAGGGTTTAGGGTTTAGTGTTTGGGCTTTAGGGTTTTGGGTTTTTTGGGTTTAGGGTTTAAGGTTCACTTAGTGTTTTGGGTTAGATTAAGGTTTAGTGTTTAGGGTTTACAGTTTAGGATTTAGGCTTTAGGATTTTTTTAGGTTTAGGGTTTATTGTTTAGGGTTAGTTTAGGGTTTAAGGTTCAAGGTTTTTGGCTGTAGGGTTTAGTGTTTTGGATTTAGGGTTAGTGTTAGGGTTTATGATTCAAGGCTTACGGTTTAGGGTTTAGGGTTTAGGATTTAGGGTTAGTTTATTTAGGTTTCCAATTTTTAGGGTTTTTTTTAGTTGAGTTTAGGTTTTATTTTATTTTATTTTTATTTATTTTATATTTATTATTTCATGTTATTTTTAGGTTTAAATTTAGGTTAAGGTTTTAATTTTATTTTATTTATGTTTAGTTTTTTCATTTATTTTATTTTTAGTTTTTATTTAGTTTAGGTTTTGGTTTTTAGGTTTTTAGAGTTTAGGGTTTAAGGTTTAGGGTTTACGGTTTAGGGTTTAGGGTTTAGGGTTTAGGGTTTAAGGGTTTAAGGTTTAGGTTTAAGGTTTAGGGTTTAGGGTTTAGGGTTTTAGGGTTTAGGGTTTAGGTCTTATTTATTTAAATTTAGTTTATTTAAGTGTAGGTTTATGTTTATTTTATTTTATTTAGTTTAGGTTTAGGTTTTTTTTAGTTTAGGGCTTTAGGTTTAGTTTTTTATTTATTTTTATGTTTTTTTAACTTTATTTTTTTGGTTTAAGTTTTTTATATTTTTTTAATTTTTTAGGTTTATTTTATTTTTATTTTGCATCTAGTTTTTATATTATTTAGATTCTATTATTTTTAGGCTTATTTTATTTTTTTAGTTTAGTTTAGGTTTTTATTTATTTTATTTTAATTTAGTTTTTATTTTTATTTTAGTTTATTTTCAAGTATAGGTTTAGGTTTAGTTTAGTTTTTTTATCTAGGTTTTGGATTTTTAATTTATTTTATTTTTAGGTTTTATTTAGTTTACGTTTAGGTTTTTAGTTTTTTAGGGTTCATGGTTTATGGTTTACGGTTTATAATTTAGGGTTTACAGTTTAGGGTTTAGGGTTTTTAGGGTTTCGGGTTAGTTTAGGGTTTAAAGCTTAGTGTTATAGGGTTTAGAATAAAAGGTTTAAGTTGAGGGTTAGGGTTTAGGGTTTAAGGCTTAGGGTTTAGGGTTTTAGGTATAGGGTATAGGGTTTAGGGTTTGGGGTTTAGGGTTTAGGGTTTATTTATATTTAAAGTTCTGATTTAGGATTTAGAACTTAGGGTTTATAGTTTATAGTTTTAAGTTTAGAGTTTAGTGTTTAGGTTAGGGTTTAGGAGTTTAGGAGTTTAGGGTTTTAGGTTTTAATATCTTAGAGTTTGGAGTTTTAGTTAGAATTTAGGTTTAGGTTTAGTGTTTAAACTTTAGGGTTTTAGGTTTTAGGTTTAGTTTAAGTTAACAGTTTAGGGTTAGATTTGGGGTTTAGGGTTTACGGTTTAGGCATTAGGCTTTAGGGTTTTTTGGGTTTAGAGTTAGTTTAGGGCTTAAGGTTCAAGGTTTTAGGTTTTAGGCTTTAGGGTTTAAGGTTTAGGATAGTGTTAGGGTTTACAATTTAGGGTTTCAGGTTTTGGGTTTAGGGTTAAGGGTTAGTTTATTTATGTTTTTAATTTTTAGGTGTACTTTATTTTTTTAGTTTAGTTTAGGTTTTTATTTTTTTATTTTTGTTATTTTTATATTTTTTATTTCATTTTATTTTTAATTATATGTTTAGGTTCAGGTTTAGATTTTAGTTTAGGTTTTTATTTTATTTTATTTTATTTTTACATTTTAATTAGTTTAGGTTTTAGTTTTTAGGTTTTTAGAGTTTGGGGTTTAGGGTTTAGGTTTTAGGGTTTAGGGTTTAGGGTTTATGGTTTAAGTTTTATTTATTTTAGTTTAGTTTATTTTAATTTAGGTTTATGTTTATTTTAGGTTTAGGTTTTTTTTTTAGTTTAAGGTTTAGGTTTTATTTTTTATTTATTTTTAAGTTTATTTTTTAGTTTTAGGATTTCATTTAGTTTACATTTTATTTTATTTTTACTTTACATTTAATTTTTAATTTATTTAGGTTTTTCATTTTTATGTTTATTTTATTGTTTAGTTTAGTTTAGGTTTTTATTTATTTTATTTTAGTTTACTTTTTATTTTTTATTTTTTTTATTTTTAGATTTATGTTTAAGTTTAGGTATTTTATTTATTTTATTCTTAGGTTTTATTTAGTTTAGGTTTATGTTATTAGGGTTTGGGTTTAAGGTCTAGGGTTGTATGTTTTATGGTTTAGGGTTTAGGGTTCACAGTTTTAGGGTTTAAGGTTTAGGGTTTAGGCTTTAGGCTTTAGGGTTTTAGGGTTTAGGGTATAGTGTTTAGGGTTGAAGGTTTAGGTTTTAGGGTTTAGGTTTAGTTTTAGGGTTTAGGGTTTTAGGGTTTAGCATTTTACCATTAGGGTTTAGTGTTTAGGGTTTAGTATTTAGGGTTTAGGGTTTAGGGGTTAGTGTTAGCTTACGGTTTAGGGTTAGATTAGGGTTTAAGGTTAAGGGTTTAGGGTTTAGGGTTAGCTTAAGGGTTAGAGTTAGATTAAGATTTGGGGTTTAGAGTTTACAGTTTAGGCATTAGGCTTTAGGATTTTTTAGGTTTAAGGTTAGTTTAGGGTTTAAGGTTCAAGGTTTTAGGCTTTGGGATTTAAGGTTTAGGATTTAGGGTTAGTGTTAGGGTTTATGATTCAGGGTTTATAATTTAGGGTTTGAGGTTTAGGGTTTATGGTTTAGGGTTAGTTTATTTAGGTTTACTTAATTTTTTAGTTTAGTTTAGGTTTTTATTTTTTTATTTTTGTTAATTTTTTTTATTTCATTTTATTTTTAGTTATATGTTTAGGTTCTGGTTTAGATTTTAGTTTAGGTTTTCATTTTATTTTATTTAGGTTTAGTTTTTTTATTTATTTTATTATTACATTTTATTTAGTTTAGGTTCTGGTTTTTACATTTTTAGAGTTTAGGGTTTAGGGTTTAGGTTTTAGGGTTTAGGGTTTTAGGGTTTAGGGTTTAAGTTTTAGGGTTTATGGTTTAGGGTTTTAGGGTTTAGGGTTTTGGGTTTAGGTTTTATTTATTTTAGTTTAGTTTATTTAAGCGTAGGTTTATGTTTATTTTATTTTATTTATTTTAGGTTCAGGTTTTTTTTAGTTTAGGGCTTTAGGTTTAATTTTTTATTTATTTTTAAGTTTTATTTTTAGGTTTATTTTTTTGGTTTAGGTTTTTTAAGTTTTTTTATTTAATTTTAGGTTTTTTTGTTTTAATTTTCCATCTGGTTTTTATATTATTTAGGTTTATATTTTTAGGTTTATTTTATTTTTTTAGTTTAGTTCTGGTTTTTATTTATTCTATTTTAATTTAGTTTTTATGTTTTATTTTATTTTATTTTCAGGTTTAGGTTTAGGTTTAGTTTTAGGTTTTATTTTGGTTTTTTTTATTTAGGTTTTGGTTTTTATTTATTTATTTTTAGGTTTTATTTAGTTTAGGTTTATGTTTTTAGTTTTTTAGAGTTTAAGGTTTATGGTTTGGGGTTTATAGTTTAGCATTTAGGGTTTGGGGTTTAGGGTTTAGGGTTTAGGGTTTAGGATTTAGGGTTTAGGGTTTAGGGTTTAGCATTCAAGGTTTTATAGTTTAGGGTTTAGGGTTTGGGGTTTAATGGTTTAGGGTTTTAGGTTTAGAATTGTAGGTTTTGGGTTTAGGGTTTGTTTTAGGGTTGTAGGTTTAAGGTTCTAGTTTAGGGTTTAAGGTTTAGGATTTTACGATTTATGGTTTAGGTTTAGGGTTTAGGTTTTATGTTTTGGATTTAGTGTTAGGCTTTAGGGTTTAGGGTTTCGGGTTATCTTAGGGTTTAGGGTTAGCTTAACGTTTAGGGTTTATGGTTTAGGCTTTAGGGTTTAGGGTTTTTCATGTTTAGGGCTTCAGTTTTAGGGTTTATTTACGGTTTAAGATTAAGGTTTTAAGGCTTATAGTTTAGGGATTAGGGTTTTGGGATAAGGTTAGGGTTAGGGCTTAGGGTTTAAGGATTAAGGTTTACAGTTTAGTGTTTAGTGTTTGGAGTTTTGGGTTTAGGGTTTTGGGTTAAGTGTTTTTTAGGGTTTAGGGTTTAGGGTTTGGGGTTTAGGGTTTAGGGTTGTATGTTTTACAGTTTAGGGTTTACAATTTAGGGTTTAGTTTCAGGGTTTAGGGTTTTAGCATTTAGGGTTTAGGGTTTAAACTTTAAACTTTAGGTTTATTGTAGGTTTAAGTTTCTGGTTTAGGGTTTAGGGTTAAGGTTTAGTGTTTAGGCTTTAGAGTTTAGGGTTTTTGGGGTTTAGGGTTTAGGGTTAGCTTAGGGTTTAGGGTTATATTAGCATTTAAGGTTGAGGTTTAGGCTTTAGGGTTTATTGTGTTTAGTGTTTAACATTTAGGGTTTAGAGCTAGGGTTAGGTTTAGGGTTTAGGGTTGTATGTTTAGGGTTGCATGTTTAGGGTTTAGGGTTTAGGGTTTAGGATTTAGTGTTTAGGACATAGGGTTTAGGGTATAGAGTTTTTTTGTGGAAAAATTAATTAAACCGGTAGGTTTAGGTTTATTCAATTTATTTAGTTTATTTTATATTTTTATTTAGATTTATTTTTTATTTTTATTTTGTGTTTATTTATTTTAGTTTTGACTTTTATTTTAGTTTATCTTTTAGGTTTGGGTTTAGGTTTATGTTTAGTTTAGTTTAGTTTAGTTTTATTGTTATTTTATGTTTATGTTTAGGTTTTATTTTTTATTTTTAGGTTTAGGTTTAGGTTATTATTTCATTTTTTAAGTTTAAGCTTTAGTTTTTTTTATTTTAAGCCTATTTTTAGGTTTTATTTTTTATTTTACGTTTAGGCTTATTTCTAGTTTATTTTATTTTCTTTAGTTTAGGTTTAAGTTTAAGTTTAGTTTATTTTTGGTTTAGGTTAACGTTTTATTAATTTTAGTTTAGTTTATGGTTAGGTTTATTTTATTTTTGTTTTAGGTTTGATTTTTTTTGTTTAGGGTTTAGGTTTTATTTTTTATTTAATTTTAGGTTTTTTATGGTTTATTGTTTAGGTTTAGGTTTTCATTTAGTTTTTATTTTATTTTTTTATGTTTATTTTATTTTTATTTTATGTTAAGGTATTATTTTGTTTAGGTTTTTTATTTTTAGGTTTAATTTATTTATTTTAGTTTAGTTTAGGTTTTTATTTATTTTATTTTTATTAATTTTATATTTTTTTATTTCATTTTATTTTTAGGATTAGGTTTTGGTTTTGGTTTTGATTTAGAATTTAGTTTAGGTTTTTATTTTATTTTATTTAGGTTTAGTTTTTTTATTTATTCTATTTTTAGGTTTCATTTAGTTTATGTTTTGGTTTTTAGGTTTTTAGAGTTTAGGGTTTAGTGTTTAAGGTTTAGGGTTTAGGGTTTAGGGTTTTAGGGTTTAGGTTTTGGGTTTAGGGTTTAGGTTTTATTTATTTCAGTTTAGTTTATTTAAGTTTAGGTTTATGTTTATTTTAATTTGTTAATTTTAGGTTTAGGATTTTTTTAGTTTAGGGCTTTAGGTTTAATTTTTTTATTTATTTTTAAGTTTTATTTTTAGGTTTATTTTTTAGGTTCAGGTTTTCTTTTATTTTTTATTTTTTTTATTTTAGGTTTGCTTTATTTTTATTTTGCATCTAGTTTTTATTTTATTTATGTTTTTTTATTTTTAGTTTTCCTTTATTTTTTTAGTTTAGTTGAGGTTTTATTTATTTTATTTTAATTTAGTTTTTAATTTTTATTTTATTTTTAGGATTAGGTTTAGGTTTAGTTTTAAGTTTTAGTTTAGGTATTTTTATTTAGGTTTTGGTTTTTTATTATTTTATTTTAGGTGTTATTTAGTTTAAGTTTAAGTTTTTAGTCTTTTAGGGATTAAGGTTTATGGTTTAAGGTTTTTAGTTTAGGGTTTAGGGTTTGGGGTTTAGGGTTTAGGGTTAAGGGTTGTAGGTTTTAGGGTTAAGGGTTTAGGGTTTTATGGTTTAGGGTTCCAGGTTTAGAATTATAGCTTTAAGATTTAGGGTTAATTTTAGGGTTGTAGGTTTAGGGTTCGGGTTTAGGGTTTAGGGTTTGGAGTTTTAGGGCTTAGGGTTTAGGGTTTAGGGTGAGGGTTTAGGTTTTAGGTTTTGGGTTTAGTGTTAGCCTTTAGAGTTTGGGGTTATTGGGGTTTAGGGTTTCGGGATATCTTAAGGTTTAGGGATAGCTTAAAGCTTAGGGTTTATGATTTAGGCTTTAAGGTTTAGGGTTTTTATTATTTATGGTTTAGGGTTTAGGGTTTATTTATGGTTTAAGGTTTAGGGTTTTAAGGTTTATAGTTTAGGGATTAGGGTTTAAGGTTAAGGTTAGGGCTAGGGCCTAGGGTTTAAGGATTAGGGTTTACGGTTTAGTATTTAGTGTTTAGGGTTTAGGGTTTAGTGTTTTGGGCTAAGTGTTTTTTAGGGTTTAGGGTTTATGGTTGTACGCTTAGGGTTTAGGGATTAAGGTTAGTTTTAGTGTTTATGGTTTAGGCTTTAGGGTTTATGATTTAGTGTTTAGGGTTTAAGGTTTAGCGTTTAGGATTTTTTTTTAATTGATGAAACCGGTAGGTTTAGGTTTATTAAATTAATTTAGTTTATTTTATATTTTTGTTTTATTTATATTTTATTTTTTAGGTTTATGTTTTCTTTTAATTTTTTAAGGTTTAGGTTTAGTTTTTATTTTACTTTTTTAGGTTTAGGTTTTAGGTTTTCATTTTAGGTTTATCTTTAGGTTTAGGTTTATTTTTAGTTTATTTTATTTTATTTAGTTTAGGTTTTTATTTAGGTTTAGTTTATTTCAGGTTTAGGTTTAGGTTTTATTTATTTTGGCTTAATTTATTTTTGTTTAGGTTTATATTTTTATTTATTTATTTTAGGTTTAGGTTTTATATTTTATTTATTTTTAAGTTTATTACTTAGGTTTAGGTTTTTATTTTAGGTTGACTTTATTTTTCTTTTATGTTTAGGTTTTACTTTTAGTTTTATTTTATTTTTAGTTTAATGTAGGTTTTTATTTAATTTTATTTTAATTTAGTTTTTATTATTTTTATTTTTGTTTTAAGTTTAGGTTTAGGTTTTAGTTTAGGTTTTTATTTTATTTTTATTATTTTTATTTTATTTAAGTTTAAGTTTTTTTATTTATTTTATTTTTAGGTTATATTTAGTTTAGGTTTATGTAATTAGGTTTTTAGGGTTTTAGGCTTTTAGGATTAAGGGAATAAGTTTTATTTATTTTAGTTTAGTTTATTTTAGTTTTGGTTTTTGTTTATTTTCTTTTGTTTATTTTAAGTTTAGGTTTCCTTTTTAAGTTTAGGGTTTAGGTTTACCTCTTTTATTATTTTTAGGTTTTATTTTGAGTTATTTTTAGGTATAGGTTATTATATAGTTTTTATTTATGTTTATTTTTTATTTTACATTTTGTTTTTATTTTATTTAGGTATTTTATTTTTAAGTTTATTTTATTTTTTTAATTTAGTTAAGGTTTTATTTATTTTATTTTAATTTAGTTTTTATTTATTATTTTATTTTATTTTAATGTTTAGGTTTATGTTTAGGTTTAGTTTTTAGTTTAGGTTTCTATTTTATATAGGTTTAGGTTTTTTTTATTTTATTTTTAGGTTTTATTTAATTTATTTTAATTTTAGGTTCTATTTAGTTTAGGTTTAGGTTTTTAGGTTTTTAGGGTTTAATGTTTGCGTTTAGGGTTTATGGTTTAAATTTTAGGGTTTAGGGTTTGGGGTATAGGGTTTAGGGTTTAGTGTCTTAGGGTTAGGGTTTAGGGTTTAAGGTTTAGGGTTTAGGGTTTAGGGTTTTAGGGTTTAGGGTTTAGGGATTTAGGGTTGTAGGTTTAGGGTTTAAGGTTAATTTTAGGTTTATGGTTTACGTTAGCATTTAGGGTTTAGGGTTTAGGGTTTAGGGTTTTAGGGTTTAGGATTTTAGGTTTTTGGGTTTATCATTTAGGGTTAGGCTTTATATTTTAGGCTTTTCAGTTTAGTGTTTTGGCTTTAGGGTTAGATTAAGGTTTAAAGTTTTTAGTTTTGGCTTTAGGGTTTAGGGTTTAGGGTTTAATATTTAGGGTTTTAGGCTTTAGGCTTTAGGCTTTAGGGTTTAGGGTTAGGGTTATGGTTAGGGTTAGGGTTTAGGGTTTAAGGTTTAATGATTAGGCTTTATGGTTTAGTGCTTAGGGTTTATAGTTTAGGGTTAATTTTGGTTTTAGGGTCTAGGGTTTAAGGTTTAGGGTTTAGGGTTTAGGGTTGTAGGTTTAGGGCATAATGTTTACAGTTAGTTTTTGAGTTTAGGGTTTAGGATATAGTGTTTAGGCTATAGGGGTTTTAGAAAAAAAAAATTAAAGGAACTGATAGGTTTAGGTTTATTTAGTTTATTTAGTTTATTTTATATGTTTATTTAGATTTTTTTTAGTTTAGTTTATTTATTTTATGTTTATTTATATTAGTTCAAATTTTTTATTTTAGTTTATATTTTAGGTTTAGGTTCAGGTTTAATTTATTTTAGTTTACTTTATTTAAATTTAGCTTTAGGTTTATTCTATTTTTATTTTAGGTTTAGGATTTTTTTAGTTTAAGGTTTATGTTATAATTTTTATTTATTTTTAGGTTTTATTTTTGGGTTTATTGCTTAGGTTTAGGTTGATTTTATTTTTATTTTTCATTTAGGTTTTTTTATGTTTATTCTACTTTTTTAGTGTAGTTTAGGTTTTTATTTATTTTGTTTTAGTTTAGCTTTTATATTTTATTTAATTTTATTTTTACCTTTAGGTTTAGGTTTAGTTTAAGGTTTTAGTTTAGGTTTTTAGTATTTGTTATTATTTTTATTTTATTTAAGTTTAGGTTTTCTTATTTATTTTATTTGTAAGTTTCAATAAGTTTTGGTTTAGGTTTATAAGTTTTTAGGGTTTAGGGTTTAGGGTTTTTAGTTTAGGGTTTAAGGTTCAGGGTTTAGGGTTTTGGGGATTAGGGTTAAGGGTTTAGTGTTTAAGGTTTAGGTTTTATTTTTTTAGTTAAGTTTATTTTAATTTAAGTTTATGTTTATTTTAGGTTTATGTTTTTTTTTAAATTTTAAGGTTTAGGTTTTAATTTTTATTTTTTTTTAGTTTTCATTTTTAGTTTTAGGGTTTTTTTACTTTTGATTTTATTTTATTTTAGTTTTATTTTATTTGTATTTTACATTTAGTTTTTAGTTTATTTAGGTTTTTTTTATTTTGTTTATTTAATTTTTTAAGTTTAGTTTAGGTTTTATTTATTTTATTTTAGTTTAATTTTTATTTTTTAATTTATTTTATTTTTAGGTTTAGGTTTAAGTTTAGGTTATTATTTTATTTGATTTAAGTTTTTTTATTTTATTTTAGGTTTTATTTAGTTTAGGTTTACTTTTAGGGTTTAGGGTTTAAAATAGGTTGTAGTTTTATAGTATTTAGGGTTTAGTTTTAGTGGTCCGTGGTCCCATGATTTAGGTTCTACAGCTTTAGTTTAGGTTTAGTGTAGTTTAGGCTCAGTTTAGGGAGTTTAGGAAAGGTCATTTGATTTAGGTTTATGTCATTTGTTTAAAGTATTTGTTTAGGATTTAAAAGGTTAGGGTTAAGGGTTTAGGAGTGTGTGGAAAGTGTTAAGGTTGAGATGATCATAGTTTAGGAGGGTTTAGACTGGTTTAGCATTTAGGTCCGGGTCAGTTTTGGAAAGTTAAGAACTTAGTTATAGGGCCTGGGAGTTTAGAGTTTAGGTCTGGGGTTAGGTTAAGAGGAGTTTAGAGAATTTAGTGGAGATTTAAAGGCAGTGGTCAGATTTACTGGATTTAGTGGTAGTGGTTAGGTCAGAGTTAGAGTTAGGAGGGTTTAGAGTTAGATTAGGTTTAGGTTTAAGACTGCAGTGGTTTAGAGGTGGGTTTAGTATTAGGCCCAGGTTTAGGGTTAGGGTTTTAGGGTTTAGTGTTTAGGCTTTAGGTTTTGGTTTTATCATTTAGGGTTTAAGGCTGCACTTTAGGGCATTTTGGTTTTATTTGCGGGTGTTTAGTTTAGGTTTAAAGGTTTAGGCCTTGGTTTAGTTTAGGGTTAGTGTTAGGGTTTATAGTTTAGGGTTTACAATTTAGGGTTTAGGGTTTATGTTTTAAGTATTTTAGTTTAGTTTATTCTAATTTTGGTTTTTATTTATTTTAGGTTTAGGTTTTTTTTAGTTTAAGATTTAGGTTTTATTTTTTATTTATTTTAGGTTTATTTTTTAGGTTTAGGATTTTTTTTACTTTATGTTTTATCTTTAATTTATTTATTCCCATTTTATCTTTATTTAGTTTTTTAGTTTATTTAAGTTTTTTATTTTTATGTTTATTTTATTATTTTGTTTAGCTTAGGTTTTTATTTATTTTATTTTAGTTTAGATTTTATTTTTTATCTTTTATTTTTTATGTTTTATGTTTAAGTTTAGGTTATATTTTGTTTTAAATTTTAGGCATTTTTTAGGTTTTATTTTGTTTAGGTTTACATTTTAGGTTTAGGGTCAGAACAGTATATGTTTTAAGGTTTAGAGTTTAGGGTGGGTCATGTTAGCGGTTATGTAGTTTATGTTGGTGGCTCAGTATTTAGTGAAGGTTTAGGTTAGGGTGGGAGTTCATTTTTAGTTTAGGAGTTTAGGCCAAAGATTAAAGGTTTAAGTTAGTGGAAGTTTAGGTTTTAGGAGTTTGGGTTTAGGGTTAGTTAATTGTTTGGAGTTTTAAGGTTGGTTTAGGTGTCATGGTTTGGGTTAGTTAGTTTAGGTGTTTAAACTTTAAGAGTTTATTAAGGTTTCAAGTTTAATGAGGGTAAGTTTAGTATATTGACAGTTTTAGGGTTTAAGGAGTTTAGTTAGTGTTTAGGGTTTATGGTTTAGGGTTTACAATTTAGGGTTTATGTTTTATTTATTTAGGGTTTATGTTTTATTTATTTTAGTTTAGTTTATTTTAATTTTGGTTTATGTTTATTTTAGGTTTAGGTTTTTTTTAGTTTAAGGTTTAGGTTTTATTTTTTATTTATTTTTAGGTTTATTTTTAGGTTTAGGATTTTATTTAGTTTTTATTTGATTTTATCATAGTTTTATTTTATTTTTATTTTACATTTAGTTTTTAGTTTATTTAGGTTTTTTATTTTTATGCTTATTTTATTGTTTAGTTTAGTTTAGGTTTTTAATTATTTTATTTTAATTTACATTTTATTATTTATTTTTCTTTTATGTTTAGGTTTAAGTTTAGGTTATTATTTTATTTAAATTTATGTATTTTATTTATTGTATTTTTAGGTTTTATTTAGTTTAGGTTTACATTTTAAGGGTTTAGGGTTTAGGGTCTAGCATCTAGGGTTGTATGTTTTGTGATTTAGGGTTTAGAGTTTAGGGTTTAGGGTTCAAGATTTTAGGGTTTAGGGTTTAGGCTTTAGGGCTTAGGGTTTAGGGTTTAGGGTTTAGTGTTTAGGGTTGAAGATTTAGGGTGTGAGTTTAGGTTTAGTTTACATTGGTATGGGTTTAGTTAGAGGGAGGTTTGGTGCATTTAGGGTCAGTTTAGGTTTAGTAAGTTGTGGTTTAGAGTTTAGTTAAGGTTTAGGTGATCAGAGTTTAGGTTTAGTGGTCATGTGTGGTCAGGTTAAGGATTTGGTGGTTTAGAGGGAGTGGTTTAGAGGTGGGTAGATGGGTTTGGGTTTAGTGAGTGGGTTTAGGGTGATTTATGGTCATTTGAGAGGGTGGATAGAGGTAGGTTTGTATTTTTATGATTAGGGTTTAGTTTAGGCCTGGTTTTATAGTTTAGGTTTAGAGTTTTAGAGGAGGTTTACACTAGGTTTGGTTTTGGGTTGGTAAGGGTTTAGTGGTGGGTTGAGCATTAGTGGTTTAGGATTTAGGGTAGTGTTTATTTATGGTGGTTTACCCTTTAGGTTTTAGGGTTTAAGCTTTAGGGTTTAGTTTTTATTTATTTTAGTTTAGTTTATTTTAATTTTGGTTTATGTTTATTTTAAGTTTAGGTTTTCTTTAGTTTAAGGTTTATATTTTATTTTTTATTTATTTTTAAGATTACTTTTTAGGTTTAGGATTTTATTTAGTTTATATTTTATTTTATTTTAGTTTTATTTTATTTTTATTTTACATTTAGTTTTTAGTATATTTACGTTTTTTATTTTTATGTTTATTTTATTTTTTAGTTTAGTTTAGGTTTTTATTTATTTTATTTTAGTTTACATTTTATTTTTATTTTGATCTATTTTTATGTTTAGGTTTAAGTTTAGGTTATTATTTTGTTTAAATTTAGGTATTTTATTTATTTTATTTTTAAGTTTTATTTAGTTTAGGTTTACATTTTTAGGGTTTAGGGTTAGGGTTGTATGTTTTATGGTTTAGGGTTTACAGTTTAGGGTTTAGGGTTCAGGGTTATAGGGTTTAGGTTTTAGGCCTTAGGGTTTAGGGTTTTAGGGTTTAGGGTTTAGTGTTTAGGATTGAAAGTTTAGGGTTAGTTTTAGGGTTTAAGGTTTATTTTTTTTTCTTTATTTTATTTATTATTTTTTTATTTTTTTATTTTTTTATTTTTTTTAATTTTTTATTTTTTTTTTAGTTTTTTTTTTTATTTTTTTTTTGGGTTTAAGGTTTATGTTTAGGGTTTAGAGTTTAGGGTTTAGGGTTTTAGGGTTTAACATTTTGTTAGGTTAGTTTGTAGTTTAGTTTTGAGTTTGGGTTTTAGTTCAGTTAAGGGTTGTAGATTTGGGATGGTTAAGGGAGTTCCCCATTTTCATGCTCAGGTCATGGTGTTTAAAGCAGGACATGGTAGTAGTGGGTGGTTGGGTGATTTGGGTCAGGATCAGTTTTTAGAGTTTCAGTTTAGTTTAGTTTAGGTTTGGAAGTTTAGATTTTTGATTAGGGTAAGATTTTAAGGGATAGTTAGTGGTAGAAAGTTGGAGGTTTAGTTTAGCCCAGTGGTTAGGCTCAGGGGTTGGTAGTGGTTTAGGGTTTGTGGTGGTAGTTTAGGTTTTTTGGGAGTTTAGGTTTTAGGGTTTAGTTTAGGGTTTGTGTTTAGAGTTTAGTAAGGTTTTAGAGTTTAATTGGCCTGGATCAGGGCTGGAAGTTTAGGTTTGTTTTTGTGTGGTTTAGTTTAAGTGGTTTAAGGAGTTAGCTTTAGGGTTTAGGTTTTAGGGTTAGTGTTAGGGTTTTGATTTTAGCTTACTTTAGGGTTTAGGGTTTAGGGTTTAGGGTTAGTTTATTTAAGTTTTTAATTTTTAAGTTTTTTTAGTTTAGTTTAGGTTTTATTTTATTTTATTTTTATTAATTTTATATTTATTATTTCATCTTATTTTTAGTTTTAAGTTTAGGTTAAGTTTTTTATTTTATTTTATTTACGTTTAGTTTTTTTATTTATTTTATTTTTAGTTTTTATTTAGTTTAGGTTTTGGTTTCTAGGTTTTTAGAGTTTAGGTGGGGTGGGTGGTGGGGAGGGTTTTGGGTTTAGGGTTTAGGTTTAAGATTTAGGGTTTAGGGTTTAGGGTTTAGGGTTTTAGGGTTTAGGGTTTAGGTTTTATTTATTTAAATTTAGTTTATTTAAGTGTAGGTTTATTTTTATTTTATTTTGTTTAGTTTAGGTTTAGGTTTTTTTTAGTTTAGGGCTTTAGGTTTAATTTTTTATTTATTTTTAAGTTTTAATTTTAGCTTTATTTTTTTGGTTTAGGTTTTTTTTATATTTTTTCATTTTTTTAGGTTTATTTTATTTTTATTTTGCATCTAGTTTTTATATTATCTGGGTTTTATTATTTTTAGGTTTATTTTATTTTTGTAGTTTAGTTTAGGTTTTATTTATTTTATTTTAATTTAGTTTTATATTTTTAATTTTAGTTTATTTTCAGGTATAGGTTTAGGTTTTGTTTTAGGATTTAGTTTAGGTTTTTTATCTAGGTTTTGGATTTTTAATTTATTTTATTTTAGGTTTTATTTAGTTTACATTTAGGTTTTAGGTTTTATGTTTATGGTCAGTTTTATAGGGTCACAGTTTGAGATTTTAGGGTCAGGGTTTTAGGGTTTGTTTAGGTTGTGCCCAGGGAAAAGGTTCGTGAGTGGGGTAAGTGGGGGTTTAGGGTTGGGTTAGTAAGGGTTGGGTCAGTTTAGGGCTCAGGTTTAGGTTTAGGCTCACGCCCAGGATTTAGTGCCCCGCCCATGGAGTTTAAGTCAGTGGCTCAGGTTGGTCAGGTGGTTCAGGTTGAGGTTTAGTGGTTTTGGGATGTAGGGTTTGAGGCTCAGTTAGGGTCAGGTTAGGTCAGTTTAGTGTTAGCTTGTTTGGGTTGGGTTTAGGGTTTAGGTCATCAAGATCTGGGGGTTTAGGTTCTGAGCATCAGCCTGTGGTTTAGAGTTAGGTTTAGGTGGTGTTTAGCCTCAGTGGTTTAGTCCCAATTGTCAGGGCTCCCATCCCAGATAAGGTTTGAGTTTAGTTTTGGGTTAGTTTATTTAGGTTTTAATTTTGGGCAATTTATTTTTTAGTTTTATTTTGGTTTTATTTTTTTTTTATAATTTTATATTTTATATTTCATTTTATTTTTAGTTATATGTTTAGGTTCAGGTTTAGATTTTAGTTTAGGCTTTAATTTTATTTTATTTTATTTTTAGATTTTATTTAGTTTAGGTTTTGGTTTTTAGGTTTTTAGAGTTTAGGGTTTAGGTTTAGGTTTTAGGGTTTAGGGTTTTAGGGTTTAGGGTTTAGGGTTTAGGGTTTAGGTTTTATTTATTTTAGTTTAGTTTATTTTAATTTAGGTTTATGTTTATTTTAGGTTTAGGTTTTTTATAGTTTAAGGTTTAGGTTTTATTTTTTATTATTTTTAGGTTTATTTTTTAGTTTTAGGATTTCATTTAGTTTACATTTTATTTTATTTTAGTTTTATTTTATTTTTGTTTTACATTTAGTTTTTAGTTTATTTAGGTTTTTCATTTTTATGTTTATTTTATTGTTTAGTTTAGTTTAGGTTTTTATTTATTTTATTTTAGTTTACATTTTATTTTTTTATCTTTCTTTATTTTTAAGTTTATGTTTAAATTTAGGTATTTAATTTATTTTATTCTTAGGTTTTATTTAGTTTAGGTTTACATTTTTAGGGGTTTGGGTTTAAGGACTAGGGTTGTATGTTTTTTGGTTTAGGTTTTAGGGTTTAAGGTTTAGGCTTTAGGCTTTAGGGTTTAGAGTTTTAGGGTTTAGGGTATAGTGTTTAGGGTTGAAGGTTTAGGGTTTAGGTTAGGAGAGGTTGTGTGTTTAGGTTTAGGTTGGGTCAGATTTAGGGTTTAGTTTAGTGGGCCTGGGGTTTGGGAGTGGGAGTGGAGGAGTGTCTTAGGGTTCTGCCAGATCAGCCTGGGTTATGGTTTAAGGTTTAGGGTGGAGATTAAGATTTGGGGTTTAAGGTTTAGCCAGCATCAGCTGGGTTTGGTCTTAAGGTTTGGGGTTTTAGTTTAGGTTGTTTGGGTTAGGTTAAGGTTTATGATCCGTGGTAATTTAGGGTTTGAGGTTTAGGGTTTAGGGTTTAGGGCTTAGGGTTAGTTTATTTAGGTTTCTAATTTTAGGTTTACTTTATTTTTTATTTTAGTTTAGGTTTTTATTTTTTTTATTTTTGTTAATTTTATATTTTTTATTTAATTTTATTTTTAGTTATATGTTTTGGTTCAGGTATAGATTTTAGTTTAGGTTTTTATTTTATTTTATTTAAGTTTAGTTTATTTATTTATTTTATTATTACATTTTATTTAGTTTAGGTTTTAGTTTTTAGGTTTTTAGAGTTTAGGGTTTAAGGTTTAGGTTTTAGGGTTTAGGGTTTTAAGGTTTAGGATTTAAGTTTTAGGGCTTATGTTTTAGGGTTTTAGGGTTTAGGGTTTTGGGTTTTGGGTTTAGGTTTTATTTATTTTAGTTTAGTTTATTTAAGCTTAGGTTTATGTTTATTTTATTTTATTTATTCTGTGTTTTTTTTTTTAGTTTATTTTAGGTTTAATTTTTATTTATTTTTAAGTTTTATTTTAGGTTTATTTATTTTGGTTAAGGTTTTTAGTTTTTTTTTATATTAGGTTTATTTTATTTTAATTTTGCATCTTATTTTATATTATTTAGGTTTTATTTTAGGTATTTTATTTTTTTTAGTTTAGTTTAGGTTTTATTTATTCTATTTTAATTTAGTTTCTATGTTTATTTTATTTTATTTTGAGGTTTAGGTTTTTTTAGGCTTTAGTTTTGGTTTTATTTAGGTTTTTTTTTTATTTATTTTTAGGTTTTATTTAGTTTAGGTTTATTTTTTAGTTTTTAGAGATTTATGGTTTAGGGTTTAAAGTTTAGGTTTATATTGGGGTGTTTAGGGTTTAGTTTAGGTGGTTGTAGGTGGTGGAGGGTTTAGCATCCGGTAGTTTAGGTTTAGGGTGTGGTAGTGAAGGGTTTAGGTTTTGGAGGGGAGAAGGCAGAGGGGTCACTTTAGAGTGGGGTTAGGTTGGTCAGTGGTTTAAGATTTATGGAGGGAGAGTCAGGGTAGGTTTGTTTAGGTCAGCCTAGTGGTTGGTTTCTAGTTTTGCCTTTGTTTAGGTCATTAACCAGGTTTATGGCTCAGTTGGGCTCAGGGTTTTAAAGATTGGCTTAGTTTGTGGATTTATGGTAAGATCTAAGATTATAGTTTAGGATCAGGTGGGACAAGGGGTCAGTGATAGGGCTTAAGATTCTCACGCCTAGTGCTCAGTGGTTTAGTTTTGGTTTAGTTTTGTTAAGGATTTTGTTTTAGTAGTAGGCTTGTTTTGGGATTAAGGTTTTTGTTTATGGTTTAGGTTTTAGGGTTTAGGATTTATTGTTTAGGGTTTAGGGTTTAGCATTTAGGGTTTATTTTAATTAAAGAAACCGATAGGTTTAGGTTTATTTAGTTTATTTAGTTTATTTTATATTTTTGTTTAGGTTTATTTTTTACTTTTATTTTGTTTAGCATATTTATTTAAGTTTAGGTTTTCTATTTTAGTTTTTTTTTAGGTTTAGGTTTAGGTTTACATTTATTTTTGTTTTTTAGTTTTATTTTTACTTTATTTTTTAGGTTTAGGTTTTATTTTTATTATTTTAGGTTTAGGCTTAGGTTTTTATTTTACTTTTTTTAAGTTTAGTTTTAGGTTTTTATTTTAGGTTTATCTTTAGGTTTAGGTTTATTTTTTGTTTATTTTATTTTATTTAGTTTAGGTTTTTGTTTTGGTTTAATTTATTTTAGGTTTTTTTTTTGGCTTAGTTTATTTTAGTCAAGGTTTAATTTTTTATTTATTTATTTTAGGTTTAGGTTTTATTTTTTATTTATTTTTTGGTTTATTACTTAGGTTTAAGTTTTTGTTTTAGGTTGTTTTTATTTTTCTTTTATGATTAGGTTTTACTTTTAGGTTTGCTTTATTTTTTAGTTTAGTTTAGGTTTTCATTTATTTTATTTTATTTTAGTTTTTATTATTTTTATTTTTGTTTTAGGTTTATGTTTGGTTTAGTTTTAGGTTTAGGTTTTAGTTTAGGTTTTTATTTTATTTTTATTAATTTTATTTTATTTAGGTTTCAATTTTTTATTTATTTTATTTTTAGGTTATATTTAGTTTAGGTTTAGGTTTTAAGGTTTTTAGGGTGTAGGTTTTTAGGGTTTAGGGTTTAGGATTTTCAATTTAGGATGTAGGGTTTAGGGTTTAGGATTTGGGGTTTAGGGTTTTGGGTTTAGGGTTTAGTGTTTAGGGTTTAGGGTTTTAGGGTTTAGGGTTTAGGTAGGGTTTAGGGTTTTATGGTTTAGGGAGGGTTTAGGGTTTTAGGGTTTAGGGTTTAGTGTTTACGGTTTAGGGTTTTTGGTTTTGGGCTTAGGATTAAGGGTTTAAGTTTTATTTCTTTAAATTTGGTATATTTTATTTTAGGTTTATGTGCATTTTCTTTTGTTTATTTTAGGTTTAAGTTTTTCTTTTAGTTTAGAGTTTAGGTTTAGTTCTTTAATTATTTTTTAGGTTTTATTTTTGGGTTATTTTTAGGTATAGGTTATTATTTAGTTTTTATTTTATGTTTATTTTATTTTTATTTTAAGTTTAGTTTTTAATTTATTTAGGTTTTTTATTTTTAGGTTTATTTTATATTTTTAGTTTAGTTAAGGTTTTATTTTATTTTATTTTAATTTAGTTTTTATTTATTATTTTATTTTATTTTTAAGTTTAGATTTTAGTTTAGGTTTCTATTTTATATAAGTTTAGGTTTTTTTTAATTTATTTTATTTTTAGGTTTTTTTAAATTATTTTAATTTTAGGTTTTATTTAGTTTAGGTTTAGGTTTTTAGGTTTTTAGGGTTTAAAGTTTATGGTTTAGGGTTTATGGTTTAGAGTTTATGGTTTAGGGTTTGGGGTTTAGGGTTTAGGGTCTAAGGTTTTAGGTTTTATAGTTTAGGGTTTAGGGTTCATTATTTTAGGGTTTAGGGTTTAGGATTTAGGGTTTTAGGGTTTAGGGCTTAGGGGTTTAGGGTTGTAGGTTTAAGGTTTATGTTTTAGGATTCTGATTTAGAGTTTAGGGTTCCTAACACTAACCCTAAATCCTAAACCCTAAACCCTAAAGCTTAAAACCTTGAACCTTAAGCCTTAAACTAACCCTAAACACTAAACCATAACCCCAAAAAACCCAAAAGCCTAAAGCTTAAACCCTAACCCTAAACCCCAAACCCTAATCTAACCCTAAACCCTAAATGCAAAAAACCCAAAACACTAAAGACTAAACACTAAATCATAAACCCTAAACCCTAACCCTAAACTCCAAATGCCTAAACACTAGACCAAAAATCCTAAACCCAAAACCTTAAACCCTAAACCCTAAACCCTAAACATAGAACCTTAAACCATAAACCCTAAATCTTAAAACCCTAAACCCTAAACCCTAAGCACTAAATCCTGAACTATAAACCTTAAACCCTAAACTCTAAACCCTAAACCCTATACCTATACCCAAAACCCTAAGCCCTAAACCGTAAACCCTAACCCTGACTTTAAACCTGAAACTCTAAACACTAAACCTATACCCTAAGTTGAAACCCTAACTCTAAACTTAATAATGAAAAACCCTAAACCCTAAACTAAACTTTAACCTTAAAGTTTACCTAACCCTTAAACCTGTTAACCTAACTCCCTACCCTAAAAAAACCTAAACCTAAACCCCTAAACACTAAACCCTATACCCTAAATCCTAACCCTAAATGCTAAACCATAACCCCCCTAAACCCTAAACACAAACCTTAAACCCTAAAACTAACCCTAAACCCTAAACCCTAAACTTTCAACCCTGAACACTATACCCTAAACCCTAAAACCCTAAAGCCTAAAGCCTAAACCCTAAACCCAAAACCCTAAAACACTAAACCCTAAACCCTAAATCATAAAACATACAACCCTAGACCTTAAACCAAAACCCCTAAAAATGTAAACCTAAACTAAATAAAACCTAAGAATAAAAGAAATAAAATACCTAAATTTAAACAAAATAAAAACCTAAACCTAAACCTAAACCTAAAAATAAAATAAAATAAAAAATAAAAAGTAAACTAAAATAAAATAAATAAAAACCTAAACTAAACAAAATAATAAAATAAACATAAAAATGAAAAACCTAAATAAACTAAAAACTAAATGTAAAATAAAAATAAAATAAAACTAAGATAAAATAAAACATAAACTAAATGAAATCCTAAAACTAAAAAATAAACCTAAAAATAAATAAAAAATAAAACCTAAACCTTGAACTAAAAAAAACCTAAACCTAAACTAAACATAAACCTAAATTAAAATAAACTAAACTAAAATAAATAAAACCTAAACCCTAAACTAATCCTAAACCCTAAACCTTAAACCCTAAACCCTAAATCATAAACCCTAAACCATAAACCCTAACACTAACCCTAAATCCTAAACCCAAAACACTAAAGCCTAAAACCTTGAACCTTAAACCCTAAACTAACCCTAAACCCTAAACCCAAAACCCAAAAAACCCTAAAGCCTAAAGCCTAAACTGTACACTAAAACCCTAAACCCTAATCTAACCCTAAACCCTAAGCTAACCCTAAACCCAAAACCAAAAACCTAAAACCCTAAAGCCTAAACACTAAAACCTAAATCTTAAAGCCTAACCCTAAACCCTAAACCCTAAACCCAAAAACATTAATTTCACCACCATTCTCAATCAAAGAAGGCAAAGAAATAGTCTCTTTCCCATGATCTAAAGTAGACATAGAAGAAAGAGAAACAACAACCAACTGATTGGATGAAATGGTGTTAACATCAACAATATTTGAACCATCATCATGAAAGGACTTATGCATAGCAACCAAACCATTAGAATCATTAACCAAAACCTCTAAAGTCTTCCCTTTAATAGAATCATCAAAAGAAGCACTTAAAGCATGATTTTTAGTTAAAACTTTTTTAGAAACATCAAAATTACCTTCTGCATTAGACAAATCATTAATAGGTAAAACATTTTCAGAAGATTCAGAAATCTCGTTTTAGAAAACATCAAAATTTTGAAAAATAGATTTTCCATTATCCATCTTGAGAGAATCATCAGTTTTTTCAACAATTGAATTCTTACTACTCATTTTCTTCCTAAGAGAGGGATGAGCAATAATGCATTTAGAAATTTCATGCCTATGAATTTTACAATGATTACAAAAAATGGGAAAGTTCTCAAAAATAACTTTCTAAAACTAACTGCATTTCTTCTAACCAAACCAATTTTATTTCAGATATTTTTTTAGTAATATCAATCTCTATATTCTAGCAACATACGGTCGAGAAGAAGCAGTTGTTGCTTGATCAACTTGCAAAGGCCAACCAAATATTGACCCAATAGCATAAAGAATCTAATGATTAAATAGATGAATCTACAAGTTAGGTAAAGAAATTCAAATGGGAACAATAGGAGACTCTTCATTAACATTAAATATAGGTGTCCACTTCAGAATACACATTTGACAATTGAAAACATAGTATGAATGCCTAAAAAAAATTATTTCGTAATTAAGGTCATTAGAAAGTTTAATCCGAACATGCCTTGCATCAATAAACCCAATAGAAATAGAACTAGATAAATTTAAGCTATAAAAAAATGAATATCTTCCATCTTTGGCCATTTAAATGAAAATTTTCTAAAAAAAGCAAAAGGCTCACTAATCTTTCAATATCCTAAATCATAATTTAGTGTGCCTTTAAAAGTCATATTTCAAAGGAGGCTGGGAGGAATTCTTACCCAAAATAGTCTCTAGAGGGATCCATAAATGGAATGGAATTGATTTGAAGGACCCATGAGTCATAGCATCATGACAAGAACATGTCGAGATCAGCCCAAGGCCGACAATCTAAAGGGAAACTTAGAGAGAAAGCGCCAAAAACTCACCAAGAATGCGAGGGATCCCGAAATCACTCAATAAGAGGGTTTAGTTTAGTTTTAGGGTTTAGGTTTTAGTTTAGTGTTATTATTAGGTTTTAGTTTTAGGTTATTAGTTTATTATTAGTTTTATGTTTAGTTTAGTTAGTTTAGTTTTAGTTAGGTTATGATTTAAGTTGTAGTAGTTTTAGTTATAGTTATTATTATTTTAGGTTAGTTTAGGAGGTGGGGGGCGTTTTAGGTTTAGTTCATTAGTTTAGTTAGTTAGTTTGTTTATTGGGGTTTAGTTTATTTTAGTTTATTTTTTAGTAATTATTAGTTAATTTGTTATTAATTTAATTTAGTTAGTTATTATTATTAATTTATGGTTTTATTATTTAGTTTTAGTAGTGGTTAGTTTTTAGTTGTTAGTTTACTTATTTCTTTATTAGTTTAGTTAATTAGTTTTATTAGTTTAATTATGGGTTTAGGTTTATTAGTTTATTATTATTAGTTTTTTATGGTTTAGCTTTATAGCTTATTATTAGTTATTATTTATTTATTATTATTATTTATTAGTTTAGTTAGTTGGTTTATTACTAGTTTTATTTTCGCTTTTATTTTTCTTTCTTTTATTATTATTATTACTATTATTATCAATTTATATTTATTATTATTAGTCATCATTATTTATTTAGTTTATTTATTTATTTAGTATTTAGGTATTTAGTTATTTAGTTATTTATTAGTTATTATTATTATTTATTAGTTTATTAACTAGTTAGTTAGTTATTATTTATTATTATTATTATTATTATTATTAGTTTTTTATTAATTTAGTTATTGTTGGTTTTATTATTAATATTAGTTTATTTATTTGCTTTATTAGATTAGTTATTTAGATTAGTTATTTAGTTAGTTTTGTTTTATTTAGTTATTAGTTTATTATTAGTTAGTGATTATTAATTTTTTTAGTTAGGTGTTTTATTATTAGTTATTGGTTATTAGTTAGTTTAAGTTTAGTTATTATTATGTTTATTTAGTAGTTAGTTTACATTTATTAGTTTTAGGTTTAGGGTTTAGTTTTAGTTTTAGTTATTATTAGTTATTATTATTTTAGTTTAGTGTTTATTATTTATTAGGGTTTAAGTTTACTGTAATCTTTATTTTATTATTTTATTTAGTTTTATTAGTTTTTTAGTTATTAGTTTTATTAGTTCATTATTAGTTTTATTTAGTTAATTATTAGTTTTAGTATTAGTTTTTTAGTTATTATTAGTTTATTTATTATTTTATTATTATTAGTTTTATAGTTATTGGTTTTTTTTTTTTATTATTATTTTATTAGTTTTTTTTAGTTATTATTATTATAATTAGTTTATTATTAGTTTAGTTATTTATTATAGTTTAGTTTGTTATTATTAGTTTTATTATTATTAGTTTTATTAATTTAGGTTTAGGGATTTCGTGTTTAATTTAATCAGTTATTATTATTATTATTATTATTATTATTATTATTATTATCATTATTATTATTATTATTATTATTATTATTATTATTGTTATTATTAGTATTACTAATTTTAGTTTTTATTATTATTAGTTTATTTGTTTTAGTTAGTTTAGTTATTAGTTATTTATTTAGTTAGTTTTGTATTATTAGTTTATTATTATTAGTTAGTTATTATTAGTTTTATTAATTAGTTTTTATTTACTTTATTATTATTTATTAGTTTAGTCAGTTTTGTGTTTAGTTTAGTTTAGTTAGTTTTTAATTTTGATAGGTTTTATTATTGTTTTTTATTTTATTTTTTAATTATTAATTTATTAATTTATTATTATTATTTTATTAGTTTATTAGTAGTTATTTTATTAGGTTTATTATTATTAAGTTTATTTTATTTAAGTTTATTATTAGTTTAGTTTAGTTTTATTATTATTATTAGTATTATTATTATTAGTTTGGTTATTTATTTTATTTAGTTTAGCTTATTATTAGTTTATTAGTTTAGTGTTAGTTGTTATTAGTTATTTAGTTTTAGTTTTAGTTTTTTTAGTTTTATTATTATTTTTAGTTATTATTATCTAGTTAATTTATTATTAGGTCTTGTTAGTTTATTTATTTATTAGTTTAGTTTATTATAGTTAGTTATTTATAGTTGTTTATTAGTTATTCTTTAGTTATTAGTTTTAGTTATTAGTTTTATTAGTTATTAGTTTAGTTTTTCAAGTATTATTATTAGTTAGTTATAATATTATAAGTTAGTTATTTATTGGGTTAGTAATGTTTAGGGTTTATAGTTAGTTATTATTATTAGTTGTTTATTAGTGTTTAGATAGTTTATTATTAGTTTTAGTTATTAGTTTAGATTTATTTTAGTTTTATAGTTTTATTAGTTTAATTTATTTTAGTTAGTTTATTAGTGGGGTTTTTTATTTATGTTTAATTTAGTTATTACTTTATTTATTAGTTTAGTTGGTTTTTGTTATTCTTAGTTTATTAGTTTTTTAGTTATTATTTAGTCAGTTTAGTTTAGTTAATTTTATTAGTTTTTGTTTATTATTAGTAGTTTTAGTTTATTATTTATTAGTTTTAATTTTAGTTAGTTTAGTTTAGTTTTTTATTAGTTTCTTATTAGGGTTTAGGGTTTAGGGTTTAGGGTTTGGGTTTAGGGTTATGGGGTTTAGGTTTTAGGGTTTAGAGTTGTAAGTTTAAGGCTTAGGGTTAGTTTTTGGGTTTAGCATTTAGGGTTAGAATTTTTTTATATTTTAGTTTTTTTATTTTTAGGGTTTAAGGTTTAGGGTTTAGGTTTTAAGTTTAGGGTTCTAGTTTTAGTTTAGGGTTTAAGGTTTTTGGTTTCTTTTTAATAGAGAATAAATTTAGATTTAACAATTCTTCTTTTTATTTCATCAACTCAGTAACACACCAAGTTCTAAGATACAAGCGATGACATAGATAAAAAATGAGCATGCAAAGAGCAAATCAAAAACCCTAGATAATTAGAACCATCTCTATTGTAAAGACAGTTCCATAAGTAGTAGATTGGATTGGTCATTCTTTAGTTTCTCTAGTTCCCATCATAACCACCCTGGCTTCTCGAGTTGCAGGATCCACCATCATATTTTTGATCTCTCCCTTTGCCACCACCACGGCTATAACCTCCAATGCTCCTCCTGCCTCCATAACTACTACTGCTCCAACCACCAGCTCCATATCCACCAAAACCTCTAAATCCCCCATCACCACTACGATAATTGCCTCCTCAGCCTTCACCTCCACTGCTAGATTTAGACTGACCCTGGTTGATGGTGATGTTCCCCGCCATCAAGGTTCCCCCATTCTGGGTTTTTAGTTTATTTAAGTTTAGCTTTTAGGGTTTAGGTTTACTTTTTGATTTATTTAGTTACTTTAGATTTAGGTTTAGGGTTTAATGTTTAGGGATTAGGGTTTAGGGTTTAGGGTTTAGGGTTAGAGTTTAGGGTTTAGAGTTTTATGTTTAGTGTTTATATTTTAGCATTTAAGGTTTAGGGTTTAGGGTTTTAAGGTTTATACTTTAGGGTTTTTTGGGGTGGGGTGGTTTTTAGAGTTTAGGGTTTATGGTAGGGTTTATGGTGTGGGAGTTTAGGGTTTAGCTGGGTTTGTGGTCTGTGGTGGGTCAGGTTTAATGTGTTGTAGGTTTATTTAGTGGGTTTAGGATTTAAGGTGTTTTATTGAAAAAGCAAACCCAGGTAGGTTTATTTAGTTTATTTTTATTTGCTTTAGTGTATTTTATTTTTAATTTTTATTTAGGTTTATTTTTTATTTTTATTTAGTATAGTTTATTTATTTTAAGTTTATTTATTTTAGTTTATTTATTAGGTTTAGGTTTATGTTTAGATTTGTTTTTTAGCTGAGTTTTATTTTCATTTTACTTTTTAGGTTTAGGTTTTATTTTTTATTTTTAGGTTTAAGTTTTTATTTTATTTTTTTAAGTTTAGATTTTAGGTTTTTATTATAGGTTTATTTTTAGATTTTATTTATTAGGTTTAGGTTTTATTTTTTATTTTTAGGTTTCGATTTAGGTCTATATTTACTTTTTTATGTTTAGGTTTTAGGTTTTTATTTTAATTTTTTTTAGGTTTTATTTTTTAGTTTAGGTTTAGGTTTATTTTTAGTTAATTTTATTTTATTTTGTTTAGGTTTAAGTTTAGGCATAGATTTTAATTGTTTTAGTTTATTTTATTTTATTACTTTATTATATTTTTATTTTATGTATTTTTTTTGGTTTAGGTTTTAGATTTGATTTTTTATTTATTTTTAGTTTTTAAAGTTTAGGGTTTTTTTATTTCTTATTTTATTTTATTTTAAGTTAGTTTTATATTATTTTATATTTAGTTTTTATTTTATTTAGGTTTTTATTTCTTAGGTTTATTTGAGTTTAGTTTATATTTTATTTTAGTTTATTTTTATTTTTTATATAAATTTTATTTTTAGGTTTTGGTTTAGGTTTTTGTTTAGGTTTAGATTTTATTTTTTTAGTTTTTTTTAGGTTTATGTTTATTTATTTATTTTATTTTTAGGTTTTATATAATTTAGTTTTACGTTTTTAGGTTTTTAGGTTTTCAGTTTTTACGCCTTGGATTTAGGGCCCAGGTCAGGGCCTTTAGGGCCCAGGGAGCAGGGTTTAGGGTTTGCCCAGCCTTTAGGGCCTGGCCAGCTTTAGGAACGCCCAGTGGTGTATTGAGCCATTAAGGCCCAGCACTTTATTTAGGGTGTGGTGTGGTTTAGGCCCATGGCTGGCCCATTTAGTGGTCATGGTTAAGGGTCTTAGGGTCTAGTTAGTTTAGCAGTGTGAGCCAGGTCATGGTTTAGGGCCCAGGATCAGGTCACTTGGGTCTGGGGTTTAGGGCCTAGTGGTCAGGACCCAGGGTCAGTGGTCAAGCCTGCCTCAGGGCCTTTAGTTTTAATTTTAATTACTAGTTTTATTTTATCTTTATTTAGTCTTGGTTATTTATCTTAAGTTAATATTCTTTTGTTTATGGTCTTTCCAGTTTATCTTGCTTTAGCTCATGTTTATCTTTAGTTTATTCTTTATTTTATCTTATTAGGCCCAGGTTTTATCTTAATTTTAGGTTAGGTTTAGGTTTTATCTGGCCCATTTTAAGTTTATCTTTATTTATGTCCTATCTTAGGTTTTATAACCCAGGCTTTAGGTTTTTAGGTTAGGGTCCACGCCAGATCTAGGGTCAGGGTCAGTGGTTAGGCTTAGGGCCCAGGGGCAAGGTTTAGGGTAGGGCCCAGGTTTAGCCTCAGGGCCCAAAGCCCTCGTAACGTCTGTTTAGGCCTGAGTCAGCCTGGCCCAGCACTCCATCTAGGGCTCAGTTTTAGGTTTAGTGGCCCATTAAGCCCATTTATGGTGGCTCAGGGTTTTAGGGTTTAGGGTAGTTTAGTTTAGGCTCAGGGGTGGCTCAGTTTAGTGGCCCAGGCCTAGTTTGGGTCTGGGTCAGGTTGGCCCAGGACAGTGGAGGCCTGGGGTTTAGGGGTTTTTTTAGTTTAATTTTTAATTTTAATTTTTATTTAGTTTTCATTTTTATTTAGTTTTCATTTTTATTTTTATTTAGTTTAGGTTATTTATATTTGATTTATTTATTTTTGTTTAGAGTTTTTTTAGTTTATTTTTAAGCTTTAGGTTTAGGTTTATGTTTATTTTTAGTTTAGTTTTATTTTTTATTTTATTTTTTAAATTTAGGTTTTATTTTTTATTTTTAGGTTTATGTTTAGGTTTTAGGTTTTCATTTTAAGTTTATTTTTAAGTTTTATTTTTTTTATGTCTAGGTTTATTTTTAGTTTATTTTATTTTATTTAATTTAGGGTTTAAGTTTACTTTATTTTAGGTTTAGGTTTAGGTTTTATTTATTTTAGTTTAGGTTTAGGTTTATTTTATTATGTTTATTTGAGGTTTAAATTTTTTTTAGTTTAGGGTTTGGGTTTTATTTTTCATTTATTTTAGGTTTATGTTATTAGGTTTAGGTTTTTCTTTAGTTTTTATTTTAATTTATTTTAAGTTTATTTTATTTTTATTTTTTATTTAGTTTTTATTTTATTTAGGTTTTTTAGTTTTATGTTTATTTTGTTTTAGTTTAGTTTATGTTTTTATTTTATTATTTTATTTTATTTTTAAGTTTAGGTTTAGGTTTAGGATTAGATTTAGTTTAGATTTTTATTTTATTTTAGTATTTTATTTTATTTAGTTTTAGGTTTATTTATTTATTTTATTTTTGTTTTTAAGTTGGTTTCAGCTTTAGGTCTTAAGGGTTTAAGTGCCTAGGGTAGTGTTTGTTTATGATTTACGGGTGGCTAGAGCTCAGGGTTGCAGTTCTCACGAGGTGGTTTAGGTCATTTTTAGGGTTAGTGGCCTAGGGCCATGGTTTAAGGCCTGTGGCTCATGGTTTTGGTTGACGCTCTGTGGCTCAGGGATCAGGATTGAAGGCTCAGGGCCTTGGGCCTAGAGCCCAGGGTCATATAGTGCTCAACCTGTGGGCTCATGATCAGGCTCAGGGTGCCAGGGCCTGGCCTGTCACAGAGCCTGTGGTTTATGGACTGGCCCATCCCTGAAGGCCTTTAGGGCCTGTATTCAGCCTAGCTTTAGAGCCTCAGGCCTCAGGTCCGGCCCAGGGCTCAGGTCAGGTCAGTGGCCTGGGGTCTGGGTAGGTTTAGGGCCTGTGGCCCATGATGGTCTTGTGTGGCCCAGGGAGCGTCAGGGCCAGGCCTGTTGTGGCCCAGGATCTGGGCTCAGGGCTCATGGCCCAGTGGCCTGTGGCCTTAAGGTCAGATCTGTGGCCCAGGGCCTAGTGGCCCGGGGCCGCCCAGCACTCAGGTCACTAGGGCCCAGGGCCAGCCTGTGGCTAGCCCAGGCCCCAGGTTTACGCTCTGTGGCCTAGATCAGTGACCGCCAGGATCTGGCCCAAGGCCCAGCATCTGCGCTCAGCCTGGCTCAGGGTTTAGGTCTCACCCACTCCAGGACTCCATAGCCTGCCAGGGTCAGCATGGGGCCCATGGTCAGCCCAGGCGCGTGATCTGGGTTCAACGCCTTGGTACGCCAGTAATCCAGAGGCCCAGTGGTCAATCCTGGGCTCAGTGGCCCAGTGCCTGGTGGCTAGGGTTTAGTGCTACACCTTGTATTTTAGGGCCTTGTGGGTTTGTCACCAGTGCTCCAGACGCTCAGTGGTCAGAGCCCAGGATCTAGCCTTTTACTGACTGCTTTAGGTTATCTATAGTTTGTGGTCCAGTTTAGGGCCTGAGCTCAGAAGGGTGATCAGGGCCTAGGGTTTAAGGTTTGGGGTCAGGTTAAGTGGCCTGGGTTTAGGTTTAGTTAGGATCAGCCTGTGGTCCGTGGTCTGTTTACGCCACACTAGGGTCAGGGCCTAAGTCCGTGGGCAAGGGATCAGGTTTAGGGTTTAGTCTTTGGAGGGCTCAGGGTAAGTTTTTTTTAAATTAAGTAAACTAGTAGGTTTAGGCTTCTTTAGTTTATTATTTATTTATTTTAGTTTATTTTATTTTATTATTTTCATTTAGGTTAATTTTTTTATTTTAATTTAGTTGAGTTTATTTATTTTAGTTTGGTTTATTTATTATAGTTTATTTTTTTAGGTTTAGGTTAAGGTTTATGTTTATTTTTTAGTATAGTTTTATTTTTATTTTATTTTTTCAGATTAGGTTTTATTTTTTATTTTTAGGTTTATGTTTATGTTTTATTTTATTTTTTTAGGTTTAAGTTTGAAGTTTTTATTTTGGGTTTATTTCAAAGTTATATTTTTTAGTTTAAGTTTAGGTTTAGGTTTAGATTTTGGTTTATCTACGTTTATTTTTTAGTTTAGGTTTAGGTTTATTTTTTTATTTTTTATTTTAGTTTAGGTTTATGTTTAGGTTTATTTTATGTGGTTTAGGTTTAGATTTATTTAGTTTATTTTATTTTATTTATTTAGTTTAGGTTTAAGTTTAGGTTTAGTTTAGGTTTAGGTTTAGGTTTAGTTTAGTTTAGGTTTAGGTTTAGGTTTATGTTTATTTTAGTTTATTTAGTTTAGGTTTAGGTTTAGGTTTATTTTAGTTTATTTAGTTTAGGTTTAGGTTTAGGATTAGGTTTAGGTTTCAGTTTAGGGTTTAGGGTTTAGGTTTAGGTTTATGTTTATTTTATTTATTTATTTTATTTAATTTATTTTTTAGGTTTTATTTTAACTTTTAGGTTTAGGTTTATGTTTATGTTTAGGTTTATTTATTTAGTTTAGGTTTTAGTTTATTTAGTTTAGATTTAGGTTTATTTAGTTTAGGTTTAGGTTTAGGTTTAGGTTTTCATTTTATTTTAGGTTTATTTTATTTAGTTTATTTTATTTATGTTTTAGTTTATTTAGTTTAGTTAATGATTAGGTTTAATTATTAATTTTAATTTAATTTTTTAGGTTTATTTATTTTAGTTTTGGTTTAGGTTTATTTTTTTAGATTTATTTTTAGTTTAGTTTATTTAGTTTTATTTTAGGTTTAGGTTCATTTTATTTTAAGTTTATTTATTTATTTTTATTTATTTTAGGTTTAGGTTTTAGTTTAGGTTATTAGGTTTATTTATCTAGGTTTAGGTTTAAGTTTAGGTTTATTTAGTTTAGTTTAGGTTTATTTATTTAGTTTATTTTAGTTTAGGTTTAGGTTTAGGTTTTAGGTTTAGGTTTAGGTATAGGTATAGGTTTAGGTTTAGATTTAGGTTTATTTATTTTATTTTTATTTAGTTTAGTTTATTTATTAAGGTTTAGGTTTAGGTTTAGATTTATTTATTTATTTTAGTTTAGTTAGGTTTAGGTTTAGGTTTATTTTATTTAGATAAGGTTTAGGTTTAGGTTTAGGTTTATTTATTTAAGTTTATTTTATTTATTTAGTTTAGGCTTTGGTTTAGGCTTAATTTAGGTTTATTTAGGTTTAGGTTTAGGTTTAGGTTTAGGTTTTGGTTTATTTTAGTTTATTTAGTTTAGGTTTAGCTTTAGATTTTAGTTTAGGTTTAGGTTGACGTTTATGTTTAGGTTTAGGTTTTATTTAGGTTTATTTAGTTTAGTTCATTTATTTTTTAGTTTAGGTTTATTTATTTTAGTTTATTTATTTTAAGTTTAGATTTTGGTTTAGGTTTAGGTTTAGGTTTTGGTTTAGGTTTATTTTATTTAGTTTATTAATTTAGTTTATTTTAGTTAGTTTAAGTTTAGTTAGTTTATTAGTTTTATTTATTTTAATTTAGCTTTAGGCTTAGGTTTGGTTTAGGTTAGGTTTAGGTATAGGCTTAGGTTTAGGTTTAGGTTTAGGTTTAGGTTTATTTTTATTTAGTTTATTTAGTTTAGGTTTAGATTTAGTTTAGGTTTAGGCTTTATTTAGGTTTAGGTTTAAGTTTAGGTTTAGGTTTAGGTTTAACTTTATTTAGTTTATTTAGTTTATTTTAGGTTTAGGTTTATTTAGTTTAGTTTAGTTAAGTTAAGTTTAGGTTTATTTAATTAGTTCAATTTATTTAGTTTAGGTTTAGATTTATTTTAGGTATTAGTTTATTTATTTCAGCTTTTAATTTAGTTTAGTTTAGTTTAAGTTTAGGTTTTATTTAGTTTAGTTTAGGTTTAGGTTTATTTTTTTAGTTTTGGTTTATTTTTATTTTAGTTTAGGTTTTGGTTTATTTTAGGTTTAGGTTAATTTATTAGTTTAATTTAGGTTTATTTTACTTAGGTTTAGGTTTTCGTTCTATTTATTTTTTTAGTTTAGGTTTAGGTTTAGGGTTATTTTAGTTTATTTAGTTTAGGTTTAGGTTTTTATTTAGTTTAGTTTAGTTTAGGTTTTGGTTTAGGTTTAGTTTAGTTAGGTTTTTTTGCATGCTAGAAAATTAGTTGCAGTAGAATAAAAGTTTACGTCTTAGCTTTGTTGCGGAATCCAACGTAAATGTTTGAAGAATTAATAAGAAAACTCCAAAATTTTTACGTGAAAAAACCTCGAAAAGAGGGAAAAAAATCACGGGGCCTAGCCTAGTAAAAATCTTCCACTATGTATTTGTTTCAGAGTAAAAACTTTTCCCGATAATGGGATTACATAATTGTATATAAGAAGGGCTTACAATGGGAATTCCAGAATCCGGTAACAACAGCTATATAGCCATGGTTAGGTTGTAACAGTTGGTAGTGGTAGTTGATGATGGTGAATAACAGGTCGGCCAGACGGTGGCGTGGCGGTAGTCATGAGCGAAGATGGCCAACAATGGTCGATGCGAGCAGTAATGTAGTAGTGGCCAGCGATAGTGTTCGGCGATGGTGACCGGCAGCGGTGGTTGATAATGTAATGATTGGTAGCCGCAGCGGTGGTTGGCGGTGGTCGCATCAACCGGTGATAGTGGGTTGGCGGTGAATGGCGATAGTAGTCGGTGGATGACGGCAGCGATGGTTGGCAACGAGTGTAATGGTAGCGGCGGTGATTGGCAACAATACCGGCGATGGTCCACGGCGATGGTTGGAAGCAACGGCAGCGGAGATTGATGGCGATGAGCGATGGCGGTGCAGTGATGGCACTGCGGTGGTTGGCGACCAACGGAGGTGGTCGGCAATCGTCGAGTAGTGGCACAATTATTCTTGTAGGATTTTCAAGCTTTAGAGCTCTCTCTTTTCTTTAGCTTGGCTCCCCTCATGTGAAGAATGAGGGGCTATTTATAGATTTGAGAAAAGGCATTTTCATAAATACATGCAAAATCCAAACCACTCCATTGGATGGCTCAAGATGATTCCTTTGATAATCTGATGTATTATGTGTATTTGAATGCTCAAATGAAGTCAGACTCAAGAGATCTTGGGCTTGTTAAATCTGGCTCATCAAGATGCTCGATTTGATCATAAACACTCCATATTTAAGAACTATTTAGGAATTTAACTGATATCCCAAAGTTTCCAATGATATTTTAAGTGCTTGATCTCGACTAGTTTCAACTTAGGATCAACTTGCTTTTGACATCAAGATTCATGCTTCGACTAGTAGTATTTTTAGTGTCATATCAGTTTCCCCCCAATTTTTGGATGACATTATCTCAATCATCCAAAAAATATATATTCCAAATAATTAAAAATAGCAAAACTATTCAATGAAATTTGCAGGTTCATTAACCATACATTTTGAGAGAACAGATCTTCATGGGATCACAAGATTATGATCACGAAAGCGGGCGCAGGACTGTGGATGTGTGCGGGTATGCACGGGTGCAAGGTTTCGGGGTTATGGACCCATCTGGACACTTACGGGCCCTTGAGCCCCTCTGAGTCTGGCAGCGTCGCCCATGGAAGCATGGTGCTCGCGGCATGTGAAGCGTGAGTGGCGAGCGGCGGCAGCGCGTGGGAGACTTCATGGGTGAGCGGGTGACCGGGAGCGTGGCGCTGAGTGGTCACTTCTGCACATGAAGCGGCACAGAGGGCTACCCGAAGCGCAGGTGTTACTTGTGCTTCATACCTGCAGCGTGCACAAACGCACGACGATGAGTAATTTTTTTCTATTTTCTCCCATTTTCTTCCACTTTTTTCATTTTTTTATGTTTTTTACCTTTTTTCCCCTGGAGGGAGTCTATAAAAACCCCCTAGTGTTAAGTGAGAAGACACAATTCTCATATGCTCTAGTGTTCCTTTGCATTGGATGAGAAATCATCTAGCGAAGTTCAAGTGCTAGGCTAAAAAAATTTTATTTTTTTTCTTTTGTGAGTGAAGTTCTGACCTTCTTCTTAAGAGAAGGTCATTCGCTTTGTTGATCAACGCCCATAGCTCATACGGTGAGGCTTCGGTTTTCCTCGAAAAAGGCATCAATTGTCCTCATCAAACCGATCGGGTTTAAAGGCGATCAAGGCCCGTAGTTCATATGACGAGGCTCCAGTTTTCCCTCAAAAGAGGCCTCAACTGTCCTCGTCAGACCGACTGGGTTCGGAGGTGATCAAGGCCTGTAGTTCATACGGCGAGGCTCCATTTGTCCCTCGAAAGAGGCGTCAACTGTCCTCATCAGATCGACCAGGTTCGGAGGCGATCAAGGCCCGTTATTCATATGGCGAGGCTCCAGTTTTCACTCGAAAGAGGCATTAGCTATCCTCGTCAGACCAACCGGGTTCGGAGGCGATCAAGGCCCATAGTTTCTACTTCTTCTTATATGAAATTGGATTTCTTGAAACTTCAATGGATGGTTCAACTGTTGATAACTGCCAAGATGGCGGGGAAACGTTAATTAGGAACCATCCTTTGAATGACTCAAAAAGTCTGGCAGGTAATTTCAGAGTATCATAACTTTTTTTTATTGATCTCATTTGTATGGGTATACTTTTGTCAGATCGTAGGAGAAAAATTTTATCTGAAGCTATCCGTGAGTGATAGAGTCAGGAAAGGATATGCCCAAGTATTGGGGTGAGTGAGTTGCTTCACAAAATTCTCAAATTTTATCCTTTCCCTCTCCCTTTTATTTATTTATTATGTATTTTCATAGGATGATGGCCGAAAAAAACTCATAGCATGACATCTACATATGATATATCATCCACTATCACAGCAGATAATTTAATGGTGCTCCACAACAAATTTCACTTCCTAATGAGTTGGTGGCTATTGTTGCCAAAAAGTCTGATCGAGCCCGTTCACCTCCGCTAGGATACTTTACTATTTTTGGGATGATTTTCCATGCGGATGCGATTCCCTTTGGCTCCTGAATTGATTGAGATCTTTAAAATATGCAGTGTAGCTTTGTCATAATTTTCTTTTTGAGCTTTAGTGATCATCGTTGGTTTGACTATCTTCTTTAGAGAGCGCAGTGTTACTTTGAACATCAAATGCTTGTGTCGAATGTGTAGATTCACATGTGATGCTCAGGGATGTGTTTCTTATCGAGCTATAAAGAATTGGATAGAATTTTTAGCACGGGATCCATCTAGAAATTGGTCTAATGGATTCTCCTTTTATGAAAAATGAGTGGGGCCTCCCTGAGAGATGGGGAAGATTGAATGACCTTCTAGATCCATTGCTGATTGAAGAGAATGAAATCTTAACAACTCTTAATATTCCTGATGTAGGAAGCTTACATCATGAGTTATGTCACATTGGCAAATATATAATTGAAGATAGAATGTTCAAGGTTGGCCTTTCCATCTAGGAAAGGAGATCTCATGCTATTCTATTGAAGAGATCAAGTAAAGGTGATGAAAGGTCTTCTCATATTCATAAGATTCTTTCAAAAAGCCCATTACAAAATCACAGTGATAGCAATATTTCTTCTTTAATGAAAAAGAAGACATGTGTCAAAGTGACAACGCCAAAAATCTGCAGAGAAGATGTTTGCCCCAGTTGGCCTCTGAAAGTTTAGCTATATCAACTCATAATGGCGGAATTCATTTCTCAAAGCTGCATATTCCTGAAGAGGTGTTAAAGCACGTATGCACTGGATGTCAACGAGCAGACGAATTACTACGTTGTCTTCTCCTCCTCCTTCTTTTCTCCTTTTCTTTTTTTCTTTGTGTAATATTTATGATGATTTTTTTTATTATAGGTAGCTCAAACATTAGGGCTGATGGCTCATTTCGGTGTCCCTCTAGACGAGTGGAATATTGAATTTGTGAAGGTAAAATATCTGCAAGGTGAGTGTGAGAGAAAGATGAGTGTTAAGGCCAAAGAGGTGGCAACTCTGGAGGATCTGCTAACTGGGTGTAGAACTGAGCTAGCAAACATGTCAACTTCTCTTTCTCTCCAGCATCAGGAGGTGGAGCCCACTTGTGATGAGCTGATTGAGGTGAGGGCAGAGACTTGCCAGAAAGAAAAAAGTCTCAAGGTACTTGCAGTGGAGAAGGAAGCTCTCGAACTGGAGAAGAAAGCATTACAGGATCATCTTTTTAAGAAGGAGATTATAATGTTAAAAGTGGAAGCAAATAAAACCTCCTTGAAGGTAGTGGAAGACTTTTAGAACTCCCTGGGTTATCGTGATACTATCAAAGACCATATAGGAAGCTCGTAATAACATTCTTAATGTTGAAATAAAGGACTTGAAGCACCAATGTTTAGAGGAAGGCTTCATCCGAGGATTTCTAAAAGGAATGCTTAGTACATCACAAAATTTGAGCTAGTATTGAGAATCTATCATCCACCCAAGTATCTGAAGACCCTTGGATTCAGGAGATGAAGGGATCAAGAGTGAGTTTAAGGGAGCATCTCCTAGTGGTGAGGATGACATTGATATCATGTAGTATCACTTGAGGATGCTCTTTTTTTTCTTTTATCTATGTATTATTTATTATTATTATTTTGTATCAGAATTTTGATTCTTACTTATATCATCTTGTTAGCGCTGTCAATGATATAAAAAATTTTTTTGGGTGATATGCTCTTGTGTTATTTTTACCTATCTAAGGTGATTGGTCAAAATATTATTCGACGATGCTAACTTGTAAGGATGAGGCCGTTGGAAGCCAACCAAGGACCTTTTGGCCTATCCTAGGTATTAGTCAAAACATTATTTAACATCTTACCTATATGGAAATGGCGTGGGATGTCTACCAAGGACCTTTTGACCTATCCTAGGTATTAGCCAAAGTATTACTTGACTTCTTACCTATATGGAAGAGGCCGTGGGATGTCCACCAAGGACCTTTTGACCTATACTAGGTATTAGCTAAAATATTATTTGACGTCTTACCTATATGGAAAAGGCTATGGGATGTCCACCAAAGACCTTTTGACCTATCCTAGGTATTAGCTAAAGTGTTACTTGACTTCTTACCTGTATGGAAGAGGCTGCGAAATGTCCACCAAGGACATTTTGACCTATCCTAGGCATTAGTCAAAGTGTTACTTGACTTCTTACCTACGGTAGAGGTCGATCAAGTCCCCTTGGGATTGATCATTCCCTGACTGAGATACAACGTGAGTTGTGCATTTCTCAAGTGGGAGGATTAAATAAAGGAGATTGTTTATATGCAACAAGCTCAAAAAAACTATAAACTTATTACTCTGATAAGGCCGATGATACAATCATAAGATGATTTTAATACTTATATGAGTTTGAAGAGGGAATGACAAACGAGATAAAATAAAAGATTTCGTGAGATTCTCGTTCCTGTCAGGTAAAGTTTTTTCCCCTTGATCCTTCGGAAGCTTGAATGTTCCTGGCTTGACCATAGTTATAACTACATATGGGCCATCCCAAAGAGGTGAGAGTTTATTGCATTGAGGGCCTTTGCCTGCAACTTCAAGACTTCATAGGACCAAGTCACCGACTAATATGGGACAGGGTTTTTCTCTTTTGCTGAAGTGATGAGCTACCCTTTGGTGGTAGGAAGCAGTCCGAAGTAGGGCCATATCATGAGTTTCAGGGAGTAGGTCCAGGTACTGTCAGAGTTTTTCTTCATTACTATCATGATCGAATGATTGAACTCTTGGACTTGGAATCCCAATATCTACTGGTATAATAGCTTCTATGCCAAAACACAAGTTAGATGGTGTCTCACTAGTCATGGTTCGCGACGTAGTGCGGTAAGCCCAAAGAACATTAGGGAGCTCATCAACCCATTGCCCCTAGCCTTCTCAAGATGTGTTTTTAACCCTTTGAGTATAGTCCTATTAGTAGCTTCAGTCTGTCCATTAGTTTGAGGATATGCTACAACCATATGCAGTAGTTGAATGTGAAGATCTTCACAAAAGGAAGTAAAAACTTTTCTAGTAAATTGGGTTCCATTATCGGTGAAGATCTTTGCAGGAAGATCGAATCGACATACTATATTTTTCCAAACAAATTGTTTAGCATTTGCCTCCATGATTTTAGAGAGTGGTTCGACTTCCACCCATTTAGTGAGTAGTCGACAGCTAAAATGATAAACTTTCATTGCCCTGATGCTATCGAAAAAGGTCCCATGATATTAGTTCTACACTAAGCAAAAGGCCACAGCTTTGAAGGGATGAGAGCTTTGTATTGAATGTGTGAGAGAGGTTAGTGCAACTGACAACTTGCACATTTTTTTACAAACTCTAAGGCGTCTTGCTTCATCATAGGTCAATAGAACCCTTGCCTTATAATTTTAAGGGCTAGCGCCCTACCTCTTAGGTGTTCTCTACATATCCCTGAGTGAACCTCTCTTAATACATAGTCGACCTCTGATGGGGAGAGGCATTTAAGGAATGGCCAAGAAAAATTTGTTTGTATAGTTCACCTCTGATAATAATAAAGTTTGAAGCTTACCTTCGAAGATGAGTTGCAGCAGTTGAGTCTTTGAAGGGTCCCTTCTTGTAGAAAAGATAAGATGTGGTCCATCCACGAAGGTTCCTTTATCTCATTAATTGCTTGTATTACCCATGACTCTTGAATACTAAGAAAATATATTTATTCAACATGCTTTCTCTTTAATAGATCTCTAGTAGCAGATGTAGCAAGCTTAGCGAGAGCGTCAGCTCAAGTATTCTTCTCTCGTAGTATATGAATGATTTGACGTGTCTTGAAATGGGCAAGAAGTGACTTTACCAAGAGGTATTGCGCCAGCTGAGGATTATGAGTATTAAAGTTTCCTTTAACTTGGGAGGTGACAAGCTGAGAGTCAATGTGGATCACTAAGTCTTGAGCTTCACAATTGATGGCGAGTCTCAACCCTACGCCATATTATTGGTTGTAGGAAATTTTAAGTGAAGTCCATACTCTAAGGTATCCTGTTGGGGGGGAAATAAGTAAGATTCCTACTCCGGCACCAGTATTTCCTGAAGCTCCATCAACATAGAGAGTCCATTGAAGAGATGAAAGGGGTGTAGTAGATTGCTCATTTGGAGTTAGGGTAGTGCATTCTACTATAAAGTCTGCGAGTAATTGAGACTTTATATCTGGCCAAGGTAGGAAATGGATATCAAACTCTCCCAATTCTATAGACCATTTAATTAACCACCCAGATGCCTCGGGTTTCTGTAGAATGGCCCTTAAAGATAAATGAGTGTAAACATCGATAGTGTGAGCTTGGAAGTATGGACATAATTTTTGCACTGAGAAAACTAAAGCTATAGCCATCTTATCTCCCAGTGGATAACGACTTCCTATATCAAAGAGAATTTTGTTGACATAGTAAATTGGTCGTTGTATCCAATTTTTATCTCACACTAAAATTGAGCTTATCACGTGGGAAGAGACTGCGAGATATAAGTATAACATCTCTCCTTGAATAGGCTTGGATAGTAAGGGTGGAGATGCTAAATACTCATTTAGTTGCTCAAAAGCAACTGACATTCATCAGTCCACTAAAAATTAGTATTTTTAGTTCCCTTTAGTATTTTAAAGAATGGTAAGTATTTATCCCTAGAATGGGCTAGGAAGCGAGATAAAGTAGTAATTCATCCATTCAAATGTTAAACTTCTTTAATATTCTTCGGAGGAGTCATATCTCTGAGGGCTTTGATTTTCTCAGGATTGGCCTCTATCCCACGGTGGGTTACCATAAACCCAAAAAAATTTCCTGATGTAACCCCAAAGCACACTTGATCGGGTTAAGTCGCATGTTATAACGTTGAAGAAGGTTAAAGCATATTTCTATGTCAAAAATATGTTGTGATTCTTCCATGCTTTTTACTTACTTTTCATCCACATACACCTCCATTATGCGGCCTAAGAGGTCTTTAAAAACCTTATTAATAAGGCATTGATAGGTAGCACCAGCATTTTTTAACCCGAATGACATAACTTGGTAATAGTATAAACCTTTATATTTTGAAATGTTATGGATTCTTCATTCATTGGTTCCATTTTTATTTGGTTGTAACTAGAGTAAGCATCCAAAAAATTGAGCAATTGATGTCTAAACGTAACATTGACCTATTGATTAATTCAAGGAAGAGAAAAACTATCTTTTGGGGAAGTTTTGTTAAGATCAGTGTAATCAATACACATTCTCCATGTTCCATTTGTTTTCTTGACCATGATAACATTTGCTAGCCATGTAGGGTAATGTACTTCTCCTATGAATCCCGCTTCTAAGAGTTTGTTAACTTCTTGTTCAATAGTCTGGAGGCGATCCGGTGCAAAACTCTGCTTCTTTTGGATGATCGATTTGAATGTTGGATCAATCTTGAGGGAGTACATGATCACATTGGGGTCGACCCCTGGCATATCCGTTAGACTCCAAGCGAAGATGTCTTGATTTTTGTGCAAGAAGTTTATGAATTTTTCCCTTTGTTCATCTGAGAGCAGAGATGCAACTTGCACTGTTCATAGAGGTTGGTCATCTGATAATGAAATAAGGTGCAAGTCTTCTATAGGCAAAGCTTTCTAGGGTACTTCTTCATCTCAAAATTAAAATTTTTGATGCTGAAGGTCACAGAAGGGCATGGTTGAGCTTGTCTGAGGTAACATGATTGTGCTATTTATTGATTTCCACAGACCACCCCAACCCCAAGAGGGGTTGAAAATTTTATCTTAAGATGAGATATTGAAGTGACAACACCAAAAATTGATTGGAGGGGCCTTTCGAAGATAGCATTATATGTTGAATTTGACTTGACCACAATGAATTTAATTGAATGAGTCATATGTCGAGGGAATTCTCTGAGAACAACAGGAAGGGTGATTGTCCCCTCTATTCGCACATGGTGATTATCAAATCGTATTATGGTACTGCAGTGGGTTGGAGCTTTTATTTAACCAAGCCCATGCTAAGAAATGTGGTGTAAAATAAGACATCAACAGAGCTCCCATTGTCAATCAAAATTCCCTTAACATTATAACATGGAGTCACCGATCCCTACATTGATGGCAAGTGGATCTTGATGAGGAACATAGACTCCTTCTACGTCTGAGTCATTAAAATTGATGGAATGATCAATACGAGATTTCTTTAACTCTGGTTCTTTAGAGGTGGCAATGAGGACTTGATTAGATAGTAGTGGTCTGTCTGCGATTGTTTCAATTTCCCCAACTATTTGATGACTATTTTGTTGTTTATGTGATGATTATCCTGGTTGCCCCAGTTGGAGTTATGTTTGTTTGAGTTGATTTATTCTTCATAAATTGATATAGATATCCTTGTTGATTGAGCCTCTTGATTTTTTCTTTAAGTTGTTTGCTCACCTCAATAATATGTCCATGACTTCTATGGAAGTGACAATATTGTTCATGATTTCCTGAATTTGGTTTCAGCAGATGTGGCCACTTGATGATTTCTTCATCTCGAATGGCCATCAGGATGTTAACATGAGATGTGTTCAGTGGTGTGTATTCCTTTTTTGATTGTGGTTCACATTATTGATGTGAGGGTCGTAGAGGGAGATCACGACTGCCTTGTTAGTTCTTTTGATGGGACAGCTTGTCTGCATTTCCTAGGGTGCTACTATGTTTTCCTGTAGATTGTTCAAATTATTTATGATGAACATTATTGGTAGAAATTTATGCTTCCACAAGATGAACCAAGTATCTCGCATTAATTCGGAGTAAAAAGGCCCAGGACAGAGCCCTCCAAGGAAAACTCCTCTTAATATTTAAAGGTCTACTCCAAGTATTTGGCGAGCTTCTAAGGAGAATATCTGGAAGTATTCCTTAAGTGATTCACCCTCATTTTGATGAATGCCTGAGAGATGAGAGGAATCTTTAATGATCCTCTAGTTTGCAATGAACTGTTCTACAAAAATCTTTGTGAGTTCATCGAAGGAATGGATGGATCCCCTTGAAAGGGAATAGAACCAAGTGCGAGCTTCCCCGACGGAAAGACGACAAGCGGTGTGTCGAGCTCATTGGATATGCATGATAGTCCTGTAATGGTCGATGTGTTCATATGGGTCAGTTTCCCCATCATAAGAGTCGATGCTCAGAAGCTTGAACTATAAGGGAATGGGATGTTGAAGAATAGCCTCAGCCAGAGGTGAAGACTCTTGATAACCATGATGAGAGAGAAGATGATTTCCATCATTATAATGAAACTCTTCTTGCACCAAGCATTATAATTCGCACGTATAATGTGATGGGTGGAGTCAACAAGACGAGAACGTGCCAAGCTACCAGCAATAATTGGTGGATTAGCAGTCAGTTGAGCTACAAGTGATGGATGAGTAAAACTAGTAGTGTCAAGAGGTCAGTATCACGGTCTGGAAGCCGATGAACTTCATTCTGATGGCGAGAAGGCCCCGTATTAGCATTTTGACCTCCCCTGGCTAACGATCGATCTTGGGGGAGATGTGTTTATTGTAGTAGTGGCTATCGTGTTCCTCATAAAAGTTATATTATCTCATTTTGAGACTCTTCATTTCGGCACAAATGATCTTCTAGAGAGATTCTTATTGCACCTTCACTGACAAGGTCATGCCTATTAGGGGGAAGTGAGGCAGAAGATTCACATCCCTGGTTTAAGGATTGGTTTCGAGAGTGACGGGAGTTAGAGCAGGATTCTCCATTGTTGCGAGTATTGTGCCTATTATCCATAATGCGGGTGTTCACAAAAATTGTGATTGAGGGGTTATGTTCCCACAGACGGCGTCAAACTGTTGCATGCTAGAAAACTAGTTGTGGTAGAATAAAAGTTTGCCTTAGCTTTGTTGTGGAATCTAGCACACATAGATGTTTGAAGAATTAATAAGAAAACACCAAAATTTTTATGTGGAAAAACCTCGAAAAGAGGGAAAAAAACCACAGGGCCTAGCCCAGTAAAAATCTTCCACTATGTATTTATTTCATAGTACAAAATTTTTCAGATAACGGGATTGCATAATTGTATATGAGAAGGGCTGACAGTGGGAATTCCAGAATTAGGCAACAACAGTTATATAGTCATGGTTTGGTTGTAACAATTGCTAGTAGTACTTGATGATGGTGAAACGGTGAATGTCCAGTGGCGGTCGGCTGGTGATGAAACAGCGAAGATGTGACCGGATGTGGCAACCGTGATAGTGATGCGGTAGCCGTGGTACGATAGTGGTTGATGACAATGATGATTGATAATTGGCAGATGATAATGGCGGTTGTCATGGCAACCGGTGATAGTCGACGTAATGCAACGGTAGTGGATGACTTATGATATAGTTGATGTGATAACTAATAATCAGTGATATGGTTGATAATGCTCGCAGTGGTGGCGATAGTAGGGGGATAGGACGAGAGATTAATGATGATGAGGGTCGGCAATGGCGGCTGACGATGTGATGGCCGGTGGCGGTGGTTGGCGGCCAATGGAGGTGGTCGTCGATCATTGAGTGGTGGCACGATTATGCTTGTAGGATTTTTAATATTTAGAGCTCTTTCTTCTCTTTAGCTTGGCTCCCCTCATGTGAAGAATGACGGGCTATTTATAGATTAGAGAGAAGGAATTTTCATAAATACATGCAAAATCCAAACCACTCCATCGGATGGCTCAAGATGATTCCTTTGATCATCTGATGTATTTTGTGTATTTGAATGCTCAAATGATGTGAGAATCAAGAGATCTTGGGCTTGTTAAATCTGGCTCATCAAGAAGCTCGATTTGATCATAAACCCTTCATATTTAAGAACTATTTATGGATTTAACTAATATCCCAAAGTTTCCAATGGTATTTTAAGTGCTTGATTTAGACTAGTTTCAACTTAGGATTAGCTTGCTTTTGACATCAAGATTTTTGCTTCGACTAGTAGTATTTTTAGTGTCATTTCTGGTTTATTTATTTAGTTTAGTTTAGTTTATTTATTTTAGGTTCAAGTTTAGGTTTAGTTTCAGTTTATTTTAGTTTAGTTTAGTTTAGGTTTTATTTTTTAGTTTAGTTTAGGTTAAAGATTAGTTTAGGTTTATTTAGTTTATTAGGTTTAGGTTTTTTAGTTTATTTAGTTAGTTTAGGTTTATTTAGGTTTAGGTTTAGGTTTAGGTTTAGGTTTAAGTTTAAGTTTATTTATTTTAGTTTATTTAGTTTAGTTTATTTATTTTAGTTTATTTCATTAGGTTTAGGTTTATTTTTATTTTTTTAGGTTTGTTTAGGTTTAGGTTTATTTTTATTTAGTTTACTTTATTTAGTTTATTTAGGTTTAGGTTTATTTAGTTTTATTTTATTTAGTTTTAGGTTTATTTAGTCTAGTTCAGGTTTAGGTATATGTTTATTTTTTATTTTTAGGTTTATTTTAGGTTTAGGTTTATGTTAATTTTTGGTTTAGGTTTAGATTTATTTATTTTTGGTTTTGGTTTTCGTTTATTTTAGTTTAGTTTATTTATTTAGGTTTAGGTTTATGTTTAGGTTTAAGTTTAGGTTTTGATTTAGGGTTTAGTATAATTAGGTTTAGGTTTAGGTTTAGGTTTATATTAGTTTATGTTTTAGGTTTAGGGTTAGGTTTATTTTAGGTTTTATTTAGTTTAATTTAGTTTAATTTAGGTTTATTTTATTTAGTTTAGGTTTAGGTTTATTTTATTTATTTTGGTTTAGTTTAGTTCAGTTTAGGTTTAGGTTTAGGTTTAGGTTTAGGTCTTAGGTTTATTTAGTTTAGTTTATGTTTATTTAGTTTAGTTTATTTAGTTTAGGTTTATTTTGTTTTTTTATTTAGTTTATTTAATTTATTTATTATATTTACTTAGTTTAGGTATAGGTTTATTTAGTTTATTTTATTTTATTTTATTTATTTAGTTTAAGTTTAGGTTTAGGTTTAGGTTTATTTTATTTAGTTTAGCTCTATTTTAGTTTATTTTTAGTTTAGTTTAGGTTTAGGTTTATTTATTTAGTTTAGTTTATTTAGTTGATTTTCAGTTTAGTTTATTGTATTTTTATTTAGTTTAGTTTAGCTTTGGTTTAGGTTTAGGTTTATTTAGGTTATATTAGTTTAGTTTATTTACTTTAGTTTAGGTTTATGTTTTGGTTTAGGTTTAGGTTTATCTAGTTTAGGTTTAGGTTTCAATTTAGGTTTTAATTTAGTTTAGGTTTATGTTTAGGTTTAGATTTAGGTTTAGGTTTAAGTTTTATTTTCATTTTTATTTAGGTTTAGGATTACTTCTTTAGTTTAGTTTATTTAGTTTATTTTATTTAGTTTATTTATCTAGTTTAGGTTTAGGTTTTATTTAGTTTAATTTAGTTTAGTTTAGTTTATTTTTAGGTTTAGTTTATTTATTTATTTATTTTATTTTAATTTAGGTATTAGGTTTTATTCAATTTATTTATTTAGTTTAGTTTAGGTTAGTTTATTTAGGTTTAGGTTTATTTTATTTAGTTATTTAGTTTATTTTTTTATTTAGTTTAAGTTTAGGTTTAGGTTTAGGTTTGTTTAGTTTAGGTTTATTTAGGTTTTATTTGGTTTAGTTTTATTTAGTTTAAGTTTATTTTTAGTTTAGGTTTAAGTTTATTTAGTTTAGGTTTAGGTTTATGTTTTATTTACGTTTAGGTTTATTTAGTTTAGGGTTATTTTATTTAGGTTTATGTTTATTTACTTTATTTTATTTAGTTTTAGTTTATCTTTATTTTAGTTTTAGTTTATTAGGTTTATTTAAGTTTGGGTTTATTTTTATTTAGGTTTTAGGTTTAGGTTTAGGTTTAGGTTTTTATTTAGGTTTAGGTTTCATTTTAGGTTTAGGTTAATTTTTTTATTTTAGTTTAGGTTTACTTATTTAGTTTAATTTAGGTTTAGGTTTAGGCTTATTTTTGTTTTATTTTTTATTTAGTTTATTTAGTTTAGGTTTATATATTTAGTTAAGTTTATTTATTTTTAGTTTAGGTTTAGGTTTAGGTTAAGGTGTTGGTTTAGGTTTATTTAATTTATGTTAAGTTTATTTTATTTATTTAGGTTTAGGTTTATTTAGTTTAGGTTCTAAGCTTAGGTTTAGGTTTATTTTAGTTTAATTTGGTTTAGTTTATTTATTTAGTTTTATTTTTATTTTAGGTTTAGTTTATTTAGTTTAGTTTATTTTATTTTAATTTAGGTTTAGGTTTATTTAGGTTTATTTTTATTTTTATTTAGTTTAGTTTATTTATTTATGGTTTATTTATTTTACTTAAGGTTTTTAAATTTTATTTATTTTTTTAAGTTTAGGTTTAGGTTTACTTTTAAATTTAGTTCAATTTTTATTTTAGATTTTAGGTTTTGGTTTTGGTTTTTTCTTTTTTAGGTTTAGGTTTAGGTTTTTATTTTATTTTTTTAGGTTTAGATTTTAGGTTTTTATTTTTTGTTTATTTTTAGGTTTTATTTTTTAGTTTAGGTTTAGGTTTATTTTTAGTTTATTTTATTTTATTTAGTTTAGGTTTAGGTTTAGGTTTAGTTTAATTTACGTTTAGGTTTAGGTTTTATTTATTCTAGTTTAATTTATTTTAGTTTAAGTTTAGCTTTATTTTATTTTTATTTTAGGTTTAGGTTTAGTTTAATTTACGTTTAGTTATTTTATTTTATTTTTTTGGGGGAAACCCCATATAGGGGTATTTTATTGCCACAAAATGCCGGTTACAAGGTCCTTAAAGGGGATAAACTCCAGAACTACTACTCAAAGAGCTATAATCAGCCTAAGGAGTAAAACCCCTATCTAAGTACATCCAAAAGCAAAAGAAGACATTAAAGCAATCAAAAGATACAAGTTGATTAACATAATAAGCCAAAGGAAGATTAGGAATGCTGGAGGACGTGAGAATGCATGACAATATGGAGCAAACTGCAAGAGGACAAGAGAGAATCACCGAGGAGATAATGCAGTTGTTGAAAGTCTTGTGAGCTTATTACGCAAACCTAAAACAAAACCATATCTAATATAGAGGAAATTGCAAAGAGGCTGAAGGATAAGGTGTCCCATTCAAGAAAAGTATCGTCAATATAGTCACCCACGACGAGAATACATAAAAAATATGAGAATGAAACATCTTTGCCGTAACCTCATGAAAAGTCATATCCAAGAAGAGAAAAAAGCCGATATAATCCCTCCACAAGAAAATACAGGAGGCAACTTTGAAATCGCTAATCAAGTCAATGAGCCTATAATTAACACCATCCCAAACATATGATATATATATGAATCTTTCAGCCGTGAAACAACCCCTTATTAATATCCATATCGAATTGGGAAAAAGCAATTAAAGGAAGGCAAGATAGCCCAACACAGAAATAGACTACAACCTACCAAAAATAGCACCAAGTAAGAGCTACAGCCCAATAGTAGCGATTCGTAAAAAAATTAGATAAGATCAACAAACAACCAAGAGAGCAAGACAAAGAAAAGGCAAGAATACATCGAATAGATAATGCTTACGACTGCACAAACCTAATCGAGCCAAGATGAATAGAGACAACAGCAGATAATGTAGATCACAATAATCAGGAGATGAACAATAGCCCAGACATAAACAGCACGGGCATTCAGAAAGCCAACCCCAACAACAAAATAGTTAATGCAACATTTGAACCCACCAGAAGAAAAATCAAAAAGTATATTCAAATGAGTATCAACATTAGAATCCAGAAGAAGCAAGATAGTAGATAACTAAGGCCAAAACCAGCCAAGACAGCAATAGTTAAGACAACAACATCCAAGACAGGAAGGGACAGCAAGTTGGCCATAAAACCTCCCAATCAGAGTAGACATTTCAATAGTTAATAACCAAATAGATAGAGCATAAAAATAAGTATCTGGAAGGCAGCAACCTAGACAACAATCACCAAAAACCATCAAAACAACAATGTAAAATTTTGAACATAGGACCTCAAGTCCTACAACCAACAAAGATGGAGCCAACATAGAGTCCCAAAACCAAGACAAAGAATATCCAAGACAAGAAACAACCAAGATAACAAAAACCAGCTAGCTTGCCATAAAGCGACCCATCCATGATAAATAGTGCAAGAGATACAAGTTTAACTAAAAGAAGATGGAGAAAATAATCAGAAGTAGAATAATGAATTCGATGATATGCATATAATAAACCAATAAGGGGGTTCAAAGCAAATTCCACCAAGCAATCAACAACTTCAATAGAGACTTGTTGAACAAAACAAACCAAAACCCCAGAGATAGCATGTAGAGTATTAATCCAGCCACCAACAACCAAGGCAAGACAACAAGTCAAGCCAAGAGTCCACCCAAAAGCATATGTAAAGATCCAAATAATAAGATGGAAAATCATAGGGATCTACACAATGTTAATAGAACCAAGTGGGATAAAATTGAAGCATGAGAAGATAGTAGTAGCCCAATTGTTAACAGCAAAAATAGTCAGAAAAGCAAAAAAAGGGGAACATATAATAACCACAAAGACCACCAGCTGGACAAAGGACCCTAAAATACAAAAGCCAACAATGGTATCAAAAGGGTTCAAATGATAATAAACAGAAAAAACCTTCCAGATAAAGCTGAACTGGCTAGCAGTTAAACCCACAACCACAGTAAAGGCTAACAGAGAAGCCATTAAGGAAATCCAAACCAGCAAGGAAAATTGATCCCATAATAATAGTGAAGAATTCTGACTATGGAAAATAGAACCAGGATGAAAAGAGCAACAACAAGTGTGATCAAAAATAGCCCAGCTAATAATAACACAAACAGTTGGAAAATCGAGAATAAAAAAAGATCCATAAGTCACAAAGACAACAATCTAGAAATAGGTCCCAAAAAACCAATGACTAGCATTGAAAGGAATAACAAGACCTTTCGAGATCAGAAAATACAGTCTAGTAGCAAGGCCCAAAATGAGAGGGAAAACAAAATAAAAACCAAAAAGAGAGGCAAACATGAAATTCCATTCCTGTAGGGAGCAAGAGAAATAGCTAGCAAAAAAAAATTTCTCTACAGACAAGAGCAGTAAAAGAGATTGACCAAAGCCCCAATCTCAGAAACATCCAGTACAAAAAGGATCTGCTGAACAAAATAGCCGAATCAATCAAAAAACTCCATCCAGTCAAAAAAAAATAGTGCAGAAAGAAACAACATGTGAGATTCCAAAAGTAAAAGATAACCAAGAAGTAATATCAAAGTTCAGCAAAACAATAATTATGCTAGAAGGGGTAAGGAGGTCAGCAGTAGCTTGTAAAAAAGCCTGCAAAAAACAACCTTGGCAGGTGGAAGAAAAGAAGAAAGCCTCCCACAATAAGATCCCACCAAAGGGACCCTGCTGAATCAGAAAATGGTTTCCAAAGAGAGCAAATAATGGGGTCCAGATTCTAGTATAGACAATAGCCAAGAAGATAAATATCAGCCAAAAGGCCAAAAAAGCCTCTTCATGAAGAAAAAAAATAATAAAAGATAACTTAAATAAAAGGAAAATGTCACCAAAGCTAGAGTTAGAGTGAATATCAACAACAGCCCAAAATCTAATAGGGGAGACAAGCAGCATGTCAAAAGCCAGCCACCAGTCATTATCAGCTATAATCCAACAACCTAATAGTAAATCATCAAAATAAATATTACAACCAGCATAATGAACACTAATACAATGCATGGAAACAACATAGGTAACTAAGATGCTCCAAGCAACAATATCTTTGAGAAACAGCATGTTGCAAAAATTAATGGCAGTAGCTAAACCCATCAAAATAAATATCTCCATCCAGCACTGATTAAGCCTCCTAGGATTAGGAATGACATCATTGATATTAAAATCCTAAATAGGAGTGGTGTTATAAAACCAATAGCAATTGACACATAACTCAACAAAATTCCAATGCAGGGTATTAGTATGCACATAGCTCAACAGCAGCCCTTTATCAGTGTAAATGCCAAAAGTAGAGAGCCTCCAAATAAAGGATAAGCTATTAAAATACCAAGTCATGGCACAGAGATCAAGACAACAAGTAATATCCATGTGAAGCATCCACAAAAGACACAAAAAAGGAATAGAAAGCCATAAGATAAAGAGGCATACAGTTAAAAGATGAATGGACAATATACATCAAAAGGTTAGATTAAGTTCTGAGATAGGAAACCTAGAATTGTCCAAGTTAACTAGCCCACGCAAGTGTTTGGTAAGGTGCATTGATCAAAGAAGATGATACCCTCTGATCTAGCACCCAGATTGGAAAGGTAATCAGCACAAGCATTTCCTTCACGAACATGAGTGATGTTAAAATTCAGTTGGGAAAGAAGAGCTCTAGCTTGCTTGAGGAGGTAGTACAATTCAGTGCTGCTCATTTTGGTGGAAGTGAAAAGATCAATCAACAGAAGAGCATCCACCTCAATCCAAATATTGAGCCAACCATTTTGAAGGCAAATCTCAAGAGCTTTGTAGACTGCCATAAGCTCAGTAAATGGGACAGTGCAGGAAATAAAGGGATAAGAAAAGCACATAGTACTATACCCTTAGAGTTCCTAAAAATTCCACCACTACCAGAGCCATTATGAGAGACAGAGCCATCTGTATTAATTTTAATAATATGGTCAAGAGGTTTTTTCCAATAAAAAATCTTGTCATTTCGACAGTAAGGTTGATCCGGCAGGTTAAAGCCCAGTTTATTGGCCACAAATTTACAGCCTTTGAATTGTCTATAATGAATGAGATTGACTTTAAACAAGTCACGAATTTTTTATTAGTTCTAGCAATAATCCTCATATGGTTCATAGGGATCCCATGATGTTTTGCATCATTTCGGTCCATCCATATGAACAAGATAAGAGTGATAGCAGTGATGACTTTAATGTGACCTTTAATAGTATTATCAAAATAGACTTCAAGAAGTTGATATAAAGTAAGAGAGCCATTGAAATTGATAATGTTAAAAAGATCAGCATACCAAATCCAAAGTTTAGAAGAAATGTCCCCATTAACAAGAACATGATTAACATTCTCAATATGGAAACAACATTGACATTTAGAGGGTAAATGAAACCCTTTACCCCACAACAAGGAATCAACAAGGATAAAAATTTATAGAATACGCTAATTAAGAATAGAATAAGAAGTAGGGATATTGTTATTCCAAAGTTTGGAGAACACATAGGAGGAATCATGAGTATCTTTAATGTGGAGCCACACATTTTTGAGGTTGAAATCACCATTATGTGATTGCTTAAAGAGAATCTGGTCTTGATTATTTGGAGTGATACCAATAGTAGAAACCATATTCATGAAAGTAAAAGGGATAAAATCAGCAAGCTTACTATTGTTCCACTTGTTGTTATGCCAAAAAGAGTTTACTCTAATAGCGCAAGGGAATGGGTAAGTAAGTCATCAATGGATCCACATCCACAGTTATCTTGCCAAAAGAAAGAAGTGCCAGAGTTAATGCCCCAAAAAATTAAGGATTATGCATCCCATTTGATAGAACAAAGTCTTTTCCATATAAGAATCACCCAATTTAAAGGGACAAATGAGTGGGTGATTACCCTGGCAATATTTAGCAGTCATGAAATTAGCCCAAAGACTATGATTACTCCTAAAATTCCACCAAAGTTTATAGGAAAAGGCATTGATAGCTTCTTTTATGGATTTACAACCAAGACCACCTTTGTCAAAAGTGCCACAACTTTTAAACCAAGAGGTCCAGTGCATTATTTTAGAGGAGGTATTGGAGCCCCAGAAAAATTTGTTTAGGAGACGCTCAATTCTATTGATGATAGAAATGGTCGGCATAATGGTTTGGATGAGATATAAAGGCATGGAATTAAGAGTGCTCTTAATCAAGGTTAGCCTACCACCGAAAGAGAGTAAATGAAATTCCCAAACCAAAATTTTATTAGATATTTTCTGAATAAGGTCATCAAAAAGATGAGATCTTTTCTGGCCTTTAAAAAGTGGAGCCCTGAGATAATTAATGGGAAGTTGATTTTGCTTAAAATTAGTAATTATGGAGATTTGATTTAGTCTATTAGAGGAATCTTAGAGGGATAAAACAACATTTTCTTTCATTGAGAAAGAGACCACTAACTTTGCCAAAATCATTTAAGAGATTCTTAATAGTTTTAACATGTTGAAGAGAGGCATTGCAGAAGATTATAAAATCATCAGCAAAGCTAAGATGAGAAATAGGAAACCACCATGAGTTTTAAAAAACATGTTAGATTTTTAATGAAAAGATCATTGAGGCTCCTCAAAAGATATTCTACAAAATGATAAAAGAGAAGGAGAAAGCGGTCACCTTGTCGCAAGCCATGACTCGAAGTAAAGAAACCAAGGGACTCACCATTCATGATAATAGAAAACCAGACATTAGTGATACAACTTTTTATTAGCCAGATAAAATTATCAAAGAAACCAAACAAATGTAAGATTTGAAAGAGGAAATCCCATGAGAGGTTGTCAAAGGCTTTAGAGATGTCCAGTTTGAAGAGGATATTACCTCCTCTGGAAAGAACATCAATGTCATGAACTAGCTCTTGAGCGAGAAGAATATTATCAGATATGGTTCTATTTTTAACAAAGCCAGTTTAGTTAAGGGAGATGATTTTAAGTAGCAGAGGGCTAATCCTATTATTAATTAATTTAGCAATGAATTTTTGGAAAAAGGTGCAAAGACAAATAGGTCTAAAATCACCCCAAGATTCAGGATTGTTGTTTTGGGAATAAGGACAATAGAAGAACATGAAAAATATTTGGGAATAGAGCTACCATCAAAAAAATCAATAACAATATCAACAAGATTAGATTTAATAAAAGGCCAATAATGCTGAAAGAAATGAGTCATATACCATCGTAGAATAGAATGTTCATGCTATTGAGAGTACCAATAATCGCTTCTTAGGGATGCCTAGTGAGCACATGGTTGTCCCTCATTGTTAATCATAGAAGGGATTAGATGTTGGAGGGGTTTCTAAGGATTAGAATTTAATAAATTTTGAAAGTGAGATTCCTTAATTTCATTATCCCATCCAACCATTAGAGTTCTTAATTTTCTTAATCAAGTTTAATGCTTTTCATTTATTGCAAATAGCATGGAAATACCTTGTGTTTCTGTCGCCATCAGTAATATGTTTGCTAGCGGCTTTTTGATGCCAATAGGTTTCCTCCATATTTTGGTAATTAATCAAGTTATGGCAATTATCACTCATCTAGCTTATTGGGATCGACAACCTCTTCAAGAGAGCAAACAACTTGTTCCATAGCTTTAAGATTGGTAAAAATATTTTTAAATATATGCTTGTTCCACCAATTAAGGTTTTGTTTAAGTCTTTTGAGCTTAAGCCAAAGCCAAATCATGCCTTTAACTAATTATCCGTGAAGTGAGCCATCCAATTAGTGAAAAACATTAGTGAAATCGCATGTTGGGTCCATATATTTTGGAATCTAAAAGGTGAGGGAGTAGAAGGGTTAAAGGGGAGTTTTGATAGAGATCAAAAGAGAGAGCATGATCGACAAAGTTTTGCTCAAATGCTCAACAGAGGAAAGAGGCCATTGATTGATCCAAAGAGAATTAAAGAGGGTCACAAGACGCCAAAGTCTAGAGTTATGCCAATGTAATCGCACTTAAAAAACAAATATCAATCAGATTGCAATCTAGGATCATATTAGAGAAGTCTTCCATGGAATGGAGGTTAGGAGAACATCCTTCCCTTCTTTCTGAAGAAGCAATGATAGTGTTGAAATCACCCCCAACCAACCAGGGAAGGTTAACCGAGTTGGCAAAGGTTCTTAAGTGATTCCAAAGGATGTTCCTACCAGCTCTATTATAAGAAGCATAAATAAAGGAACCAAAAGTCAAAAACTCACCTAATGAGATTTTGACATTAACCAATTGATCAAGATCATCAATGATGGAAATGGTGATGGAATTATTCCAAAAACACCATATTTTATTATTAAGATTGAAGAGGAAATTTTGAAATCCAAGCATTCTAGCAACATGGGCAATCTTGGAAGAGTTAATGAAAGGCTCAATAATAACAAGTAATTGATGTTGCAAGAGATAGCTCAGCAGGGAGAGTCCCACAACCCCGGATATTCCAAATAAGAAAATTAATCATAATAAATCCAAAAAGGAAAATGTAAAAAAAGAAATGGAAAAAGAAAGAGAGGAGGACATAATTATTTATGAGGTGTTAGAGAAGAACGTGTGGTTCTAGTGAAGTTATTATTAGTAATTTTGGCTTTATAAGATTTTTTTTAATAACAATTTGGAAGGGTCTATCAAGATCCAAAGTATTCCATCAAAGGGATTGGTTTTGGTATCCAAGAGCAGATAGTCAATATTTTAGTAGTGGTGATTTCTCCTTCTTCAGTATCATAGTAAGAATGAGAAATGGGGATTGCCTGAGTATCACTCTATAGAGAAATATAAGGGGAGGTTCTTGCACCATTAATAGTACAAATATCATTCTCATTGCCATAATCAAATTTTTGTCTGACACCAAAGGATTAACATTATTTTGATCCAATATAAGATTCCCATTCAAATTGTCATTAAGATTCAAATGGAGCAAAGGATTGTCATGAGAAGCCAAATTATTACAAGTGGGAGTAGTGCTAGGTAAGTAATCATTAGTTTCTTCACACACCTCAATAGTAGTATTTCTATCAAGCTCAAAATGTTTTTCATTAGACAAATCAATAGATAATAAAGGGGTAGGTGTAGGAGGATGAGTTCCATTATGAGTAACTTTAGGCACATAAACTAACTTATTAGTTTTCCCAGTTCCAAGAGTTATATTAGTATCCTGTGATATATTCTTTTTGAGGTTAGGGTGTAACACAAAGCATTCAGAGTGATCATGACCATGGATCTTACAATGAGTGCAAAAGACAGGGAAATTTTCAAATTCTACTTTCTGGTTATATCCGAACCGATCCAAACTTCTTTGGGGTATTTTTTGGTAATGTCAATCTCAACCAAGATGCAACAGATGGTCGAGATCTAGCAACAAGGGTTTGATCAATTTGAAGGGTCTACCAAATAGTGCCCCAACCGCAAATAGAACTTGGTGAGTAACATATGAATTCTCATGTTTGGAAAAGCAAGCCATAAATGAACAATAGGGGATTCCTCTTTGCCATCAAAAGGGGTGACCATTTCAAGAGCGCATTTGACAATTATACACAAAATAGGATAACGAAAGCAAAGACTCGAGAATAATCTAAATCATTTGATAACCTAATAAGGATATGTCGAGGATTAATCACCAATAGTGAAGACTCAAAGCTTTAAGCTATGGAAGAAAGATTGATATTATCTAGAGTAGGCATCAGAGAGAATTTACCAACCAAAGAGAACTCAAAAGGCTTAGCTAATTTCTCCACATCTTGGTCAGAATACATGACAGTCGACAATCCACAGAATGAGGTTGAAATTAAGTTAACCGATGCATTAGAGCAAGGGTTCTTACCAGAAAGAGTGTCCTTAAAGGACTTGATAGCAAGCGCATTAACGAATGAAATCAGATCCAAAGTACCTTTAGGATCAGAGGGAAAAGTCAACGAGCTCGATTGCGCAGAGAGTGATGCCTCCGCCATTGAACGATCCAGTGAGAGTCACATAAGCAACCAAGCCAAGAGAGGAAGCACAACCAAGCAATAAAATAGCAATCACGATAGGAGGAGCTCGAAATGCAGCCAAACCATAAAAAATTGCATGGGAACACAAAATTGCTAGAGAGGGAGCGCAGCCGAGAGGAAGGTTGATGGTTTAAGGTTTGGGGTTTATGGTCTAGGATTTAGGGTTTAGGTTTATGATTTATGATTTAGTATTTAGGTTTTAGGGTTTAGGGTTTAAGGTTTAGGGTTTTAGGGTTTAGGGTTTAGGGTTTAGGGTCTGGGATTTAGGGTTTAGGGTATAGCTTTTAGGTTTATGGTTCAAGTTTTAGTTTAGGGTTTAAGGTTTATATTTTAGGTTTAGGGTTCAAGTTTTAATTTAGGGTTTAGAGTTTTTGTTTTTTTAATAGAGAATAAATTCAGATTCAACATTTCTTCTTTTCAATTTCATCAACAAGTAACACACCAAGTTTTCTAAGACACAATAGTCAATATAGATCAAAAATTAGCATGATAGAGTAAATCAAAAATCCTAAAAAATTAGAATCATCTCTACTATAATGACACACTTCAATAAATAGATAATTAGATTGGTTATTCTGTAGTTTTCTTAGTTCCCATCAGAACCACCTTGGCCTCTTGAGTAGATGGATCCACCAGCATATCCCTGATCTCTCTTTCTGTCACCACCATGGTTGTAACCTCTATCGCTCCTCCCTCCTCCATAAACACCACTGCTCTGACAACCACCTACATATCCACCAGCACCTCCAGATCCCCCATCACCCTTGCGATAACCACCACCTCCGTCTTCACCTCCACATCCGAGCCGACGGGGATGTCATGTCTCCCGCCCATTTTTATGGTTGAGGTTTATGTTTAGGTTTATTATGCTTTAGGGTTTTAGTTTATTTTTTAATTTATTTAGTAACTTTAGGCTTGGGTTTAGGGTTTGGGGTTTGGATTAGGTCAGGTTAGGGTTGTGGTCAGGGTTTAGGGAGTTGAGGTTTAAGGTCAGAGCAGCCAGGATTTGTGGTCAGGTCAGGGATGTGGGCACAAAAGCCAGGGTGTCTAGGGTTTAGAGTCAGGCCTGGGTTGGGTGATCTGATATTTAGGGCCTCAGTGGTTTAGGTATGGCACCGCTTAGGTTTAGGGCTTAGAGTTTAGCCCAGGTTTGGGAACAAGGCCTAGGGTCCGTGGCTCAGTGTTTAGACTGGTTTCATGATTACCGCCAGGGTAGCCTAGCTTTAGAGTCCAGCTTGTGGCCTGGGTTTGTGGGCTCAGGGCTCAGTTTAGGGCCTATGGTATGGCTCAGGGTTTAGGTTAGTTTATGATTTTTTAAACTGGCCAAACCAGTAGTTTTAACTTTATTTAGTTTAATTTATTCTATTTATTTTAGTTTTATTTTATTATTCTTTATTTAGCTTTATTTTATATTATAGTCTTATTTATTCCAAGTCTGTTTATCTTTTTTAGGTTTTATCCATTTTTAGGCATAGGTCAGCCATGTTTATTTCTTTTAGTTTAGTTTTTTAAAGCCTAGGTTATTTTTTTATTTTAGGTTTTATTTTTTTTTTAGGTTTAGGTTTTATTTAGGTTTATTTTTTTCACTTTTAGCTTTAGATTTAGGATTTTACCTTTAATCATCTTATTTAGCCTGGCCTTTAATCATCTAGGTTAAGGCCCAGCCTTATTTATTTTAGGCCCATTGCCCAGGTCAAGACTCAGGGCCCAGGGTGCAGGGCTCCATGCCTCAGAGCCCAGGGCCCAGGTCAGGGATCAGGGCTCAGTGGCCCAGGGTCCATAGCCTTTAGATCTTGGGGCCTAGGGCCCAGGCCTTGTCCAGGCTGGCCATAACCCAGCGCCTGTGGTCAGTTTAGGGTAAGGCCCAGATCAGTGAGTCATGGTATAGGGGTTTGGAGGGTTTCTTAAAATTTTAGATTTAGGTTTGTGGGTTTAGGAGTTAGTACTGCCAAGGATTAGGAGGTGTGGATTTAGGTGGGGCTAGGGGTAGGCATGGTCAGGTGGCTGGTTTAAGGTTTAGGGTCACTTTAAGGTTTAGCATTTAGGGTTTAGGATTTAGGTTTGGTTTGGGTTTAAGGGCTTTAGGTTTGTGGGTTAGGTTTTATGTTTATCTTTCAAGTTTTAGTTTAGGGTTTAGGGTTTAGATTTTATGTTTAGGGTTCATGTTTTAGTTTAGGGTTTTGGGTTTTTTTTAATAGAGAATAAATTCAGATTCAACATTTCTTCTTTTCGATTTCATTAACCAAGTAACACACCAAGTTTTCTAAGACACAAGCATCAATACAGATCAAAAATTAGCACGATAGAGCAAATTAAAAATCCTAGAAAACTATAATCATCTCTACTATAATGACACACTTCAATAAATTGCAAGTTGGATTAGTTGTTCTGTAGTTTCCTTAGTTCCCATTAGAACCACCCTGGCCTCTCGAGTAGTTGGATGCACCATCATATCCCCAATCTCTCCTTCCGCCACCACCATGGTTGTAACCTCCGTTTCTCCTCCCACCTCCATAAACACCACTCACCCACCACCATTCATATCCACCACCTCATCCCCACCACCTCCTCTCCACCACCACCATCTAGATCGAGCTGAGGTGGTGATATTCTCCCAAGGTTCCCCATTTGTAATGTTGAGGTTTATGTTTAGTTTTAGTTTTAGGGTTTTGGTTTATTTTTTTTTATTTAGTAACTTTAGGCTTGGGGGGTTTGGGGTTTAGGGTTTAGGATTAGGGTTTAAAGTTTGTGGGATTTAGAGTTTAGGGTTTGGTTTAGGGTTTTGGGTTTTTTGTGGTTTGTACTTTTGAGTTTGTGGTTGTGTTTGGGCAGGATGTGATTTTAGGGTTTAGTTTAGGTTTGTGTTTAGGTCTTCAGTTTTAGGGTTTAGGATTTATAGGTTTACTATTTAGGTTTAGGTTAACTTGTGGTTTAGTCAGGCTCAGGGGTCTGTGATTTAGTTTAGATATTGGTTTTATGGTTTTATGGTTTGGCTCAGTGGTTTAGAGTTTAGGGTTTAGGTTTGGATTAGGGTTTAGGATTTAGGGTTTAGGGTTTAGGGTTTATGGTTTAAGGTTTAAGGTTACTTTATATTTTAGGGTTTTTTTTTTTAAAATTAAGCAAACCACTATGTTTAACTTAATTTTATTTATTTAGCTTATTTTGCATTTATTTTAGTTTATTTTATTTTATTTTTATTTAGGTCTATTTTTTATTATTATTTAGTTCGATTTATTTATTCTAGGTTTATTTTTAGTTTTTTTTCTTTTTATCTATTTTAGGTTTAGGTTTTGGTTTATGTTTATTTTAATTTAGTTTTTTTAAGTTTAGGTTTTATTTTTTATTTTTAGGTTTAGGTTTTTATTTTATTTTTTTAGGTTTAGGTTCTAGGTTATTATTTTAAGTTTATTTTTATTCTTTACTTTTTAGTTTAGATTTAGGTTTATTTTTAATTTAATTTATTTTTTCTAGTTTAGGGTTTTGGTTAATGTCTGAGTGAAGGCCCATTTATCTTAGGCTCATTATTTAGGGCTCATGGTCTTTGGGCCTTGGGTGCCCATGCCTCAGGGCCCAGGCAGGTCAGTGAACAGGCTAGGGCCCAGGGGTCCTTTTAGATCTAGGGTTTAAGGCTTTAGGGCCTAGTGTATCACAGGGTCACCAGGTCCGGTCACGCCTTAGCCCAGGTTAGCCTAGGGTCAGGCCCCAGGCCCAGGGCCCAGGTCAGGGCCCAAAATGAGCTCAGGCCCAGGGCCCAGGGCCTGTGGATTTAAGGCCTAGGGTCAAGGCCAGGCCTGAGTCTCACTCCAGGGCCTAGAGGGCCTGGGTGGCCCATGATGCCTGGCTGGGCCTGGGCTCATGCCCAGGGTCAGCTTTAGGCCCAGCATTTAGATCAGGATTTAGCTTGTGGCTCAGATCAGATCAGGGTTTAGGGTTTTTATAAACAAATTAGCATCCAAGATATTTAGATTTATTTAGTTTATTCTCTATTTTTTATTTTATTTTTTATTTTATTTAGGTTTTTTTATTTTAATTAGTTTAGTTTATATATTTTATGTTTATTTATTTTAGTTTAGGTTTTATTTTAGTTTATTTAGGTTTAGTTTATTTTTTATTTTATTTTATTTTCAGGTTTAGGTTTATTTATTTATTTTTTTGTTTAGGGTTTTATTTTATTTTAGGTTTAGGTTTATGTTTTATTTTAGGTTTAATTCTAGGTTTTATTTTATATTTTAGGTTTAGGTTTATTTTAGTTTAGTTTATTTTATTTAGTTTAGGGTTTGGTTTTGTTTATTTAAGTTTAGGTTTAGGTTTTTTTTTAAGTTTAATTTTTAGTTTAGCTTTTTAAATTTTTAAGTTTTTTTAGGTCTTTTTGGTTAATTTTTTGCTTTAGGTTTATTTATTATTTTATTTATTTTATTTGTTTTTTTATTATTATTTTATGTATTTTATTTAGGTTTTATTTTTATCTTTATCTATTTTTAGTTACTTTAGGTTTTATTTGTTATTTTAAATTAGGTAGTTTAGGTTTAGTTTGGCATAGATTTATTTTTTTATCTTAGTTTAGGTTTATTTATTTATTCTTTAGGGCTAGGGTTTAGGGTTTGTAGTTTTTGGGTAGTTTGTGGGTGTGGTTTTTAGGGTTCAGTTGTGGTTTAGTAAGCCTAGGATAAAGGTCAAGTTAGTATTTAGGTTTAGTTTAGGGTTTAGTTGGGGTTAGAATTTTTATTTTATTTATTTAAATTACATAAATAGTTTAGGTTTATTTATTTTATTTTATTTTATTTATATTTAGGTTTATTTTTATTTTATTTATTTTATTAGTTATTTTAGTTTATTTATTTTAGTTTGGTTTTACCTTTAGTTTTTATATTTTAGGTTTAAGTTTAGAGGCTTATTTTAGCTTAATTTTTATTTTATTTTATTTTTAGGGGTTTTATTTTTATTTTTTAGGTTTAGGTTTAGGTTTTATTTTATTTTTTTAGGTTTAGGTTTTGGTTTTATTTTAGTTTATTTTAGGTTTTATTTTTAGTTTAAGCATAGGTTTATTTTAGTTTATTTTATTTTATTTAGTTTAGTATAAGGTCCAGTTTAGTTTATTTTAGGTTAATGGTTAGGTTTTATTTAATTTAGTTTAGTTTACTCTAGTTTAGTTTAGGTTTATTGTATTTTTATTTTAGGTTCAATTTTTTTTAGTTTTGGGTTTAAGTTTTATTTTTTATTTATTTTTTGGTTTTATTTTTTGTTTTATTTTTTAGGTTTAGGTTTTTATTTAGTTTTTATTTTATTTTATCTTAAGTTTATTTTATTTTTATTTTAGGTTTTATTTATATTTTATTTTGGTTTTTTATTTTTTAGTTTATTTTCAGTTTTTATTTATTTTATTGTAGTTAGCTTTTTTAATCTAATTTTGTTTTCTTTTTAGGTTTAGGTTTTGGTTAAGGTTTTAGTTTATGTTTTTATTTTATTTTATTTTATTTTGGTTTAGGTTTCTTATTTATTTTAATTTTATGTTTTATTTAGTTTAGGTTTAGTTTTTCAGCTTTTTAGGGTTTAGGGTTTAGGGTTAATTTAGGGTTTAGGATTTTTGGTTTTTTTTCAACAGAGAACAAATTCAGATTGAACATTTTTTCTTTTTGATTTCATCAATCAAGTAACACACCAAGTTTTCTAAGACACAAGTAACAACCTAAAAAATGAGCACGCAAAGAGCAAATCAAAAACCCTATATAACTTGGATCGTCTCTACTATAAGACACAGTTCCATACACGGCAGATCAGATGAGCTAATCTTTAATTTATGTTGTCCCATTAGAACCCCCGAACCTCTCGAGTAGCGATATCCACCATCATAGCCCTCGTGCTATGTCTCCACCACCATCACTGCTGTAACTTTCGTCACTTCTCCCACCTCCATAGCCACCACTACTCTAACAACCACCTCCATATCCACCAACATCTCTAGATCCCCCACCACTACTATGATAACCGCCTCGCCTTCACCTCCATCACCAAATATAGATTGAGCCTTATTGACGATGATGCTCCTATCGTCAAGGTTCCCATTCATAGGGTTTAGGTTTAGCTTTGGGGTGGGTTTTAGGTTTATTTTTTAATTTAGTTACTTAGGTTTAGTTTAGGGTTTGGTGTTTAGGGTTTAAGGTTTTGGGTTTGGGTTTAGGGTTTTTTAGATGATTTTAGGGTTTAGGTTTGTGGGTTTGTGTTTTGTAGGTGTATATATGGTTTAGGGTTTAGGGTTTAGGGTTTAGAGTTTAGCATTTAGTTTTTAATGTTTTTTTTTTAAATTAGTAAACTAGTTGGTTGAGGTTTATTTAGTGTATATAATTTATTTTTTATCTATTTAGGGTTTATTATTTAGGGTTTAAGTTTTAGGGTTTAGGAATTAGGGTTTAGGGGTTAGAGTTTAAGGTTTAGGGTTTTTAGAATTTAGGTTTAGGTTTTAGGTTTAGGGTTCAAGTTTTAGTTTAGGATTTATGGTTTTTTCTTTTTTAATTTTTTTAACAGAGAAAAAATTCAAATTCAATATGACTTCTTTTCAATTTCATCAACCAAGTAACACACCAAGTTTTCTTAGACACAAGCAACAAAATAGTTCAAAAATTAGCATGCATAGAGAAAATCTAAAACTATGGATAAATAGAACCATCTCTACTATAAAGACAGTTCCATAAACAGCAGATCGGATCAAACGTTCTTCAGCTTCTCCAATTCCAATCAAAACCACCCAGTGGAATCCACCATGATATCCCGATCTCTCCCTCCACCACCACCTCAATTGTAACCTCTATCACTCCTCCCACCACCATAACCACCATTGCTTTGACCACCACATCCATATCCACCAACACCTCTAGATCCCCCACCACCACTGCGATAACTGCCATGTTTGCCTTCACCTCGACCACCAGATTTAGACTAATCCTGGTTGATGGTGATGCTCCTGCCATCAAGGTTCTACCCATTCTTAGGATTTTGGATTAAGTTTAGGTTTATTTTGTAATTTATTTAGTTACTTATGATTTAGGTTTAGGGTTTGGGGTTTAGGGTTTGTGGTGTAGTGTGGGTTTAAGGTTTGGGGTTAGAGTTTATGGTTTTAATGCTTTATGGTTTTAGGGTTTAGGTTTTTTAGGGAGGGTAAGGTTTAAGTTTTTTTAAAAAAAAATTTAGTATAAGATACAAGTTTTTATTTATTTTAGTTACTTTATTTTTTATTCTTATTTATTTTAATTTTATTTATTTAGTTTAATTATTTTAGGTTTATTTATTTTAGTTTAGTTTTATTTTAGTTTATTTTTTAGGTTTAAGTTTACTTTAGTTGGTTTTAATTTTATTTTATTTTTAGGTTTAGATTTTATTTTTTATTTTAAATAGGTTTAGGTTTTATTTTATTTTTAGGTTTAGGTTTTAGGTTTATATTTGTTTATTTAGGGTTTATTTTTTAGTTTAGGTTTAAGTTTATTTTTAGTTTATTTTATTTTATTTAGATTACGTTTAGGTTTAAGTTTAGTTTATTTTAGGGTTTACGTTTTGTTTATTTTAGATTAGTTTCTTTCAGTTTAGGTTTAGGTTTATTTTATTTTATTTTGTTTATTTAATTTTTATTTTAGGTTTAGAATTTTTTTTTAGTTTAAGGTTTAAGTTTTATTTTTTATTTATGTTTTGGTTTATTTTTTAAGTTTAAATTTTTATTTACTTTATATTTTATTTTATTTTTATTTTACATTTATTTTTTTATTTTATTTAGGTTTTTTATTCTTAGGTTTATTTATTTTTAGTTTAGTGTATATTTTTATTTATTTTATTTTTTACTTTTAAATTTTATCCATTTTATGTTTAGATCTTAGTTTGGTTTTTATTTTAGCTTTTTAGTATTTTTAGGTTTGTTTTTTATATTTATTTTAGGTCTTATTTAGTAGCTCAGTTTGAGGTTTTTGCCTTTATTTTAGGGCCTAGTTGATGGCCTAGGGTAAGGCCAGGGTCTTGGGGCCCAGTCTTTGGTGTCATGGCCCAGGGCTCTTTTAGGTTAATGCCTGACCTGTCCGGCCCTGTGGCTATGGCTCAGGACCACCTGGCTCAGGGTCAGCATAGCTATGTGGCCTGGGTCAGCCCAGGGTCAGAGGCTCAGTTGGCTAGGGGTGTAGGTCCTCAGTGAAACCAAGGCTTGTGGGTCAGGATCTGTGTTCAGGTTAGGCTCAGGTGAGGATCTTGTTAATGCTCAGGGTTTAGGGTAGGGTCAGGGGGTCTAAGATGAGTTTATACTTTAGGGTGTGGTTATAGTTTTAAAACATATATGTAAACCCAGGTTTAGGTTTATTTAATTTATTCAGTTATTTTTTATTTATTTTAGTTTATTTTATTTTTTACTTTCATTTATAATTTTTTTTATTTAGTTTAGTTTATTTATCTTAGTTTTATTTAATTTAGTTTAGGTTTTTTATTTTAGTTTTTTTTTTATGTTTTTGTGCAGGTTTATGAGTATTTTTTGTTCAATTTTATTTTTTTAATTTTAGGTTTTAGGTATTTATTTTAGCTTTATTTTTAGATTTTATTTTTTTAGTTTATTTTATTTTATTTAGTTTAAGGTTTAGGTTTAGGTTTAGGTTTTATTTATTTTGTTTAGTTTATTTTTTTAGGCTTTATGTTATATTTTGTTTATTTTAAGTTTTATTTTTTAAGTTTATGGTTTAGGTTTAGGTTTTATTTTAGGTTTATTTTAGGTTTTATTTTATTTATTTTAGGTTAATTTTTAGTTTATTTTATTTTAGTTTTAGCTTTAGGTTTAGTTTATTTTTAGGTTTAGGTTTATGTTTAATTTATTTCAATTTAGTTTATTTTAGTTTACGCTTATTTTATTTTTTTTTATTTTAATTTTATTTCAGGTTTAGGGTTTTTTAGTTTAGGGTTTAAGTTTTGTATTTTATATTTTTTCAAGTTTATTTAGGTTTTTTACTTTATTTTTTTATTTATATTTATATTTATTTTATTTCATTTAGTTTATGTTTTGTTTTTTAGTTTAGGTTTAGATTTAGGTTTTGTTTTATTTAGTTTAATTTAGTCTAGTTTTAGGTTTATGGTTTAGGTTTAGGTTTTTGGTTTAGGTTTAGTATTTAGCGTTGAAGGTTTAGGGTTTACGATTTAGGGTTTAGCATTTAGGGTTAGGGTTTTTTATTTTATTTTATTTTTATTTAGGATTTAGGATTTAGGATTTAGGGTTTAGGGTTTAGGGTTTTTTAGGGTTTAGGATTGTAGGTTTAGGGTTTAGGGTTGTAGGTTTTAGGGTTTAAGGTTTATGGTTTTTTTTAAAAGAGAACAAATTCAACTTCAACATTTCTTCTTTTTCATTTCATCAACCAAGTAGCACCCCAAGTTTTCTAAGACATAAGAGATGACATTGATCAAAATGATCACCCAAAGAGCAAATCAAAATCCTAGATAAGTAGAACTGCCTTTACTATAATGACCTAGTTCCATAAGTAGTAGATCGGATCAGCCATTCTTTAATTTCTCAAGTTCCCAGCAAAACCTCCCTCGCCTCTTGAGTAGCAGGATTTGCCATCTTATCCCCGATCTCTCCCTCCGCCACCACCACGATTGTAGCCTTCCTCATTCCTCCAGGCTCCATAATTGCCATTGCTCCAACAATCACCTCCATATCCACCAGCACCTCCAGATTCCCCACCACCACTGTGATAATTGCCGCTTCTCTGCCACCGCTGATCAAGATTGAGCCTAGTTTGATGTAAGGTTCTACCCATTCTTAGGTATTAGGGTTAGTTTAGGGTTTAGGGTTTAGGGTTAGTTTAAGGTTTATGGTTTAGGGTTTATGGTTTGGGGTTTAAAGTTTAGGATTATAGGTTTTAGTGTTTAGGGTTTTTTTAGAGAACCCCATGTAGGGAATTTTATTGCCACAAAAAGGGGGGTTACAAGATCCTTAAGAGGGGATAGACTCAAGAACTACTGCTCAAAGAGCTACAATCAGACTGACTGGAGAGTGAATCCCCTATCTATGTACAACCAAAATAAAAGGAAAAAGAAAAGCGAAAAGAAAAACAATAAGAGATACAAAAGTAGAAAAAAAAAAGAAAAGCTAGAGGACACCCTTCAGCAAAAGCTTGAGAAGATGAGAGTAGTATTTGCCACCTCCATAGAAGGAACCTGCAAGGAAAAAACACAGAACCTGCAAACAGCTAGAAGAAGGAATTAGCACAGTTAAAGAGATACTAACAAAATTAACTGAAATACTAAATTAAAGTGTGAGAAATCTAGAAGTGTGTGAAGGAAAGCTCAGGCTCAGTCACAATAGAATGGGGCAGCCGCAAACATGAGCATCCAAACTTTAAAAGAAGGGTTACATCATAAGTGCTACTACCAGCCAAATTATGAGTGAAATTATCCCAACCATCATAGCCTACATACCTGGGGGAAGGCAGCTACCACTGGATGAAAATCATATGATCTTTAATACCTGCATACCAAGCAATAGCAAAATACACTCTAGAATGAAAGGAAACACTATTCAGTATGGCAAAGGGATGCCACCAATCCCTTGTAAAAGAAGCATCACCTAAGTATTCTACCATAACTTGAGAATGAATAGCCAACAAAAAACCCCTACCTAGATGAAACATTAAGGCAAGGAAAATAGCCCCATACTGATGAAAACCAATCAGAAGCAACAACCACCTATTAATAACTAGATCACAATAGTAATTTTATAGGTCTAATAGAGCCAAGATTAACCTTAGGCAATTTGAATAGCCAAGGGTTTAGGGTTTAAGGTTTAGGGTTTTGAGTTTAGGGTTTTAGGGCTTATGGTTTAGGATTTAAGGTTTAATGTTTAGGGTTTAGGGTTTAGGGTTTAGTGTTTAGGGTTTAGGTTTTATGATATAAGGTTTAGGGCTTTTTTTAAATTAAGTAAACCAATAGGTTTAGGTTTGTTTAGTTTATTTTTCATTTATTTGAGTTTACTCAATTATTTTATTTTATTTTATTTATTTTATTAGTTTATTTATTTTATTTAGTGTTAGTTTTAAGGCTGGGTGGTTTAGGATTTAGGTTTTTTTCTAAATAAAGTAAATGGTAGGTTTAGGCTAATTTAGTTTATTTAGGTTATTTTTTATTTATTTTAATTTATTTTATTTTTATATTTTCATTTAGATTTATTTTTTATTTTTATATAGTTTGGTTTATTTATTTTATGTTTATTTATATTAGTTTAGGTTTTTTATTTTAGTTTATTTTTTAGGTTTAAGTTTAGGTTTATGTTTATTTTTTAATTTAGTTTTATTTTTATTTTTTATTTTAGGTGTAGGTTTTATTTTTATTTTTATGTTTAGGTTTAGGTTTCTATTTTATTTGTATAAGTTTACATTTTAGATTTTAGTTTTAGGTTTAGTTTTATGTTTTATTTTTTAGATTAGGTTTAGGTTTGTTTTTTGTTGATTTTATTTTATTTAGTTTATGGTTTAAGTTTAGTTTAAGTCAAGTTTATTTTATTTTAGTTTACTTTATTTTAGTTTAATTTTAGGTTTATCTTTTTTTATTTTAAGTAGTTTTAGTTTAAGGCCTAGGTTTTTTTATCTTATGTTTTATTTTAGGTTTATTTTTAGCTTTGGGTAGATTTTATTTTGGGTTTAATTTTTTATCTTAAATTTGGGTGATATCTTTATTTAGGTTTATTTAATTTAGCCTAGTTTAGATTTTAATTTATTTTATTAGTTTAGTTTTATTTTTATTTTATTTTATTTTTTTTAGCCTAGGTTAGGTTTAGTTTAGGTCTTATTTTACTATTTATTTTATTTATTTTATTTTAAGTTTGTTTAAGTTTTTTTTGGTAGGGTTTAGGGCTTGGACTATGCTATGGTCTGAGGCTTTAGCTTTAGTGGTAGGGTCAGCTTTAGGTAGGATTGTGGCTTTTTTAGGGTTTAGGGTTTAGGGTTTGTGTGGTTTAGGGTTTTGTAGATTTAGGGTAGTGTTTAGAGGTCAGTAGGTTTAATGGTTTAGGTAGGCATGAATTTTAGGATTTAGGGTTTGCATTTTTTTTAAATTTTATAATTTTTTTATTATTTTAAAATTAAGTAAACTAATCGATTTAGGTTTATTTAGTTTACTTTTTATTTATTTTAATTTATTATATACTTTATTTTAATTCAGGTTTATTTTTTATTTTATTTTAGTTTAGTTTATTTATTTTAGGTTTATTTATTTTAATTTAGGTTTTCTATTTTAATTTATATTTTTGATGTAGGTTTAGGTTTATTTTTTGATTTAGTTTTTTTTTATGCTTAGGTTTTTATTTTATTTTATTTTTTTAGGTTTACGTTTTACATTTTTATTTTAGGTTTATTTTTAGGTTTAGGTTTATATTTTTTCTAATAAATGATTCAACATTCTATTCAATTTCATCACCCAAATAACACACCAAGTTTTCTAAGAAATAAGCGACAACATAGATAAATAATGAGCACTCACAGAGCAAGTCAAAAATCCTAGATAACTAGAATCATTTCTATTATACAGACACAGTTCCATAAGTAGTAGATCGGATTGTCCATTCTTCAATTTTTCCAGTTCCCATCAGAACCACCCCTACCTCTCGAGTAGTTGGATTCACCATCATATCATTGATCTCTCCCTCCACCACCACCATAGCTGTAACCTCCATTGTTCCTTCCACCTTCATAACCACCACTCCCAAAGACACCTCCATTTCCAGCTCTAGATCCCCACCACCACCACGATAACTTTGCCTCCTCTTTGTCTCCACCACGATCTAGATAGAGTCGACGCCTCCCAATCTTAATGTTTAGTTTAGGTTTATTAGGTTTAGGTTGCTAGTTTAGAGTTTAGAGTTGTAGGGTTTGTGGGTTTAGGGTTTAGGTTTAGGGTTTAGGTTTAGGGTTTAGGATTGTGCCTTTAGTTTTTGGGGTTTAGATTTAGGGTTTATTGGATTTAGGGTTTAGGGTTTATGATATTTTTCTAAAATTAAGTAAACCGATAGGTTTAGGTTTATTTAGTTTACTTTTTATTTATTCAGATTATTTTATTTTATATTTTTATTTATGTTTATTTTTATTTTTATTTAGTTTAGTTTATTTATTTTAGGTTTATTTATTTTAGTTTAGATTTTAGTTTATTTCTTAGGTTTAGGATTAGGTTTATGTTTATTTATTAGTTTAGTTTTAGTTTATTTTATTTTTTAGGTTTATTTATTTAGTTTAGTTTTTTTAAATATTTCATTTTATTTATTCATTTTAGTTTTATCATTTATTAGTTTAGTATTTATTTTCTTTTATCTTATTTAGTTTAATTTAGGTTTTATTTATGTATTTTAATTTAGTTTAGCTTGTTCAGGTTTGGTAGGCTCAGCCTCAGTGGCTCAGAGTTTAGGTTTAGGGTTTTAGGCCTTTGTGGGCCCAGGGCCTTGTGGGTTTAGACCTGTGGTCAGGTTTAGGGTTTAGGTTTATGGTTTATAGGTTTAGTTTGTGTTTAGTATTTAGCCTGATCAGTGTTGAGTCAAGGTTAAGCATTTAGGGTTAGGGTTTATTTATTGATTGATTTATTTTATTTAATTAAGTAAATTTGTAAGTTTATGTTAATCTAGCTTTTTTAATTTGATTTCATTTATTTTATTTTTTATTTTCATCTAGGTTTATTTTCATTTTTAATTTAGTTTACTTTATTTATTTTAGTTTTGGTTTTTTACTATAGTTTATTTTTTACATTTAGGTTTAGTTTTATTTTATTTTATTTTATTTTATTTTTAATTTAGGTTTTATTTATTATTTTAGGTTTAGTTTAGGTTTTATTTTATTTTTTTTAGTTTTTTTTTATTTTAGTTTTATTTTCAGTTGATTTTTAGTTTAGGCTTGGGTTTATTTATAGTTTATTTTATTTTATTTAGTTTAGATTTATGATGAGGTTTAGTTGATATTATGTTTAGGTTTAGGTTTTATTTCTTTTAGTTTAGTTTATTTTTGTTTAGCTTTAGGTTTATTTTATTTTTATTTTAGGTTTAGGTTTTTTTCTAGTTTAGGGTCTATGTTTTATTTTTTATTTATTTTTAGGTTTATTTTTTAGGTTTTGGTTTTTATTTAGTTTTTATTTTATATTATTTTAGGTTTATTTTATTTTTATTTTACGCTTAATTTTCTTATTTAGATTTTTTTATTTTATAGTTTTATTTTATTTATTTATTTTTTTACTTTTATTTTTTATTATATTTTCTTTAGTTTAGTTTTAGGTTTTATTTTATTTTAATTATTTTATTTTATTTAGGTTTAGGTTGTTTATCTATTTTATTTTATGTTTTATTCATTTCAGTTTTAAGTTTTAGGGTTTTTGGCTTAGGGTTTAATGTTTAGGGTTTTAGGGTTAAGGTTTATGATTTAAGATTGTGTTTTTAGGTAGGGTTTTAAGTTTAGGGTTTAGGTTTAGGGTTTAGGGTTACTTTAACGTTTAGAGGGTTTTCATTTTATTTTACTTTTTTCTTTTAATTTTTAAAATTAAGTTAACTAGTTTAGGTTTATTTAGTTTATTTTTTATTTATTTTAGTTTACTTTATTTTTTATTTTCATTTAGACTTATTTTTATTTTTTATTTAATTTAGTTTTTTAATTTTAGGTTTATTTATTTTAGTTTTGGTTTTTTTAGTTTATTTTTTAGGTTTAGGATTAGGGTTTGGTTTATTTTTTAGTTTACTTTTTACTTTATTTTATTTTATATGATTAGGTTTTATTTTTTTATTTTTAAGTTTAGGTTTAGGTTTTTATTTTAATTTTTTAGGTTTAGGTTTTAGGTTTTATTTTGGTTTTATTTTAATGTTTATTTTTTTATTTTAGGTTTTGGTTTATAGTTTATTTTAATTTATTTAGTTTATGTTTAGGTTTAGTTTAGTTTATTTTAGGTTTAGGTTTAGGTTTTTTTAATTTAGTTTTTATTTTGTTTAGTTTAGGTTTATTTTACTTTTATTTTGGTTTAGGTTTTAGTCAGGGTTTATTTTTATTTATTTTAGGATTATTTTTAGTGTAGGTTTTTTATTTAGTTTTTTTATTTTATTTTAGGTTTATTTTTATCAGGTTTATTTATATTATTTTTTTTATTTTTTAGTTTAGTTTAGGTTTTATTTTATCTTTATTTTATCTTATTTCTTTTAGTCTGGTTTAGGTTTAGCTCAGTTTATTTTATTTCATTTTTTTAATTTATTGGTAGGTTTTATTTATTTTATTTTAGGTTTTATTTAGTTAGAGCTTTTAGTTTAGGGCCCAGTGGCCCAGGGCCCAGGTTATTGAGCTATGGTTTGGGGCCTGGGGGATTTGGAGAGGTTTAGTGTTGGTTGTGGAGTGGAGTTTATGGTGTTCATAGGGTTTAGTTTATGGTCAGGTGTGGTGGTATGGTATTAGGGTTTTAGGGTTTAGGGTTTTAGTTTTATGGTTTAGAAGCTTTAGGGTTTAGTGGCTAGGGTTGGTTTTGGGTTAAGGTTTTAGTTTAGGTTTGATTTTTTTTTCTTTTTAATAGAGAACAAATTATTCAACATTTTTTTTTTAAATTTATCAACCAAGTAACTCACCAACTTTTCTAAGACCCAAGTGGTTACATAGATCAAAATGAGCATCTATAGAGAAAATCAAAAACCCTAGATATCTTGAACTGTCTTTATTGTAAAGGCACAATTCCATAAGCAGTAGATCGAATCAGTTGTTCTTCAGTTTCTAGAGTTCCCATCAGAACCACTCCGCTCTCTCATGTAGCAGGATCCATAATCATATCCTCGATCTCTCCCTCTACCACCACCATGGCTATAACCTCTGTTGCTCCTCCCGCCACCATAACCACCACTACTCCGACCACCAGCTCCATATCCACTAGGACCTCCATATCCGCCACCACCACTATGATAACCACTGCCTCTGCCTTCACCTCCAGTGCCAGATCTAGTCTGAGCCTGGTTGATGGTAACATTCTTGTTGTTAAGGTTATGCCCATTCTTAGTGTTTAGGCTTAGATTTATGTTCATTAGGTTTTAGGGTTTAGGTTTATTTTTTAATTTATTTAGTTACTTTAGGTTTAGGGCCTGGGGTTTATGGTTTGGGGAGTTTGGGGGTTAAGTTAGGGAGTTTATGGTGTGGGGTCTGGTTTTGGTTATGCTTGTTAGGTCAGGTTAGGATCATGAATTAGGGTTTAGGTTTTAGGGTTTATGATTTAGGGCCTAGGGCCTGCTCAGCTTTGCCTAGGATCTGGATCAGGGCCAGCCCATGGCTCAGCCTGGGGCCTGTGTGGCCTGGCTGGAGCCTCAGCTAGGGCCCTGTGATCAGAGGCCTCAGTCACAGTGGGCCTCTCCTAGGGTCCAGAGCTAGGCCTGTGAACCAGGGATCAGTGGCCCAGGGCACAGTCCTGTGGTCAGTGGCCTAGGCCTAGCTGCTTTGGGTCTGGCTCAGGCCTTTGTGGCTCCAGAACTTAGGGCCTAGGGCTAGGCCAGGGTCAGTGGGCTTAGGGCCTGTGGCTCAGGTTGTGGCCCAGGGCCTGGCTGTCCGTGGCCAGCCTCATAGCCAGGTGGGGGCCTGGGTCAGGTCCAGGTCTTTTGGGTCGAGGGCCTTTTATTTAGGTTTATTTTATTTATTTAGTTTAGTATTTATTTTAGTTTTAGGCTTTTATCTTAGTTTATTTTAGGTTTATGTAGGTTTTATCACATTTTGTATTGCTAGTTTTATTTTTATTTTATTTTTTATGTTTAGCTTTTATTTATTATTTTTAGATTTAGGTTTAAATTTTATTTTATTTTTTAGGTTTAGATTTTGTGTTTATTTTAGGTTTAATTTTAAATTTTTTTTAGTTTAGGATTACTTTTTTTAGTTTATTTTATTTTATTTAGTTTAGGGTTTAGGTTTAGTTAATTTAGGTTTAGGTTTAGGTTTTATTTTTTAGTTTATTTTAGCTTAGGTTTATGTTTATTTTATTTTTTTATTTAGGTTTTTTTAGTTTAGTGAGGTTTTATTTTTTATTTATTTTAGGTTTATTTTAGGTTTAGGTTTTATTTAGATTTAATTTATTTATTTGGTTTTATTATTTTATTTAGGTTTTATTTTATTTTATTTAAGTTTACTTTAGTTTAATTTAATTTATTTTAGTTTAGTTTCTATTATTTTATTTTAAGTTTAGTTGAGGTTAAGTCTTTTAGTAGGTTTTATTTTATTTTATTTTAAATCTATTTTGGTTTAAGTTTTATTTATTTTATTTTTAAGTATTTAGTTTAGGTTTAGGTTTTAGCTTTTAGGGTTTAGGGGTTTAGTTGATGGTTTAGGGTTGAGGCAAGCATTTAGGGTGTTTAGGGTTTAGACTTGGTTTAGGATTTAGGTTTAGGGTTTATGGTTTTGGTTTTAAGGTTTGGTTTAGGTTGTGCTGTGGTTTTAGGGTTTAGGGATGAGGGTTGAGGGTTTATGTTTTAAGTTTAAGGTTCAGGTTTTAATTTAGGATTTAGGGTTTTTAGTATTTTTTTTAATAGAGAACAAATTCATATTTAACATTTCTTCTTTTCGATTTCATCAACCAAGTAACACACCAAGTTTTCTAAGACACAAGCGATGACATAAATTAAAAATTAGCATGCACAGAGCAAATCAAAAATCCTAGATAACTAGAGTTGTCCCTACTGTAACGACACAGTTCCATAAGCAGTAGATCATATTAGCCATTCTTTAGTTTCTCTAGTTACCATCAGAACTACCCCGACCTCTCGAGTAGCAGGATCCACCATCATATCCCTAATCTCTCCCTCCCACCTCCATAACCACCACTGCTATGACCACCACCTCCATATCCCTAGCACCTCCAGATCCCCCACCACCACTATGATAACCTCCGCCTCCGCCTTTGCATCCATCACCAGATCAAGATTGAGCTTGATTGACGGTGATGTTCATGCCATCAAGTTTCTGCCCATTCTTAGGGTATATGTTTAGGTTTATGCTTATTAGGTTTTAGGGTTTAGGCTTATTTTCTAATTTAATTAGTTACTTTAGGTTTAAGTTTAGGGTTTGGGATCTAGGGTTTAAGGTTTAGGGTTTAGGGTTAGGGTTTAGGGTTTAGGGTTTAAAGTTTAGGGTTTAGGATTTTAGGGATTATGCTTTTATGGTTTAGGGTTGAGGGTTAGGGTTTAGGGTTTAGGGTTTAGGCTTGTAGGTTTAGGGTTTAGGTTTTAGGATTTAGGGTTTATGGTTTTTTTTTAAATTATGTGAACCCATGGTTTAGCTTTATTTAGTTTATTTTTTATTTATGTTTATTTATTTTATTTTTTATTTTTATTTATGTTTATTTTTTATTTTATTCAGTTTATTTATTTTAAGTTTATTTATTTTAGTTTAGATTTTTTACATTAGTTTATTTTTTATGCTTAGGTTTAGGTTTATGTTTATTTTCTAGTTGAGTTTTATTTTTATTTTATTTTTTAGGTTCAGGTTTTATTTTATATTTTTAGGGTTAGGTTTAGGTTTCTATTTTATCATTTTAGGTTTAGGTTTTTAATTTAGGTTTATTTTTTGGTTTTATTTTTTAGTTTAGGTTTAGGTTTTATTTATTTTAGTTTAGTTCTAGGTTTATTTTATTTATTTTATTTTATTTTCATTTTAAGTTTAAGATTTTTTTAGTTTTTATTTAGGTTTTATTTTTATTTATTTTTAGGTTTTAACTTAAGTTTTATTTTTTAGGTTTAGGTTTTTATTTTATTTTATTTTATACATTTCTTTTATTTTTTATTTTACATTTAGTTTTATTTTTAGATTTTATTCTTATTTTATTTAGTTTATTTTTATATTTTATTTATTTTATAGGTTTAGGTTTTTAGTTTAGATTTTATTTATTTAGGTCCAAGTTTTTATTTATTTATTTTAGGCCTAGTTTGTGTTTGTAGGGCCTAGGCCTTTAGGGTCTAGGGAAGGTCCTGAGCAAGTTTAGGTCAGGGTTTAGTGTCAGTTAGGAGGCTCAGCCTTTAGTGGTCAGGCACAGGTCAACCCAGTGGTGGGGCAGCTCAGGATCAGGGCTCAGGGTCAGCCTCAGTTTTTGGTGGTGATGATCAGGCTTTCAGCCCAGTTGGGCCTGGGGGCCCAGGTCAGTGGCCCAGTCAGTCAGGTCAGGGTCTGTGCTCAGACTAGCCTCAGGGCCTTTAGCCCACGCCTTAGGGTATTTAGGATCTCAGGAGGTATTTTATGGTTACTTGGGTTTAGGGTTTAGATATAGGCCTAGGTTTTGTAGGGTTTTTTTTAATTAAGCAAGTCCAGTGTTATTTAGTTTATATTTATTTTAGTTTATTTTATTTATTTTATTTTTATTTATGTTTATTTTTATTATTATTTAGTTTAGTATATTTATTTTAAATTTATTTATTTTAGTTTAGGTTTTTTTTTAAATTTTGGTTTAGGTTTCTGTTTATTTTTAGTTTATTTTTTGGGTTTAGGTTTTATTTTTTATTTCTAGGTTTAGCTTTAGGTTTTTATTTCATTATTTTAGGTTTAGGCTTTAGGTTTTTATTTTAGGTTTTTTTAGGTTTATTTTTAGTTTATATTTAGGTTTATTTTTAATTTATTATATTTTATTTAATTTAGGGTTTAAGTTTTATTTATCTTAGTTTAGTTTATTTTATTTGGTTTATTTTATTTTATTTTATTTGAGTTTAGGGTTTAGGTTTTTTTATTAATTTTTTGTTTTACTTTTAAGTTTATTTTTTAGGTTTATGTTTTTATTTTGTTTTTTGGTTTATTTTATTTTTATTTTATGTTCAGCTTTTATTTTATTTATTTTTTTTTTATTTTTTTTATTTTATTTTATTTTTTAATTAAGTTTAGATTTTTGTTTATTTTATTTTATTTTAGTTTTTATTTATTTATTCTTTTAAGTGTAGGTTTAGGTTTAGGTTTAGGTTTTAGTTTAGGTTTTATTTTTTTTATTTGTTTATTTTTTTATTTTATTTAAGTTTAGGTTTTTTTATTTATTATATTTTTAGGTTTTATTTAGTTTAGGTTTTGGTTTTTAAGTTTTGAGCGTTTAGGGTTTAGGGTTTAGGGTTTAGGGTTTGGGGTTTAGGGTTTAGGGTTTAGGGTTTAGGTTTACGGTTTAGGTTTTTGGTTTAGGGTTCAAGTTTTAATTTAGGGTTTAGGGTTTTTTTGGTTTTTTTTCTTATTTTAATAGAGAACAAATTCAGATTCAACATTTCTTCTTTTCGATTTCATCAACCAAGTAAAAAAACCAATGAAGTGATGCAATCAAATGACCTCCTTAGAGCTAGCTAGAGCCTCGTGTTCCCTAGATATCAAGACTATATACCCATTACCATTCAATCATATATAAATCAACACATGAATAACAGAAAGAGAACCCAACATTCATACACTTAAGCTATATGCACATGCATTTCTTACGTACTTATAACTAGCATCATAAGAAATTATTATTCATTTATATGCTTTTGAAAAATACATTTGGATTTAATAGTGATAATAGACACACATATATTAAATTAAATCAACACATGCAAGCTTACATAAAGGAAATCCATTTTATTTTACTTGATTTTGAAAAGATGGATGCATGGATTCAAATGACATACCAAATTTAACATGATTGGAAACAAGACAATTAAATATAAACATGTGATTCATTCAACCAAACTATTTCATAAGGGATATCAAATCAAATAAGATTATTTAAAGCAAACCAAAGCTTCTTTATTAATTAAGTTTTGGATTTGATTTGATTGAAAGAGGAGAAGAGAAATCATCACTTGTTATTTTAAACCCTTTCCCACATTAGTGATTTGATTTAATTTAAGAAAATGTAATTAAGTTGATTATATGGGTTAATTAAGTTGAACCCTTAATTAGATGAATTAATTACCCTTACCTATGTCACCTTAAAATAATTAACTAAATAATTATGAGCCAACATGATATGCATGGAAAATAAGCTTGCAATGATCTTAGGAAATAAAAGAGGCCTATGCAATTGGCTCATGATTAATAGTTAACTAGATTAAGGGATTTAATTAATTACTCTTATGGTTTTCCCACACATGTGGACTAACCATAATTTCATTAAACTCTATTAGGTTATTAAACACCTAAAGATCTACCACATGATTTAACTCATTAGGTCTGATGTGATTATGATTTCAATTTAATTAATTAGTTAAATTCCAATTAACTTTATTTTAAGAAAATGGTGAAATGAACTTAGGGAAAGGGGTCCTAACCCTTTTCCTTAGTTCACTTACTATTGAACAATAATTAATAAACTTAATTGAGGAATTTATTACTGCTTATGGGATTAATTAATCATTAACTAACTTAAAAGAGTAGTTAAGGATTAATTAGTAAATTTTCCTATGGGAGATAGAGGTCATCCCACTAAATTAATCCATAAAATTTAAGAATAATTGCTCAAGTAATTAAGGAGTAATTAAGCTAAAACATTTTAATTAAACCTTAACTACTATTCAAAATTAGTTAAGATCATTTTTAATTAATTCTCCTCTAAAATACCTTTAAAATTAGTATTTATTTACATTTTTTATTTCTCTATGATTTTGTTATGATTTTTAGAAGTTTCATCAATTAAAATGATTAATTGCCTAAGTAAAGCCTAATCCTGTTGGCGCAACGTGGCACGCCGAGGTGGCACACTTTCCACTTGGTGTCGTGAGATTGGCTACTTAAAACTTACCCGACTCAGCATCTACATGGAGATGAGGCCCTGTTGAGCAGCTATTGGACCAATTCCTCGATGTTCACTTAGAAGGCCATGAACTGATCATTCAGAGCTCAGCTTTGATCGAAGTGCCACCTCTGATGCTCTGGAAGCTTGGAAGATGATTCAGTCTTGCTCGACACATCGTAGGGAAGGTGCGTGCAAAGTTAATTTGAGTTTGATGGAGAAATGGGGAAGTTAGTCAAAAATGGGAGTGTCCTATTTTAGAACGGATGAGAATGACATTTTATGATCGAGGAACGAACTAGGGAGCTTAGGGAATGGCTCTAACACTCATCTTGGGTAGCTAGGGCTCTGAGGAAAGATTTTTGTGTGTGTTTGAGTGGAAACGAGGGGTTGTATACCCTTTTCATCTTGATCGGATGGTGGGATTGGGTTTGGCATCTAGTGGCTATCCGGCCATCTCAGGGAGTCTTGGGTGGCAGGGAGGAGGTGAGTTGGCTCGGCTTGGTTGGTTCATGGTGTAGAGGTGGCTGCTAAGGAGAAATCATGGGTGCCCTATGAGTTTAAAATGCTCCAATGGGAAGGGTGAGGTGATTTCACCTCCCATGGGTCATGACCTACCCAACCACCCTTTGGGTCTGGTTGGGTAATGTCCTAGGTGCTTAGGTGGACCATTGGGAAAGTACCAAGTGGCCAAGGAATGGAAATGACCACTTACATGGGTGATTTGTCTCATGTGATGCCCTTAACCCAAGGGTAGAATGATCATTTGGCATTGGATTTGATTTGGGGAGATTTGAAATGAGCCAAAAGTGGGTTAGCCCAAATTTAAAGTCAATTAGAGTTGATTTGGTTAGGTTTGGCTCAATTTGATTCATTTCAAAATTGGTTGGTTGACCAATTGGTCAAATTGGGTCAAACCAGGGTTAGGTCAAGTTCATATGATCATTTGGGATATTTTGGTTTAGTTTGGCTTAGATTTTATTTTGGCTCATTTAAATTCATTTGGGTCAAATGGGTTAAGTTGACCAATTTGACCAAATTAGTCAAATTGGCTTGGGGTGTTAGTTTGGGTTTAGTTGACCAATTGAAGATGATAGTAGGCTTCTATTTCAATTAATTTAGATTTAGTTTTGATCTAGGCTACCTTGAACCTTTAGGCCAATTTTGACTAAGTAGGTCGATTGGGTTTAATTGGGTCCAATCATGGCTTTGGTCAAATTCAACAATCAATTTGGAATGAACTTTAGCCATTGGTTGCAATCAATTTAGTTTATATTTTGATTTGAACCCATTTGGTCTTTTAGGTCAATTTGGTTCAACTTGGGTCAAGAGGGCTAATTAGGTTTGGTTTGATTCAATTGAAGGTCAAATCATATTCAAATATTGATTTTGATATGGTATGAATCATTGGTTTTAAGGGATTTGGCTTAGGTTGCAAATTGGCTAGTTTGGGTTCATATGGGTTAAGGGGTTGACTTGGTCAAATGACCAAGTCGACTTAGTTTGGCCAAATTTGTGACAATTGATCAGCCTAGGGTGATCAACAAACATGATGGGAGTTTTTGATGGGCTTGGTTTAATCCAATTTGGGTAGGATTAAACCTTGGCTCAAATAGGTCAAATTGGCCACTTTGGGTCAAGTGGACCAATTGGGTTTAGCTAGCTTGATTTTGGGTTTAAGTTTAATATAGTTGAGTTTATATATGGATTTGGAATTGATATATAAATTCAATTGCAATTGGCTTGAGTTCAAATGGGTTTTGGTTCATTTGAACATTTTCAAGTCAAAAGGGTTAAGGTGGGTTTGACTTGGGTTGATTTTGGTTTGGCTTGATGATTATAGATTTCATTTATATTTGTGAATATGATTGAAGGAATTTGGCTAAGTCCATGGAGTTGGGTCATGTCGCTTAGGTTTGGATTTTGATTTGATTTGATTTAGTTTTGATAATTTAAATGTATATTTCGTTTAAATTTGTGAAGATGATTGAAAATATGATTGATTTGTAAGAAAATCAATTGAGTTTGACTTGATTTGGATTATTATTTAGCTAAGTCCATGGATATATGGCTTTAGAAGGGTTTTGATTTAATTTGATTTAGTTTGATTTAGTTTTATTCATTTGAATGTAGATTTGACTTATATTTAGGAAGATGATGGAAGATATAAATTTATTATGAGAAAATAAATTGATTTTGGATTGATTTGGATTAAGATTTGGCTAAGCCCATGGGATAGGTCATATGGCTTAGGAAGGGTTTCAATTTTGGATTTGATCATGGGATTCAATAATTTGGTTTTGGAATTTGGGTTTTGATTTGGATTTGAATTTAATGTTTGAATTGAACTTGAGGTTTGGTTTGAGAAGGTGAACATGGATTAGATTTAGGTTGTAGGGTAGGTTGATTATCTTTATCCCTAAGGTATAACCTAGTCTTATGGTTAACCATTCTAAGTTATTAGGCTTAGGTTAAGTGTTTACCTAATTGTTAGAAGTGTCTTATGACTAAGGAAGCATTAGTGTCTAGAAGACTCCTATGTCTAAGATGGGAAGATTGAATCCGCACTCTCAAAGTGAGGTCAATAGGCCTTAGGCTCTATAATGTTGCCCTTGGAGATAGATGATTGGAAGATCAAAACATAGTTTTACATTATAGACTTGATACATCTTGCTTTGCTTGGGAGACCATGGATACATGAGAACAATATAGTTCCATCCTCTACATCAATGTATGAAGTTTATGAGAGGTTGAATTGTCTACGTGTCAAATGAGATCTTAAGTCCAGCTCATGTAAATATATGAAGATGTGGCTTACTACCTCCCTCAAAATCAACAAGTCTATTCTCATGAACTTGGCCAAAGTTTAACTATAAAAAAAAATTAAAAAAAGAAAGAGAAAAAGAAAAAGAAAAGAAAAGAGAAAATGAAAAATAAAATAAAAGAGAACGGAAATAGACTTGGAGGAGGAAGTGGAGCCTGACTATAGATTCTACCCACATTTTGTTACTCCATTCAAACATATTAGTAAGATGACCTGACCTCCACCAGGCAGAGGAAGACGCTAGTTTAGAGGCAGTTTGAGGGGTGGAAAACCTCCTTAATGGCGACCCAATAAAAGATATTTCCCAGCTGCCAGGAGTACACCTATTATCCATATAGACTTAGATTCTAGTTCATAGGATGAGTCTTATATGGTTAGCACACCAGACAGCTCTTCTTAGTAGTAGATTCCCTTGGAGGTGACATTTGAGCCAGATAGCAGTGACGATCGGGGTCCAAATAAAAGCATAAGTGTATCCAAGTCTATATGTGAAATAGTTAGGAATTAGTTGGGAACCTTAGCTCTATCCCCACATTCCTCTCAAAAAGTTGAGGGTTTGGTTATTAAGGAAGCCCCTAAGTCATCCATAGGTATAAAGACTTGGAGGTTCTTTCTAGGAGCATCTTCCTCAAGTCAAGAAGTTGATGTAGAACTTAAGGGTGATTCATATAAAGAATTAACATAATTACCTTTTGATTGGTACTTGCCTTGTGTTCATAATTTAGCAAAGAAATGGTTAATTCCACATAATTGGTTAAAGCACAGGTCAGACTACTTCGAAAGAATATGAAAGAACAAATGCAAAAGCTCTCAATCAAGACCAGGACTAGGATTAAGTACAGTGGGTCCAGTCGATGATGACGATTATTACCTCACCAATCATTTGGAATCTGATAGTTTCTTTTGAAATCACATTAACTAAAATGAAGACTTGTGCTTAGAAACTTTAGATGATCTAGATGATTTTCAAGTCAATGATGCACCGCCAGAGTTCAAAGAAGAGATCAAGTCAACCATAGATGAGGTCAAGGAAATCAACTTAGGAACATCAGTTCTTTGTTAACTAAAATTGAAACCAATGACTTAGTTAGGTTACTGACTGAGTTTAAGGACTACTTTGCATGGAGTTATGAAGAGATGCCTAGATTAGTTCCAAACATAGAGGTCTATAAACTAGCAATAAAGTGTACTGCTAACCTTATCAAGCAAGCTCCTAGACGCATATGATTAGACATAGAACAATAGGTCAATTCTGAAGTGAAGAAATTCATCGATGTTGGCTTCATCCGGGAAGAAAAATATCCTACCTGGTTAGGAAAAAGAATGGCCAAATTAACATATGCATTAATTTTAGAAATGTCCAAAAGATGAATTTCTAGTACTAATCTCGAAGCTGATGGTGGACATTGCCAAATCTCATGTAGTCTTCTATTTCATGGATGACCCTTCTGGATATAACCAAATAAAGATTGCCCCTAAAGATGAAAGAAACACTACTTTTAGAACCTCGATCAGAATCTATTGCTATAAGGTCATTCTTTTTAGCCTTAAAAATGTCGGTGCTACATACCAGTGGGGTATGACTCGAATCTTCGATGAACTCATTCATCATCAAGTCGAGTGCTATGTCGATGATCTCGTGGTCAAAAGTACAGAAAAGGAAGACCATCTCTTTGACTTGAGAGTAGTTTTTCAATAGTTAAGACAATTTAACCTCAAAATGAATCCCCTGAAGTGTGCATTCAGAGTAGCTTTAGGAAAATTTCTTGGGTTTATTGTTTGACACCATGGAATCAAAATAGATTAAGAGAAGATCAAGGAAATATTAGAAATGCCACCCATTAAAAGTTTAACTCAACTTAGATCATTCCAAGGGTGGTTGGCATATCTAAGATGCTTTATATCCAACCTATCAAGAAGACGTTAGCCATTCTCAACACTTATGAAAAAGGATGCCAAGTTCAAGTGGGATGACAAGTGTGAGCATGCCTTCAAAGACATCAAGCATTACCTGATGACATCGTCAGTTCTAGTAGCCTCTATCTAGGGCAAACCACTCAAACTTTACATTATTGTGTTAGGAAACTCCCTTGGTGCTTTGTTGTCCCAAGCCAATGATGAAGGGAAGGAAAATGCACTCTACTACCTCAACCGTCATCTAATCCCTACTGAAGCTAACTATCAACCCATTGAGAAGCATTGCTTAGCTTTAATCTTTTCTTCCCAAAAGCTACACCACTACTTGCTTCCTCATAAAGTGAACTTAATCTCAAGGATCAATCCACTACAGTATCCCATGACACAACTGATACTATCCGGATGGTTGGCATGATGGTCACAATTTGGCATTACCTTCGTACCCCCCCAGCATGTAGTGAAAGAACAAGCGCTAGTGGATATCTTAGCAGCACACCCACTTCCTACTGACTCCCTACTTAGTGATGATCTCCCCAATGAACAAATCATGAACTTAGGGGATACTAACATTCACCACTTGGAGATGTACTTTGATGATGTGACTTCCTCCCAAATAGGAGAAGAACCACAATCTACTATTCCAAGAAAGGTAGGCATCAGAATAGTTCTCTTAATTCTGGACATCGATGTGATGAGAATCTCATTTCATCTATCCAATCATTGTACCAACAATGAAGCCCAATATGAGGCTTTGATTGTCGATCTGGAGTTAGTCGTTACATTAAGCATCCAAAACATCAATATTTTAAGGGATTATCATTTAGTTATCAACCAAATCATTGGTTCCTATAAGGTTATAAAGCCCAAGCTGCATCACTACCACAAGTACACCATGGAGTTGTTGGCCCAAATCTTAGAGGTTACCATTTATAAGATTCCTCGAGGAGAGAATGTCATAGCGTATGCTTTAACCAAGATTGCCAAGGATATGGCATGTCTAGTGGATAAGTCCATATCAATAAAGGTCCAAAATAGACAATTCTTATCCCTTATTATTATTGAACTCATCAAAAAGAACTCTCTTGAAGGGAAGGTTGCCATTGCCAAGAAGGATGAGGAGTTAGATTGGAGGCAGTCATTCATGGATTACCAAAATAAAGGAAAATTACCTCAAGAGAAGTCCCATGCCCATCAGATGAAGCACATAACTCTTTCCTATGCTCATGTTGATGGTAGCTTATACTGATAGTATTTCGATCATATGTGATTACATTGTTTAGAAAAGCACAAAGCCCATAAGATCGTGATCAAAGTACACTCAGGATTATGTGAAAACAACTAATTCAGTTTGAAGATGAAAGCCAAGATCAAGAGACTAGGATACTCTGGTCGTCGATGATCAAAGATTGCATGGATACGATTAGGCGATGCCACCAATGTCAAATACACAATGTGGTCCTACACCAACCATCCAACATTCTACATCCTATATTGGCATCATGGCCATTCGAGTGTTGGGGTACTGACATAGTGGGTCTGATTGATCCTCCTTCTTCCATGGGTCATCATTTTATCTTAGCTGTTACTTATTACTAAAGGTCAAAGAAGATTCAGTTCAGAGAGGTCACAGCTGAGCATGTCCTCCAGTTTTTTAGGAACCATATCATATATAGGTTTAGAGTGACTCGATGAATTATATCTAATAATGGTACTACATTCAAGTGCACTGAGATCAATAACTTTTCCTGGAGACACAACATATATTGGAGATATTTTGCCACCAACTACTAGAGGGAAAATGGCTTAGCAGAAGACTTTAGTAAAACTCTCAACCAAATACTAAAGATGACACTCAACAACAACAAGCAATAGTGGCATGAGCAATTAGTTGAAACCTTGTGGGCCTACCGCACCACATATAGAATTCCAACTTAGTCTACTCATTTCTCTTTATTGTATGGGTCCAAAGCTGTTCTACCATTAGAAGTCCAACTCCCATCATGAAGGATAGATGTGGGTAGCAAGATCACATCAGAGCAGAACACCAAGTTACAGATAGAAGAGCTTGAAGGTTTGGAGGAGATGCCGCATGCCAAAACCTTGAGTTGTAGAAAGCTAAAATGATTCAACTTCACAACAAGTTGGTCCGACCTAGAGCTTTTCAAGTAGGAGAGCTTATTTTAGTTCTAAGGAGACTGATTATTTCCCATTGTAAGAAGTGAGGTAAGTTTGAACAAACTTGGGAAGGCCCTTTTTCCATAGAGAAGGCCTACCAAAGAGTATCTTAATAGCTTATTAATCATAAGGGAGAGTACCCAATGCTTCCAACAAATGGGCTCTACTTAAAGAAATATTATAAATCATGTTTTAAAATAACAATCATCAATGAAAATTCCATTTAGAATTCAATCTCTTCCATATTGAAAGTATTCTTATTTGTGAATCCACCATGATGTGTTTAGGGTAGGTGTAAGGAACCTGAGTGAGGTCATATCCTTCATCGACACAACACAAATACAAACTACACAAACATATAAAACAAACACATATCTTTTATCTTGGGCTACTCTAAGTTGAGATAACGCCCCTAGCGGCATTCACTTAGTAGTTGCTCTAGGTCAGGCAGATGTGCTACCTTGCTATTGTGTCACCCTAGTGTACTTCTTTCCTTAGAGGATGTAAGTCTACTATTCTTTCCTTCCTTACTTGGCCATTGCACACTGATAAGTGCTTATTAGTTTGGTAGGCCTTACTGCGTAGCTGGTAAGCTACCTCATGTTATCTTTATTTAAGAGGATGTGAGTCTACTATGCTTTTTTCTTGGATTAGCCTTCGTGCAGTGACAGGGTCAAGTATATTTGAGGTTTAAAATAAGTCCCCTAGTGGCTCTTTCCCTCCTGACTGCTTCTAGTCTAGGTCCGTCCTTCCTGGGGCTCCCTGCTTAGTAGTTGCTCTAGGTCAGATAGCATCTATCCCGCCGATGATAGACTATCATGATGATCAGTTCTTCTTAGAAAGTTGTAAGCTTACATGATTTTTTTCTAGATTGATCATTGCACACCGGGAACCTTAGGTTGGTTGGTTCTCACTATGTTGTTAGATACACCACTCATACTGATGGATACACCTTAGGTTGGTTGGTTCTTGCACCTTAGGATACACCACTCATGGCAGATGTAAGTTTGATATGCTTTCTCCTTGAGTTGGCCACCGTACACCTATAGGCCCACTTTTACAGGGCTCAAGATAACTCCCTTAACAACATCTCCCCTATGGACACTATATTTGGATTACGTCATTTGTAACCCCATTTAGACACTACCTAGATTGGATAGTTCCCTTTCCTAATCCACCCCCCGTGGTTGGAGAATCCATTCTATGGATGTGCAGATTCACCTTAAGTCCAGTAAATCTGAGATAGGTCAAGGCGACATAGCCCCTTCTTAGTGTGGTCCCTTGCACACCAAAGGTCCATGCAAACATATAAATAAAATATATATTCACTTATGGATTAGGAGGACACCCATAGCGGTACCTTTTCTCAAGCAAATATCCTATCTTTAGGGTAGTGTCAGCAAAACTCCATATAGGAATCATTTGACTACTCTTGAGTTGACATAAGTCCCCAACAACATTCACTCAGTAGTCATGCATAAGTCAGGTTTGATTTGTTATGCTACCAATAGGTCACCCGAGCATTTGTTCCTTACTTTGGAAGATGAAAGTCAGCTACACCTTCTTTCTAGCACAGGCGTTGCACATGGAAATAAACCCCTTAGGTTGGCTAGCTCTACCCAATGGCTAGTAGACTATCCTTTTGGATTTGCAAATTTGAGATAGGACAAGTCCGATATAGCCCTTTCTCCATGGGTCCATCCCACACCAACATGGTCCACAAATTAAATCTATCAAATTTGACCAAGCTCACTTCCTAAGTGGATATTCCCTTAATTAAAAATAAAACTAAACCAAACAAATAATGTCAAATCACATGAAATTAAGATAAAATTATTCTTAAATATTTTTGAGTTGACATAAGCCCTAGGCATTAACTCAATAGTCACCCTAGGTCAGGTTCCATTTGTTATGCATCCAACAGGTCACCCAGCGGTTGTACTTAGCTTTGGACGATGTATGTTTGTTATGCCTTCTTCTTAGCATAGCCGTTGCACATTGAAAGGCAACCCCTTAGGTAGGCTAGCTCTATCCCACAGCCAGTAGACTATCCTTTTAGATTTGTAAACCTGAGGTAGGTCAAAGCTAATATAGCCCCATCTCAATGGGTCTATCAGACACCAGCAGGGTCCATACATTATGAAATTAAACCCATCTAATTTTCCCTAGTGGAGTTAACTCAAACCATTCTACCCAATGGAGCCCCAAATCATATATAAACAAGTCAAGTAAAAAAATCAAATTCAAAACCAACCTCCCTAGTGGAGCCAAATTAAACCAACTACTCCAGTAGAGTACAAATCAAATAAATCCAAAGACCCTTATCCAACGATATATCCCCAAACAAATCTATGAAATCAAACTCAAATCCCAATCCCCAGAGCAAACCGCTTCCTTAGTGGAAGGTTCATATACCCAATCCCAGTGGACTCGAGTCCATATCTCTAGCAGATATGCCTCCACATCAATTAAAATAAAATAAATTAAAGTCAATTTGATCTTAATCCCAAATGGATTATAGATTTTTATGCCCAGCAGATCTTTTTTCCATAAATCATATAATCAAATCAAATTCAAACCTTACCCCCAATAGATTTTCCTCTTTTATGCCATCAACATAGACCCACCACATGTCATGTCCAATGCATGTTTGATCCCCTAGCAGATCTCCCTCTATGTGCTTGACATGGAATTCTCAACAAATGTTATTATTTATCTTATGCACACCTTTAATACTTCAACCAAAAGCCTAATAAAGAATTTGTTCATATTATATCATCTTAACATTGTAATTAACATTTTATGATTGGTGATGGTGCAATCACAAACTAACTATACAATATCATGCTAAACATATTATAGTGTGAATTAACACACTATATTATATTATAATATATGATGTAATATTATAATTTGCTATAATATAATATATTATCTAACATTACACCTCATTAGAATCACTTAAAAGGAACAAATAACAAAATTTTCTCAAAATATGAATAATGTTCATTTTGGATGTAAAATTATTAATTTTCTTTAGAAGTAGTACAAAATAGCATAATTTTGGTGTTACTTCTTAGTGTGTGCTATGAATTTGGCCAAATCCTTACTTGTCAACCTTCAAATTAACATTTTTGTGAGTTTTGATGCAATGTATTATAACAGAAGTAAAACATACCAAAATGTACAATAATATTTAGTAACACACCACCACATTCATATATATGTGAAGTTATATTGTTATGTACATTATATTTTAATAAGCTTTCATATAATATATTATCTTACATTAGACCTTAAAATGAATCACTTAAGAAAAAAAATTTATAAAATTTGGTTGAAAAATGAACATTTATTTTGGATGTAAAATTCCATTCTTTTGATTAAATGACACACCATAGCACACCCCAGTGATGTTTCCTAAAGTTTACCTTAAATTTGGTCAAATCCCATCATCGCAGCTTATAAATCAGCATTTTAATAAATTATATCTATACAAACTCAACTACATTTTACTATAACAAACTAAAATATGCTAAATAATAAGTAGTAATACACAATAGTATGCTATAGTGCATGATGCTACACTATATTATGGCATCCTATATTATAATACACTATACATATTATATTATATTACATATCACATCACAAAAGATTACTTATGATAAAAATCATAAAATTAGTCTAAATAATAAAAAACTATATATTTTAGTTGTATCACTTACATATTTTAAATTGAAATATATATATTATTTACCTATTATGAATTTGGACAAATTCCACCATTTTAAAGTCTAAATCAATATTTTTATAAATAATGCTAGCGTAGGCTTGATTACATGATTGTAAAATGCTAAAAGAATTTAAAATGTGTTGAACAATATATTATGATATATGATGTTATACTATGCTACAACATATAATATTTATTTTGAACATAAAATCTTATATTTTAGACTCCAAGTGGCATAGCACACCTTTGGTACTACAACCTAATTCCCACTTCGCATAAAACAAATTTCATCATCTAATTTATTAAATCAATATTTTTATGATTTATATTAATATGGACTATAGTGCCAAATACCATTATCAAAACATTTCAAAACATCTTATAACCTCCAAAAATGTCACTACATGCTCAAATATATTATGCTATATTATACTATAATATATGGTATTATAATATGATTTAGGGTTAGAGTTTTGGTATTCAAATCTTTAATAGTCAAGGGAAAGTCTCTTGAAGACATTTTTCTTAGCTGCCATAACTATGTTAGGATTAGGTCATTTTTTAGATATACTCCTAATGACATCTTTATTCAAGGTTTAAGGTTTAGGTTTTAAGGTTAGGGTTTAGGGTTAGTTTAGGATTTATGGTTTAGGGTTATTTTAGGGTTTAGGGTCTAGGGTTTGGAGTTTAGGATTTAGGGTTTAGGGTTGTGGGTTTTAGGGTTTAAAGTTTATGGTTTTAGGGTTTAGCATTTAGGATTTAAGGTTTAGGGTTTAGGGTTTAGGGTTTACGGGTTTAGGGTTTGGGGTTTAGGGTTTAGGGTTTAGGGCTTACAATTAAGGGAATAAGGTATAAGATTTAGGGTTTAGGGTTTAGTTTTTAGGGTTCAGGGTTTTTAGGGTTTAGGGTTTAAGGTTTAGAGTTTAGAGTTTAAGGTTTAATGTTTGGTTTAGGTTTTAGGTTTAGGGTTTAAGTTTTAGTTTAGGATTTAAGGTTTTTTAATAGAGAATAAATTCAAATTCAACATTTCTTTATTTCAATTTCATCAAACAAATAGTACCCAAAGTTTTCTAAGACATAAGCGATGACATTGATCAAAAATGATCACCCATGGAGCAAATCAAAAATTTCTAGATAAGTAGAACCATCTTTACCATAAAGACACAGTTCCATAAGTAGTAGAACAGATCGGTTATTCTTTAATTTTCCAGTTCCCACCAGAACCTCCCCCTCCTTTTGAGTAGCGGGATCTGCCATCATATCCCCGATCTCTCCCTCTGCCACCACCACGGTTGTATCCTTCATCGCTCCTCTCTCCTCAATAACTACCACCACTCCAACAATCGCCTTCATATCCACTAGCACCTCTAGATTGCCCACCACCACTGTGATAACCACCACCTCCGCCTTCGTCTCCACTGCCAGATCTAGACTGAGCCTAGTAGATGGTGATGTTCCTGTCATCAAGGTTCTACCCATTCTTAGGCTTTAGGGTTAGTTTATGGTTTAGGGTTTAGAGTTAGTTTAAGATTTAGGGTTTAGGGTTTAGGGTTTAGGGATTGGGGTTTAAAGTTTAGGATTGTAGGTTTTAGGGCTTAGGGTTTTTGTTAGAGAAGCCCAACTAAGGGAATTTTATTGCCATAAAAAGGGGGGTTACAAATCCTTAAGAGGGGATAAACTCAAGAACTACTACTCAAAGAGCTACAATCAGCCTAGAGATTGAATCCCCTATCTAAGTACAACCAAAATAAAAGGAAAAAAAGAAAAGCGAAAAGAAAAATAGCAAGAGATATAAAAGTAGCAAAAAAAAGAAAAGCTAGTGGACAACCTTCAGTAAAAGCTTGAGAAGATGAGAAAAGTATTTGCCACCTCCATAGAAGGAACCTACAAGGAAATAACATAGAACCTGCAAATAGCTAGAAGAAGGAATTAGCACAAGTAATGAGATAAAAATAAAATTAACTGGAAAAATAAATGAAAGTGTGAGAAATTTAGAGAAGTGGGTGAAGGAAAGCTTAGGCTCAATCACAACAGAATGGGGCAGCCGCAAACATGAGCATCCAAAATTCAAAGGAAGGGTTACATCACAAGTGCTACTACCAGCCAAATTATGAGTGAAATCATCCCAAACATGGTAGCTTACATATGTGGGGGAAGGAAGCTGCCACTAGAGGAAAATCATATGATCTTTAATACTTACATACCAAGCAATAGCAAAATACACTCAAGAATGATAGGAAACACTATTCAGTATGGCAAAGGGATGCCACCAATCCCTTGTAAGAGAAGCATCACTGAAGCATTCCACCATAGCATGAGAATGAATAGCCAATAAAAAACCCCTACCTAGATGAAACATCAAGGAAATGAAAACACCCCCATAATGATGAAAGCCAATAAGGAGCAAAAACCTTCTATTAATAGCTAGATCACAACAGTACTTTTATAAGACAAATCAAGTCAAGAGTAACCTTAGCCAATATGAATAACCAAGGGCTTAGGGTTTAGGGTTTAGGGTTTATGGTTAGGGTTTAGGGTTTAGAGTTTATGGTCTAGGGTTTAGGGTTTAGGGTTTATGATTTAGGGCTTAGTGTTTAGGGTTTAGGGTTTAGGATTTAAGCTCTAGGGTTTTTTTTTAAAATAAAGTAAACCGATAGGTTTAGGTTTGTTTAGTTTATTTTTCATTTATTTGAGTTTATTGAATTTTTTATTTTTATTTACTTTTATTTTTTTATTTTTACTTAGTTTAGTTTATTTATTTTAGGTATATTTATTTTAGTTTGGGTTTTTTATTTTAGTTTATTTTTTTAAGTTTGGGTTTATTTTTGTTTGAGTTTTATTTTATTTATTTTTTTAGGTTTAGGTTTTATTTTTATTTTTTAGGTTTAGGTTTTTCTTTTTTTTTTTAGGTTTAGGTTTTAGGTTTATTTATGTTATTTCTTAGTTTAGGTTTAGGTTTATTTTAGTTTATTTTCTCTTTATTTAGTTTAGGTTTAGTGTTTACTTTATTTTAGGTTTAGGTTTAGGTTTTAATTATTTTAGTTTAGTTTATTTTAGTTTAGGTTTAGGTTTATTTTATTCTTATTTAGGGTTTAGGTTTTTTTAGTTTAGGGTTTACGTATTATTATTTATTTATTTTTTGGTTTAGGCTTTTACTTAGTATTTCTTTTAGGTTTATTTTTCTATTTTAGGTTTAATTTTTATTTTTTTAGGTTTTTTCTTTTATAGTTTAGTTTAGGTTTTTATTTATTTTATTTTAGTTTAGTTTTTATTTTTTATTTTATTTTCTTTTTAGGTTTAGGTTCTGGTTTAGGTTTTAGTTTAGGTTTTTATTTTATTTTATTTTTTTATTTCATTTTGGTTTAGGTTTTTTAATATATTTTATTTTTTGGTTTTATTTAGATTAGGTTTAGGGTTTTAGCTTTTTAGGGTTTAGGGTTTAGTGTTTAGGGTTAGTTTAGGGTTTTGGGTTTATGGTTTAGGGTTTAAGGTTCAGGGTTTAGGTTTTAGGTTTAGGGTTTCAGTTTTAGTTTAGGGTTTAAGGTTTTTTTCTAATAGAAAAAAAATTTAAATTCAACATTTCTTCTTTTTGATTTCATCAACCAAGTAGCACCCCAAGTTTTCTAATACAAAAGAGGTGACATAGATAAAAAATGAGCACTCATAGAGCAAATCAAAAACCCTAGATAACTAGAACCATCTCTACTATAAAGACACAATTTCATAAGCATCAGATCAAATCGACCTTTCTTCAGTTTCTCTAGTTCCCCTTAGAACCACCCCGGCCTCTCGAGTAGTGGGATCCTTCGCTATATCCCCGATCTCTCCCTCTGCCACAACCATGGCTATAACCTCTGTTGCTCCTCCCACCTCCATAACCACCATTGCTTCGACCACCACCTCCATATCCACCTTCAGATCTGATCCACCAACCCCCCTGTGATAACCTCCACCTTCAGATCCACCGCCGCACTGACCGAGCTTGGTTCATGGTGATGTTCCTCAAGATTCGCCATCTGGTTTAGGTTTATTAGGTTTTATGTTTTAGGTTTATGTTTTAATTTATTTAGTTACTTAGGTTTAGGGTTTAGGGGGTTTGAGGTTTAGGGAGTTTAGGGTTTGGGGTTTATGGTTTAGGTTTTTTAGGGATTGTGTTTTGGTGGGGTTTAGGGTTTAAGTTTTAGAGTTAAGTGTATAGGCTTTAGGGCTTAGGGTTTTGAGTGTTTAGGTTTAAGGGTTAGTTTGGGGCATAAGGTTAGGGTTTAGGGATTTGAGGGTTTGGGGTTTAAGATTTGCTGTCAGTTTGTTTAGCATTTATTTTAGGGTTTAGGGTTTTAGGGTTTAGGGTTTTTTTTAAATCAAACCCAGTTTAGGTTTATTTAGTTTATTTCATTTATTTTTTATTTATTTTAATTTATTTTAATTATTTTATTTAGGTTTATCTTTTATTTTTTAGTTTAGTTTATTTATTTTATGTTTATTTAATTTTATTTGGCTTTTAATTTAGTTTATTTTTTTTAGGTTTAGGTTTAGGTTTATTCTTTTTTTTAGTTTTATTATTATTATTTTTTATGATTTAGGTTTTAGTTTTTATTTTTAGGTTTAGGTTTATGTTTTTATTATATTTTTTCAAGTTTAGGTTTTAGGTTTTTATTTCAGGTTTATTTTCAGGTTTTATCATGTAGTTTAGGTTTAGTGTATTTTTAGTTTTTATTTTATTTTATTTAGTTTAGGGTTTAAGTATAATTTATTTTAGGTTTTATAAATTTTAGTTTAGTTTCTTTTAGTTTAGATTTAGGTCTATTTTATTTTTTTTATTTTAGGTCTATGCTTTTCTAAGTTTAGGGTTTAGGTTTTATTTTTGATTGATTTTTTTATTTTATTTTTAGGCTTATTTTATTTTGATTTTAAGTTTAGTTTTTATTTTTATTTTCATTTTTATTTTTATGTTTATTTTATTTTTTAGTCTAGTTTGGGTTTTTATTTTTTTATTTTAGTTTAATTATTATTTTTATTTTATGTTATTTTTACATTTAGGTTTGGGTTTAGGTTTAGTATTTGGTTTAAGTTTTTGTTTAGGTTTTTTTCTTTTTTTACTTAGGTTTAGGTTTTTTATTTTTTATTTTTTAGGTTTTATTTAGTTTCGGTTTAGGTTTTTTATGTTTTTTAGGGTTTAGGGTTTAGGGTTTGGGGTATAGGGCTTAGGGTCTAGGGTTGTCAGTTTTATTATTTATGGTTTAGGGTTTAGGGTTTTAGTGTTTAGGGTTTTAGTTTAGCTTTTATTTTATTATTATTTTAGGTTTATTTTATTTTGATTTTAAGTTTAGCTTTTATTTATTTTTTATTTTTTTCATTTTTATGTTTAATTTATCTTTTAGTTTAGTTTGGGTTTTCATTTTTTTATTTTAGTTTAGTTATTATTTTTATTTTATGTTATTTTTACGTTTAGGTTTGGGTTTAGCTTTAGTTTTAAGTTTAGGTTTTTGTTTAGGTTTTTATTTTATTTTATTTTTTTATTTTATTTAGGTTTAGGTTTTTTATTTTTAATTTTTTAGGTTTCAATTAGTTTAGGTTTAGTTTTTTATGTTTTTTAGGGTTTAGAGTTTAGGGTTTGGGGTTTAAGGTTTAGGGTTTGGGGTATAGGGTTTAGGGTTTGGGGTATAGGGTTTAGGGTTTAGGTTTGTTAGTTTTATGGTTTACAGTTTAGGGTTTAGGGATTTAGTGTTTAGATTTTAAGTTTAGTTTTTATTTTTATTTTTATGTTTAATTTATTTTTTAGTTTAGTTTGGGTTTTCATTTTTTTATTTTAGTTTAATTATTATTTATTATTTTTAATTATTTTTACTTTTAAGTTTGGGTTTAGTTCTAGATTTTAGTTTTAGGTTTTTATTTTATTTTATTATTTTATTTAGGTTTAGGTTTTATTTAGTTTAGGTTTAGTTTTTTATGTTTTTTATGGTTTAGGGTTTAGGGTTTGGGGGTAGGGTTTGTGATTTAGGGTTGTGGGTCTTTTATGTCAGGTTTAGGGTTTATGGTTTAGGGCTTAGGCATTAGGGTGGTAGGTTTTGGTAGGGGTCAAGAGCCCAAGGTTAGGGTTTTTTTAAAAAAAAAGTAAGTGGGTTTAAGTTTATTTATTTTTTTTTATTTATTTTGTTATTTTATTTTTATTTTATTTTTATTTTATTTTAGGTTTATATTTATTTTAGTTAAGATTTTTTATCTATTTTAGGCCAGTTTAAGTCTATTTAGCTTAGTTTTATTTTTATTTTATTTTTCATGTTTATGTTTTATTTTATATTTTTACGTTTAGGTTTAGGTTTTATTCTTATTTTTTAGGTTTAGGGTTTAGAATTTTATTATAGGTTTATTCTTTGGTTTTATTTTTTAGTTTTGGGTTAGGTTAATTTTTAGTTTATTTTATTTTATTTAGGGTTTAGGTTTAGGTTTAGGTTTTATTTATTTTAGTTTAGTTTATTTTAGTTTAGGTTTAAGTTTAAGTTTATTTTATTTTTAAATTAGGTTTAGGTTTTTTTAGAGTTTAGGGTTTAAGTTTTATTTTTTATTTATTTTTAGGTTTATTTTTTAGGTTTAGGTTTTTATTTAGTTTTTATTTTATTTTATTTAGGATTATTTTCTTTTCATTTTAGGTTTAGTTTCTATTTTATTTAGGTTTTTTATTTTTTTTAGTTTAGTTTAGGTTTTTATTTATTTTATTTTAGTTTAGTTTTTATTTTTTTTATTTTCTTTTATGTTTAAGTTTAGGTTTAAGTTTAGGTTTTAATTTAGGTTTTTATTATATTATATTATATTATTTTATTTTGGTTTAGGTTTATTTATTTATTTTATTTTTAGGTTTTATTTAGTTTAGGTTTAGGTTTTTAACTTTTTTAGGGTTTAGGGTTTATGGTTTAGGTTTAGTTGAGGGTTTAGGGCTTAGGGTTTGTTCTTTAGGGTTTAGGGTTTACGGTTTAGGGTTTAGGGTTTAGGGTGTAGGGTTTAAGGTTTAGGGTTTAAGGGTTTAGGGGTTAGGGTTTAGAGTTTTTAGGGTTTTGGGTTTAAGTTTTAGGTCTAGGGTTGTGGTTTTAGTTTAGGGTTTAAGGTTTTTTATTTTTTTTCTTAACAGTGAATAAATTCAAATTAAATATTTCTTCTTTTCGATTTCATCAACCAAGTAACGCACCAACTTTTCTAAGACACAAGCGATGACATATAAAAAAATGAGCACGCTTAGAGCAAATCAAAAGCCTAGATAATTAGAACCGCTCAGATCAGAAAAGCCCATAAGCAATATCGGTCATTCTTCAATTTCTCCAATTCCCATCAGAACCACCATGGCCACTTATGTTACGGGATCCACAATTATATCCCCCATCTCTCCCCTCCGCCACCACCATGGTTGTAACCTTTATCGTTCCTCTCACCTCCAAATCCACTAGCACCTCCAAATCCACCACCCTTTGACCCACCACCTTGCCTCCACCACACCCAAATTGAGCCCGCACTAACGATGATGTTCCTGCCATCAAGGTTCTACCCATTCTTAGGGATTAGGTTTTAGGGTTTAGGTTTATTTTTTAATTTATTTTGTTACTTTAGGTTTAGTTTTAGAGTTTGGGATTTAGGGTTTTGGGTTTATGCTTTTAGGGTTTAGGATTAGGGTTTAGGGTTTGGGGTTTTATGGTTTAGGGTTAGGGTTTAGGGTTTAGGGTTTAGGGTTTGGGGTTTAGGCTTTATGATTTAGGGTTTAGGGTTTAAAGGTTTAAGGTTTAGGGTTTTAGGCTTAGGGTTTATGTTTTAAGGTTTAGTGTTAGTTTAGGGTTTAGGGTTTAATCTTGTAGTTTTAGGGTTGTAGGTTCAAGGTTAGTTTTAGGAATTATGGTTTAGGGTTTAGGGTTTATTAGTTTTTTCTAAAAAAAAATAAGTAAACTGGTAGATTTAAGTTTATTTTGTTTATTTAGTTTACTTTTTATTTATTTTAGTTTTTTTTATTTTTATTTAGTTTAATTTATTTATTTTAGGTTTATTTATCTTTGTTAGGTTTTTTATTTTAGTTTATTTTTTAGGTTTAGGTTTAGGTTTATGTTTATATTTTAGTTTAGTTTTATTTTTATTTTATTTTTTAGGTTTAGGTTTTATTTTTTAATATTAGGTTTAGATTTAGGTTTTCATTTTCATTTTTTTTGTTTAGGTTTTAGGTTTTTGTTTTAGGTTTATTTTTAGGTTGTATTTTTTAGTTTAGGTTTTGTTTTATTTTTAGTTTCTTTTATTTTATTTATTTTAGGGTTTAGGTTTAGTTTATTTTAGGTTTAGGTTTAGATTTTCTTATTTTAGTTTAGTTTATTTTAGTTTAGGTTTAGGTTTATTTTATTTTGTTTATTTTAGGTTTACGTTATTTTTTTATTTTAGGGTTTAGGTTTTATTTTTACTTATTTTTATGTTTAGTTTTTAGGTTTAGGTTTTTATTTAGTTTTTATTTTATTTTATTTTAGGTTTATTTTATTTTTATTTTATGTTTAGTTTTTTTTATTTAGGTCTTTTTAGTTTAGTTTGGGTTTTTATTTATATTATTTTAGTGTAATTTTTATTTTTTATTTTATTTTATTTTTACATTTTGGTTTAGGTTTAGGTTTAGGTTCTAGTTTAGACTCTTATTTTATTTTATTTAGGTTTAAGTTTATTTATTTATTTTATTTTGAGGTTTTATTTATTTTAGGTTTAGGTTTTTAGAGTTTAGGGTTTTGTGTTTAGGGTTTAGGGTTTAGGATTAAGCCCATCTCATTTTGATTAGTTAAGGTTGATTAAGGTTTAATTAGTTAATTAATTAATTTAATTAATTTAATTAATTTAATTGAATCTATTTCTGAAATTTAATCTTGGGTAGCTCTTTGGGTGTTCAATAATCCAAAGGTGGAGGTAATGAAATTATGGTTAGCTCACATGTATGAGAAAACTATAAAAGTAGTTAAGTGAGATCCCTTAAGCTTAATTAACTATTAATCATGAGCCAATTGCATTAGGCCCCTTTCATTTCTTATGAGCATTGCAAATTTACTTTCCATGTGGTTGCATATCACAGTAGCTCCTTATTAATTAGTTAATTAACTTAAGGTGATGTAGGTAAGGGTTAATTAATTGGCTCAATTCATACCCTAACCTAATTAAACCATAAAATCGACTTAAATACTTCTTCATTAAATCAAATTAACTCACACATGAGGAATGGGATTAGGATCAACAGATATCTTTCATTTCCTAAATGAAATCAATCTAAAAATTAAGAAATCTCATTAAAGGACTTTAGTTTATTTTAAGTGGATTTATTTAGTATGATTGCCCTTAGGAATTAATTGGAATGAATGAGATAATGTGCTTATGTTCCTTTATTTCTTTTCAATCATGTTAAATGTTACTTCCCATGTGTAATCATGCATTCATTTTTTTTTAAAATTAACTAAATGAAATGGTTTCTTTTATGTCAAATTGCATGTGTTGATTTAAATTAAAAAATAGGTGTGGCCATTATCACTATTAAATCAATAGTTATTTTCAAAAGCTCATAAATCAATTATAATAAATGAAGTGATGTTGATTACAAATATATATAGGTTTACATGTGTTGATAAAATAAGATATGAAATACGAAGCTCTCAATCTTTATCAAACATGGATTCACATAAGAATTACAAATGTATAGTTCGTTTGAAAAGCACACAACATTTGTCTAAATCAATTCTTATGCATTTCGATGCTATGACTTAAGAAGAATTTCATACTATATATGTAAATCATATAATCAAATCAAATATGGCTTCTTGCATGACTTCTTCTTCTTGTGGTTCCTTTCATACATTCACCTATATCTGAGAAAAGTGGTATATTAGTCGGACACCCTGGGGTCGTGAGGCTTTAAGTAGCCCTAAGTAGGCCATATATCTTATGCCCTAGGCATAGAACAATGGTGTCGTACCCACTTAAAATTCTTATACATGTGTATGTGTGATGTGGCCAATGAATAAGAATCTTAAGTCATATAAATCAAATAAATTTTTCCATGGGTTTTTCCAATCCTTGTAGTTACTAACACATATATATCTATATAAGAAAAATGGTATATTAGTCTAGATACACTAGGGTTGTGAGGCTTTAAGCCCTAAGTAGGTCTTGTACCTTACGCCTCAGGTGCAGAATAATGGCGATGTACTCACTTAAAACTTTTATACATATGAATGTGTATCTAGCTAATGGATGAAAAATCCCTCCTTGTATTAAAAAGGCATGCTTTCATAATTCAATCAAATAAAATAATTAAATTTCAAAACACTTCTTTGCATTCATCATTCAAGTATGCTAAAATATAAATTGCATGTATAGGTATGCTTAGGATTTAATCATATGCATGATATGCATGATGGAAAGAAATGAATAAACATGTATTATGTGATATCCATTCATTCTAATTAATCTTAAGATGCCTTTCCTATTGAATAAGGTTATTTAGAGTGAACCTAAACTTAAGACTAATTAAAACATATAATATGTTATTCATTAAAGGAAATTGATTAATTAACTTTAGAAGTGACTTAAGGTAGGGATGAAATAGAGTGTCTCTCTCTTTCTTCTCTTTATAACACTTATTTGTTAAGTGTAGACCATATGAAACAAAAGAAAACACTATGTAAAATCTTTAAATCGATCAAATCACTTAATGAAAAATTAACCTATTTATAAATTAAATCCCTCACACTTTACAAATTATAACTCTAAAGCCTAGTTAGGACATTCCACCCAAGTTTTAATTCACATACATTAGACTGAGTCACTATTTATAACTATATGTTAGGGAGTTGTATGGTTTGATGTATGCTTGTTTTGTGATGTATTATTGTAGATTGGATGTTTGGGTGTATGTGCATAGTTTGGATGCTAGGCAATATTAGCCTAATCATGCTTTCTACAGGAGGTTGTGCTTAAGGGGATGTTAAATAAAAATATAAATGTTTTTGCTATGCAGGTTGCTTAGCTCCAAAGACTAACCCTAGTTAGGATAGGTGGGCTTGGTTACCCATGTGTGGGGTGCTAAGTCCAAATTATTCATATAATTGCTTGGGTTGTATGGTGAGTTTAGCTAACATTTATTTTGTAGGTGTAGCTAGATTTACTTTACTTCTTTTAATGTAATTTTTCATTAGGATTGAGATGAGTATTATGAGGGACTAGGATGAGCATTGGTTATATGACCAAGTCTTATGTACCATGTGATGCCTTTAGAGCAAGCATATCCAAATCAATCCAAAAAGAAGGAAGAAATAGAGCAAATAAAATGAAGAAATGGAAGATGAAGAACTAAAGAAGGAAGACCCCCGTAACATTCATCATTTGTAATTGTAATTATTCTCGTGTAATCCAGGTTGTATAAGAGTAGAACTCGGCTACCACATTTCTTTTTGTGATGTACGGCAGAACGCGACCGCATAGGTCTTTTATTCTTTTCCGATGGCTTTATAAAAATTAATTGATGTTTTTGTTTAGCTTGTGCATTAAAAAAAGCATTCCTTTTCATAGTTTGTTTATGATTGGTGATTGTTGTATGGCCTGGATGAGATTAGGCTCATAGGATAAAATTAAATTTTCGATCCCATTAACAACTCAGAACTAAATTTTCAAAACAACTCATAATCTTATATAAAAACTTAGGCATTAAATCAAAATAATAAAATATTTAGAAACCACTTACCTAGATATTATATGTTTAATATCATGCATAATCATCTTGTTTCACTCATGTTAAGAGAGGGATTCCATCTTTTCCAGATAAAATGGGCTTAACCTTTGAGAGCCTATGATGGAAGAACACCTCTTTACCTTTTGATTTAGCCCATATTCAACTTCTCATGCATTTAGGCATACAAAATCCTATAGCCTATGTCAAAATAAAGAGTCCTAAATTAAATAAAATTTGATAAGAATTTGCATTAGATTTAAGTCATTATTCATACCCCACATGCTCTAGTCTCTTAGGGAGTGGGTTTAAGGACTTAGTGTCTTTTCTAAATAATAATAACCTAGCCATCTTGCAAAAACATCTGACTTGCCTACATGGACTTAAAGCATAGGAGGAATTAGTTGGCTGCCACTCTAGGCGATAATAAGTCGAGTAGTCATGTGGTTCACTATCTCTTATGTAGGTAAACCATATACCCACTTTTGCCTTTGATTTAGGTCATGATTTCGCCCTCGCCAAAGTTCTCTAGATTTAGGATCTGAGGTTGCTATTTCTCTTTGTGGGCTACAAGTATAAATTCTCACCTCGGTATTTCCACAATCTTATATTGTGGAATTATAAGTCCAAGATTTCTAATAAAATTTCAAATCAAATAAATAAATCTTCTCAATTTTAAATATATAAAGCCCAACCATAGGATAGATTGGAGCTCACTAGGTTTCCTAATCATGTGAGTACCTCATCATCTCCCTTTGGTTTCGATAATTCTTCCCTTGATCCATCCCACTTGATCTTCTAAAATACAACCAATTTATTGATATTACAATCTTTGAATTCTTTGGAGACAACAATCGCCTACTTTAATTGAGAGTATTCTTAAGGGATTCATTTTTCTTAAGATGTAATTAACTATGGGGGTTTGCCTCTATAGGGAGCTTAATGAACCTGGTTTAAATAAATGCTACTTTACTTTTCCAAGTAAAGTATGAAAAAAATCTCTAGTATATTCGAAGACCCATCATGCCTTAAGAGTCCTTATTAGGTGATTAGGCCATCGTTGGATAGTGATTTCTAGCTGATTTTCCTTGATGTCATAATCATCTCAATAGTACATCATCGATCTGGTGTCCCTCACATATATACATACACACAAATGAAAAAAAAAATAAAACCCTAAACACTAAAACCCTAAACCCTAAACCATACTCTAAACTAAAACCCTAAACTATAATCCCTAAAACCTACAACCTAAATCCTAAACCTAAACTAAAAAACCTATACCTAAACTTTAAAACTATAAACCTAAACCTACAATCTAAACCTAAACTCAGCCCTAAACTCCTAAACTTGAACTATAAACACTAAACCTAAAACCCTAAACTTAAACTTAAACCTATACCTAAACTCTAAGTTTAAACCTAAACTTAAATAAACTTAAATATAAACTCCTAAACCTAAACTTAAATCCTAAACTAAAACCTAACTTAAAGAACCTAAATCTAAACTCTATAAAACCTAAATTTAAACTTAAATCCTAAAACTTAAACCTAAACTAAACAAAACTAAAACTAAACTTAAACTCTAAACCTAAATCCTAAACTAAAACTAAATCTAAATCTAAACCTAAATCCTAAATCCTAAATCTAAATTTAAACCTAAACTCTAAACTTAAACTATACTTAAACCTAAACTTAAACACTAAACTTAATCTAAACTATAAACCTAAACTAAACTCTAAACCTGTTAAACCTAAACCTGAGCTAAACTAAATTAAACCTAAAATCTAAACCTAAACTTAAACCCTAAACCCTAAACTTATAAACCTAAATCCTAAACCTAAACCTAACCTAAATCTAAACTTAAATATTAATCTTAAACACTAAACAAAACCTAAACTCTAAACTAAATCCTAAACTTAACCTAAACCTAAACCTAAACCTAAACCTAAATATAAACTTAAACCTAAACCCTAAACCCTAAACCCTAAACCTATACCCTAAACCTTAAACCCTAAACCCAAACATAATCCTAAACCCTAAACTTAAACTTAAACCCTGAACCTAAACCTAAACCTAAACCCTAAACCTAAACCCTAAACCTTAAACTAAACCCTAAACCCTAAAACCTAAATGAAAAACTTAACCTAAACCTAAACCTAAGCTAAATAGACCCTAAACCCTGAATCATAAATCTAAACCCTAAACCTAAGCCCTAAACCCTAAACCCTAAACCCTGAATCCTAAAACTAAACCTAAACCTAAACCCTAAACCCTAAACCTAAACCTAAAATAGCCCTAAACCCTAAACTAAGCTAAAGAAAAACCCTAAAATAAAACCCAAAAATCCAAGAAACCACTGCCCAAGCACTCGTCCATGTGCTCTAGCAATTTTCCTTTCCCCCTCTGATTTTTAATTTTTTGGTCGCTACTTGTAGGCTATTTTGTGTGATTCTCATTGCTTCTTGAATTGATGGTCTTTATCCTATTTCATGTTTTCATTTGAGTAATACCATGACTTGGCTTCTTCTCCATGATTCATTGGGGAAAATTGAAGGATCCTATGGATCTTGCTATGGCATCAACTATCTTGGCTTTAACTGCTTTGAAATCATTCAAAGACGTTCCCGTTTGGATTTCTCTCCCCAATATGAAAAATTCTTTTCATTAACCATCAATTCTTTTTTATTGTGGGTGCTTTATTTAGTCGGCCATTATAAATTGACCAGACAACGTTTATAAAATCGTATCCTTTAGTGGCTAGAATCCTTATTGAACTGCACATTACCAAGAAACACCCCAAATAAATCTAGTTGGTATATAAAAATTAAAGTTATATGCAAAGAATTAAATTTGAAAATTTCACTATCATTTGTTCTCACTGTAAAATCCATGGGTACAATAATTTTGAATGCTTCATTCTTCATCTTCACCTATAAAATCCCTGTTGAGGAAACTTTTATTCCTAACCCAAGGCCGATCACTATTAAATATCAAAAAGCTACATCAGAAAAAAAAATGAATTTTTGGATGTTCTTAATAAGGATATTTTACCTCTTACTTCTTCTATGCAATTGAAGGCTTCTAATGTAAGCAATAGTTTTTCTAAACTTTTGGATGATGATTTTATTTCCTCCAATTCAATCCATGCATCCTTGCTGGCTTTGATTGATGAAAATGAATCTTTAATTGAGAATATAAATGAGGATATTAATGTTATGCATCATTCAAATTGAATGGATTATATGGCTTTAATACCTCATGATAATCAGGCTGAAAAAATTGATTCTATTTTCTAGATTCAAGATGATTTAAATTCTCAAAAAGATTTGGCTTTGTCTAATAATTTGGGTCATGAAAAGGAAGGGCTTGGTGTTCACATTTGCCTTTTAATAAATATTTTTATGATCTCTCTCTTGCTATTCTTGATGCTCATTTGGCTTTAATAAATTCTAATGTCTTGGAAGAAGGAGAACTCATTTCTAATCAGAAGATTTCTTTTAAATCTATGACTAATGTTGCTAAATCCTTCTCAGATGATGATTATATGGGAAAAGAAAATGGTTTCCAAACTTATCATGCTAAAAAGAGAAAAAAATGTTAAAAAATTCCCTCTTGAATTGCTAGGAAACACTAGAGAGCTATGACCTCCCTCTCCTCTCTTAATTAATCTTTTCTTAACCCCTCTTTATTTCCTTATGTTTAATTTTATTGTTTGGAATGTTAGAGGGATTAGTACCCTCTCTATTCATAACCATATTAGAAATCTTTGTTGTATACATAATATTTCTTTACTTATTTTCTATAGAGCCTCTTATTCATGCTAACAAAATTAACCATATTGCTAGAATGACCAGTTTCAGTAAACTTTTCTCTAATGTCAGTAATAAGATTTAGTCTTTTTGGAATAACTTTGTAGAGGTTTCTATTCTTGATGATTTTCAAAAAGTTGTCAAAGCTCAAATCTCTTATGGTGATTATTGTGTTTTGGGCTTAGATCTGGTAGAAATCTTCTTTGGGATAATTTAAGGAATTTTGCTACCTCTATCAATAAACCTTGGTTTGTTGGTGGTAATTTCAACACTATTTCATTCACTTCTAAATGAAGTGGTGGTTGCTCTCCTAATATTCATTCCATGGAAGAATTTTCTAATATGATCCTTGATTATAATTTGATTGATATTAGTTTTAAAGCTTATAATTATACTTGGTAAAACTCTAGACATTGGCAAAGGTTGGATCAGATTCTTTTTAATACTCATTAGATTACTCAATGGCATATTACTTTTATCGATCATTTAAGCAGAACCTTGTCTGATCATGCTCCTCATTTGGTTTCTAGAAAAGATAATTATAATAAATTAAAATTATTTTCTCCTTTTAGATTTCAGAACATGTGGATTCAGCATATTAATTTTTTTAATGTTGTGGCGAATAATTGGAAAGCTCCTTTACATCTTGATAATTCGATTATAGGGATGAATAGACTTTAGTTTAAGCTTAAATTTCTTAAGCAAATTTTGGGTTGGTGGAACAAGCATTGTTATAATAACCTTTTCACTAATATCAAAGATATGGAAAAATTGGTTTGTGATCTTGAGGTCTCTATTATGTCTGATCCTTCTAAGATTAAGGACTTGACTGAGGTGAAAGATAAAGTTATTAATTTTCAAAATATGGAGGAGACTTATTGGCTTTAAAAAGCTACTAGTAAACATATTTCAGATTATGATAGGAATACTAGGTATTTCCTTGCTTTAGTTATTAAAAAAAGAGCTTTAAATAATATTAATAAAAATTAAAGATGGCAATGGAGAATGGATTATGGAGAATAATGATATTAAGTTTTCGATTTTTAATTACTTTAGAAATATGGTTAATAAGTGTTACTCTTATGAAGCTATTTCCAAATCACACTTGATTCCTTCTATTATTAGCAATGATGATAATGATTTTCTTATTATTGTGCCTAATGAAGATGAAATTTTTAAAGTTCTTAATAGCATGAACATGGATTCTGTTGCTGGTCCGGAGGGTTTCACTACTCAGTTTTTTCAAAATTGTTAGTTTTTTATTAAAAATGATTTGATTGACATTATGGTTGATTATTTTTAATGGTAATCCTTTTCATAGATATTTATCTAGCATTTATATTATTATCATACCCAAGAAAGATAATCCAGACTATTAGAGTAATCTTTGACCTATTAGTCTTTGCACCTTCTTCGATAAGCTGATTTTCAAAATTCTTGCCATCAGACTTAGTCTTTTACTTCATAAGATTATCTCTCTCAAACAAACTAGTATTGTTAGAGGTAGGTCTATTTCAAAGAACATTTTACTTACCGAGGAATTAATTCATGACTTAGATGCTAAGACAATAGGTTGAAATGTTCTTTCCAAATTAGATATTACCAAAGATTTTGATAATATCTCTTGGAATTTCCTTTTCCATATTATAAATTTATTTGGGTTTTCTGATAAATTTACTTTTCTTATTAAAACTTGTATTAATAATGCCTGGTTTTCTATTTTGGTTAATGGGAAAGCTTTGGGCTTCTTAACTTCTTCCCATGGCTTAAGACAAGGGGATCTTTTATCTCCCACTTTATTATTATTGTTGCTGAGTACTTATCTAGGAGCATCAATGAGTTTTTTTAAACAATCCTAGTATGTACTACAGAACTCCTGGTGGTCTTCCTATTTCCCACTTAAGCTTTGTAGATGTTTTCATTACTTTTTGCAATGCTTCTATTCAACATATTAAGAACCTCAAGATTTTTTTAAAATAAATTTGGTATGGAAAGTGGTCTTTCTATCAATGATAACAAAAGCTATTTTATTATTTCTTCAAGTATCTCTAATAATAAAATCAATCAAATCCGCCATATCACTAATTTTAAACATCAACACTTACCTCTTAGGTACTAGGGTGCTCCTCTATTTTAAGGTCCAAAATGATTCCATATTTTTTATGAGTTAATTCAAAAAAATTTTAAATAAAATTTTTGTTTGGGAATTCCATTTACTTTCTTTTGGTGGCAGGCTCACTATTCTTAAAAGCACTCTCAATTCTATGCCTCTTTATTTGATTCAAATTATTATTCCCACTAATTCTACTCTTATCATAATTGATCGCTTACTTAATAAATTTTTTTTGGGACCAAATAATTCTATTAAAAGAATGCATTGGCATCTTGGCATAAATGTTGTGGTCCTTTGGGTGAAGGTGGTCTTGGTTGCAAACTTATTCATGAAGCTATGACTGCCTTCTCTCATATGCTTTGGTGGAATTTTAAAAAGAATGATAGCCTTTGGGCTAATTTTATGATGGAAAAATATTGTTAAGGTAAACACCCTCCTATTTATGCTTATAAATTTGGTGCCTCTCAAGTTTGGAAAAGTCTTTGCTCCATTAAGTGGGTTGTTGAATCATTAATATTTTAGGGTATTCATTCGGGCTCTTCTTTCTTTTGGCAAGACAATTCGATTGGTAATGGCTCTTTTGACTCCCTTTGATATACACACTCTACTATTTCTATCAAAGTTAAGTCTTTTTGGATTAATAACAACTGGAATGAAAACAAACTTGAGAACTACATTTCTATTTCTATTTTTGATAGGTTTTGCAACATCATCATCTTTCCTAATAAACCTGATCAAATTCTTTTCAAGCTCTCTTACAATGGTGATTTTGTTCTTAAAGAGGTTTGGAAATTTATTAGAAATAAACAAAACACCTCTAGTGTTTTCATTAAACTTTAGAAAAATATCATTTCCATTTCTTATTTTATTTTAGCTTGGAGGATTTTGAATGACTTCATTCCTGTAGATTCTTTTCTCTCGCTTAAAGGGTTTTATTTACCTTCTAAGGGTTATTGTTGCTATCATATTGAAAATGTTAATCATATTTTTGTCAATGGTGCTATTACTTCCAAACTTTGGATATAGTATGATGATTTATTTAACACTAACTATTTTCATGGCTCTCTTTCATTATATTATCTTCTTGAAGTTTGTTTCCATAAAACTTTAAAAGGTCATATGAAAGTTTTAATTTATATTACCCTTATTTGGTTCATTTGGATGGATATAAATGATGTTAAATACCGAGGCATTCCTATGAACCATAAAAGGATCCTTGCTAGAACTAAAGAAAAATTTATGCTTCGTTTAATGCAAATTTAATTAACAATCTTCAATTTAGAGGTGATAAATTTGTGGCTGAGAAATTGGGTATCACTTTGCATGATGACCCTTCCTACAAGAGTATTAGGATTATACATTGGATTAAGCCTAAAGAAAATTTTGTTAAGATCAATACTAATTGTTTTATTTCCCTTAATAAATATGGTTATGGTGAAATTCTTAAGGATTCTAAAGGTACTATCATTTTTGCTTTTGCCTACCCCTCAAAGCTTGTTCTGTTATTTATGCTGAGCTCGTGGCTATTAATAAAGCTAATGATATTTGTTTAAGCAAAAACATCTTTAATATGAGGATTGAAGTTGATGCTCTTCTTCTACTTGATATGCTCAATACTAATAAAATGGGGATTGCTGACATATTTTATCTTCTTAATTACACTAATAGGGTTCTTTCTTAAGTTTTCTACAAAATTTCTCACATTCTTTGTGAAGGTAATGCTTGTGCAGATTTCCTGGCTAATTTGGGAGCTGAATTAAATGAGCTTGATTTATTTGATAACCATAGTTTACTTAAGCATCCACATGGTCTGGTCAATCTAGTCAACACTAGATTGCCTTACCTCAGATTTTAACTTTTGGTTATTTTATTGATCTTATTGCTATGGTTGTTTTATTTAGTTTGTTTTTTGGTTGGTTTTTTTTTGTGCTTCCCTTAGCAAGAATTATTTTTTGCAATTTTTCTTTAGGGTCCTGGTCAATCTCACTTTATGTGAAAGCTGCCTTGTTGGTTTTAGTTTATTTCAAAACTTCAACTCCCTTCCTCTTTACCCCATTGTATACTTGACTGACCCTTATTTGGGTCATAGTGGTGTTATTTTTAATTAGTTTTCCTATCCTCTAGGACTGGTGGTTTTCTCTATAGCTCCACGCTTGAAGTGATGTTTTGGGGTCTCCTTGAGTTATGGCCTACCGCTTATACTAATTGATGTTGGGTTTGCCTCAGGTTTTGGCTAGTTGATACCTTATTTGAATTGGATTTTTGGTTGCTATGGTTGGTTCTGCTGGATACTGCAATTTTCTTCTTCCATCTACGTGACTATTTTGGGTGGTCATTTTTTTCATGGCTATTGTTGTTCTCTTCTGGTTTGGCTTAATTTTGGGCTTTTTGGTGGTTGCTGTTCTCTTTTCTTGGTTTCTCTTAGGGGCTTCTATTGGTTGGTTTTTCCCTCTACCTTGTGGATTAGAGGTAGCTTTTTTCTAGTTGTTTCCCTCTTATTTTCTCTTTGGTGGTTATTATCTGCTCTTTAGGGTTTGGAAGGGACTTTGTTTGCCTCTGGCCTTGTTCCTTTCCTCACTAATTTGCTGCTTATGGTTGGGTGGTTCTCTTTGGCATTTTATACTGTGGTTTTTTGTCCAGCTAAGTGACTACTAATTTTGTTTCATGGTTTTTTTTGGAGATCTCCAGGTGGGTTGTGGCTATGCCTGCTGTTGTTCTTTCCATCTATTTTGTGCTTTGTATTGGGTTAACATCTTATTTTAGCTAGCTGCTCCCTTTACTAAATTATAACATCTGCTATTGTGTTTGGTTGTTGGGTCACAGCTATTGGTCTCTTCAGAATTTGCTTAGGTTTGTTTTTTTTCAATTCTTTTTGGTTGTTTTCCTGGTTTGGGTTGGTGTTTTCTTTTTGTTGGTTTTTTTTATTGGTATGAGTGCAGCTGCTTTATGGTTTTTTTTTCTTCCAGACATGCATTTCTATTTACTAGAGGAGATGGTTATGGCTATTTTTTGTCTATGCCTACTGGTTTACTGGAAACTTCTCCTCTGACTAGATTGGTTTGGTTTTTGCTGAGGGCTGGTTGTAGCTCTCTCTGGCTTGGTGTCTTAGCATTAGATGTTGTCTTGCCTTGGATGCTTGTCCCTTGTTTTGGTGTCTTGGGATTTAGATTGGTTGTTAGTATTGAATCCCTCTAGTCTATTTTGCTCTCCTTGTTTCCCAATATTTGCGTCTTTGTCAGTGGTGCTGGATTTGCTATTTTCTTGCTGCCTTGGTGGTGGTTTTGATGGTAATTTTTGGATGCCCTCTTGGTCCCTCTATAGCTTTCCTCTCTCTGGTGCTTCTTATCTTCTACTATTTTTCTATTTGGGTGGAGGTTTTGCCCATAGATTTGGATTACTATTGCTCTAGAGATAGTCGTGGGTTGTTTTGTTGGCTTGTGTTGTTACCCCAATTCATGCTGACTGCTCTTTTTTGTGTTTCTCTTCCTTTTGGTGGTGGCTTTGGTGGAATTACTCCTTGGTTTTTTTAGCTTGGCCACGGATCTTATTGTAACTTCTGGGGTTCTAGCTTTATGTGATTGGTTTATTGTGGGTTTTGGTCGGTGGGTTGGTTGTTGACTGCCTGCTTTCTCTATTTGTTTGGTGCAGGACTTGGGTCACTATGGGCTGTTTTCCTTGGATGGTTTGCTTATATCGGGTATGCTGGCTATGATGGAATTGATGTTTCTTCATATCTTCTCTCTGATTGGTAGCATTACATATGACTATAACACTTCTTAGGAAGTTTGGATGCTTATATGTATTGTTGGCACTTGAGATGATCTTAACTGAGCCCAAGCCTTCTCTTTCTGAGCTCTCTCTAAATTGTTTACTTTATCCTTTTCCCTTGACTTATGATTATTGCCTTTGTAGCATTTTGCAAAATTCTTTTGCAGGTTGGAACTTTATAGATGGAATGAGCTATACACAGTCAACTCAACTGTTGTTGTGGATCTTGTTTATCTTGCTTTCTCAAAGGGATCAAGAGCGGATTCTGACTAGTCCTTTTACTACTTTCATGAATTGTAATAGTCTTATTTTGTGTCTTTTTCTCATATGCTTTTTAGCTATTATATTAGTTTTTGTTTTTATTTTGTTTTCTTTTCCTTTTCTATTGTACTTAGATGGGGGTTTGGCTCTTTAGGTTTCTTGTAGCTCTGAGAGTAGTAGAACTTTGAGCTTTCCCCTATTAAGGACATTGTATCTTTTCCTTTTACGGTAATAAAATTCAAACTTTTCCCAACAAAAAATAACACCAAAACCCTAAACCCTAAATCCTATAACCTATAAGCCTAAACCCTAAAACCTACAACCCTAAACCCCATGCCCTAAATCCTAAACTCTAAACCCTAAACCCTAAACACTAAATCGTAAACCTTAAAAACCTTAAAACCTAAACCTAAACTTAATAAAATCTAAAAATAAAATAAATTAATATACCTAAACCTAAACAAAATAAAATAAAATAAAATTAAAACCTAAACTAAAGCTTAAACCTAAACCTAAACCAAAAAATCTAATAAAATTAAAAAAAACTAAACTAAAATAAAGTAAATAAAAACCTAAACTAAACTAAAAAATAAAATAAAGTTAAAAATAAAAAATCTTAATAAAATAAAAACTAAACCTAAAATAAAAATAAAATAAGGGAGCCTAAGTCTCAATCCTTAAATCTAAATAAAAACTAAGTAAAAACCTAAGCCTAAAAAATAAAACTAAAAAGAAAATCTTAAAATAAATAAAAAATAAAGCCTAAACCCTAAATTAAAAAAAAACTTAAACTTAAAATAAAAATAAAATTAACAAAATAAAATAAACCTAAACTAAAATAAACTAAACTAAAATAAATAATTCCTAAACCTAAACCTAAAATAAACTAAACCTAAACCTATACCTAAACTAAATAAAAAAAATAAACTAAAAATAAAACTGAACCTAAACTAAAAAATAAAACCTAAAAATAAGCCTAAAATAAAAACCTAAAACCTAAACCTAAAAAAATAAAATAAAAACCTAAACCAAAACCTAAAAATAAAAAATAAAATTAAACCTAAAAAATAAAAGAAAAATAAAACTAAACTAAAAAATAAACCTAAAAATAAATAAACTAAACTAAATAAAAGTAAAAATAAACCAAAATAATAATAATAATAATAATAATAATAATAATAATAAAATAAACTAAAATAAACTAAAATAAATAATAACTAAACTAAATAAACATAAACCTTGCAGTTTACTTAATTTAAATAAAAAATCCTAAACCTTAAACTCTAAACCCTAAATCAAAACCATAATTTAACTGTTTAAACCTAAACCGCAAACCCCAAACCCTAAACCCTAAACCATAAAAAAACCCTAAACCCAAACCCTAAACCATAAATCCTAAACCCTTACCTAAACCCTAAAACCCTAAACCCTAAACTAACCATAAACCCTAAGCTAACCTTAAACCCTAAACCTTAAAAATAATAAACCCTAAGCCTAAACACTAAAACCTAAATCCTAAACCCTATACCCAAAACCCAAAACCCAAAACCCAAACCAAACCAAACCAAATCAAATTAAAACCCACAACCCACCATAACTCCGCTCCTCTATTTTTTGGCAATTTTATGCTTCATTTCTCTGGTTTGGCCTGGCCTCCTCGATCGTGTTTGTTTGCACTTCCTCAGAAGCTTATGTGATTCTCACCTCAATGGCTGAAGGCTTCCCTTTGTATGAATTTGTCATCTAGATGCATCGATTTTAACCTCCATCTAAGGTTTTCACGGATGCGATTATCTGTTAATGCTCTGTATAAAGTCCTTTAAGGATGCTCTTTAGTAAGATCCCTTTGTGCTAATGCCTCGGTTAATTTAATTTCTACATCATTTCATGGATTGCCGGCTGTCATGTGTTCTGATGAGGATGTGGAGAAATTAGCTAAGCCTGAGTTCTCTTTGGTTGGTAAATTCTCTTCTGGCTACTCTAGATAATATCTGATCTTTCTTCCATAGCTTAAAGCTTTCGGGAGTCTTCACTATTGGGTTGATTGATCCTCGACACATCCTCATTCAATTATCAAATGATTTAGATTACTCTCGTGTCTTTGCTCATCGCTCCTATTTTGTGTATAACTGTCAAATGCGCCTCTTGAAATGGTCACCCCTCTTTGATGTTAAAGAAGAATCCCCTATTGTTCCTTTATGGCTTGCTTTCCCCAACATGAGAATTCACTATGTTACTCAAGTTTTGTTTTGCTTGGTTGGGGCTCTATTTGGTAGACCCCTTCAAATTGATCAACCACGCCACTAGATCTCGACCATCTATTCTTGCATCTTGGTTGAAATTGACATTACCAAAAAATACCCCAAAGAAGTTTGGATTGGTTCAAAAAATTTGGATATAATCAAAGTTGAATTTGAAAATTTCCCATCTTTTCTCCTTTGTAAGATCCATGGCCATGATCACGAATGCTTTTGTATAACCTTAAAAGAATATCTCAGGGACACTAGTACCTCTCTTGGAATAGGAAAACCAATAAGTTAGCTTATGTGCCAAAAGCTACTCATAATGGAATACATCCCTACACTTATTACTCATTGATTTGTCAAATGGAAAACATTACGAGCTAGGCATACTACTATTGAGGTGTGTCTGAGACTAATGACTTACCTAGCTACTCTTACTTGTCAATAATTTGGCTCATGACAAACCTTTGCTTAATTTGAATCTTAATGAAAATGAATGGAATCTACATTGGATCAAAATAATGTTGATCCTTTGGGTGTCAAACCAAAATATGCATCATGGCAATGAAAATGTATTTGCACTATTAATGGTGCAAGAACCTCCCCTCTACTTCTCTAGTGATACTCGAGCTATCCAAATTTCTCATCTAACTTATCTTGAAGAAGGAGAAATCACCTACCAAAACATTGATTGATCTGCTATTCTAGAAAATGAAAACCAATCCCTTTAGATGGAGATACTTTGGATTGATAGACCTTTCCAAACTATTAAAAAAAAATCTTATAAAGCCAAAATGACTAATAATAATTTCACTAGAACCACCGTTCTTCCCTTACACCTCATAAATAATTATTCCTCTCTTCCTTTTTTTCCTTTTCTATCTTCTCTTTCTTTTGACATTTTTTTTTATTATTTTCTTATTTGGAATATCAGGTTGTGGGACACTCATCCCTGGCATGTTAGGAGCCTCTATCTCATAACATCAAACTTCTTGTTATTATTGACCTTTCATTAACCCTTCCAAAATTGCCTCTGTTGCTAGATCGCTTGGATTTCAAAATTTCTTCTTCAATCTTAATAATAAAATTTGGTTTTTGGATAATTCAATCACCATTTCCATCATTGATGATCTTGATCAATTGGTTAATGTCAAAATCTCTTTAGGTGACTTTTGCTTTTGGTTCCTTTATCTATGCTTCTTGTAATAGAGCGGTAGGAACATCCTTTGGAATCATTTAAGAACCTTTTGCCTCCTCGTTAACCTTCGGTTGGTTGGGGGATTTCAACACTATCATTGCTTCTTGGAAAGGAGGGAGGATGTTCTCTAACCTTCATTCCATGGAAGACTTCTCTAATATGATCCTAGATTGCAAGTCGATTGACATTGGTTTTTTTAGTGCGATTACATTGGAACAACTCTAGACTTTGGCTTGGGGACCCTCTTTAATTCTCTTTGGATTAATCAATGGCCTCTCCTTGTTGAACATTTGAGCAGAACTTTGTCTGATCATGCCCCTCTTTTGATCTCTATCAAAACTCCCCCCATTAACCCTCTATTCCCTCATCTTTTCTTCCAAAATATGTGGACCCAACATGGTGATTTCACTAATGTTGTTTCCACTTTGGATGGCTCCCATTCACCGATAATTCCGTTAAAGGCATGATTGGCTTTGGCTTAAGCTCAGAAGACTTAAACAAAACCTCAATTGGTGGAACAAGCATATTTTTAAAATCTTTTTGCCAATCTTAAAGCTATGGAACAAGTGGTTTGTTCTCTTGAAGAGGCTATCTTAACCAACTTGATGAGCTTGAAAGTTGATTACCAAAATATGGAAGAAACCTATTGGTCAAAAGCGCTAAACACATTCGATGGTGTGAAACACTAGGTATTTCCATGCTATTTTGCAATAAATGGAAAGCTCTAAACTTCGATTAAGAAAATTAAGAACCAATGGTGGGTGGATAAGCGATAACAATGAAATCAAATTCTATCATTCATCACTTTCAAAATTTATTAAATTCTAATCATGTTAGAAACCCCCCCTCAACACCCATCTTATCTCTTCTATGATTACCAATGAGGATAACCATTTGCTCACTATCGTCCCTCAGCGGAGATTAGTAGTACTCTCAATAGCATGAACAATGATTACGATGGTTTCGACTCATTTCTTTCAACATTGTTGGCCTTTTATTAAATCGATCTTGTTAATCTTTGTTATTGATTTCTTTGATGGCGGCTCCATTCCCGGATATTTTTCAAGTACTTATTGTCCTTATTCCCAAAACCATCAATCCTGAATCTTGGGGTGACTTTAGACCTATTAGTCTTTGTACCTTTTTTCAAAAACTCATTGCTAAATTAATTAATAATAGGATTAGCCCCCTACTCCATAAAATCATCTCCCCTAACCAAAGCTGGTTTTGTTAAAAATAGAGCCATATCGATAATATTCTCCTCAAGAGCTGGTTCATGACATTGATGTTCCTTCCAGAGGAGGTAATATGCTTTTCAATGGACATCTCTAAAGCCTTTACAACCTCTGATTTCCTTTTCCAAATCTTGCATTTGTTTGGTTTCTCGATCATTTTATCGGCTTATAAAAGTTGTATCACTAACATCGGTTTCTTGTCATTTTAAATGGTGAGTCCCTTGGTTTCTTTTCTTGAGCCATGGTTTGAGTGACCCCCTTTCTCCTTCTCTTTTTATCATTCTTTGTAATATCTTTGAGAAGCCTCAATGACTTTTCATCAAAAAAACCTAACATGGCTTTTTAAAACTCATGGTGGTTTCCCTGTTTCTCATCTTAGCTTTGCTGATGATTTTATAATCTTCTGTAATGCCTCTTCAACATGTTAAAAAATATTAAGAATCTCTTAAATGATTTTGGCAAAGTTAGTGGTCTCTTCCTTAATGAAAAAAAATGCTATTTTTCCTCGTGATTCCTCTCAATAGATTAAATCAAATCTCCAGAATTACTAATTTTAAGCAAAGTCAACTTCCCATTAATTACCTCGGGGCTCCGCTTTTTAAAGGCCAGAAAAGATCTCATCTTTTTGATGACCTTATTCAAAAAATTTCTAATAAAATTTTGGTTTGGGAATTTCATTTACTCTCTTTTGGTGGTAGGTTAACCTTGATTAAGAGCACTCTTAATTCCATGCCTTTATATCTCATCCAAACCATTGTGACCATCTAGCATCCAATGATGGCGTCTCTAAATAAATTTTTTTGGGGCTCCAATACCTCTTCTAAAAAATGCCTTTGGACCTCTTGGTTTAAAAGTTGTGGCACTTTTGTGAAGGTGGTCTTGGTTGTAAATCCATAAAAAAATATCAATGCCTTTTCTCCTATAAACTCGGTGGAATTTTAGGAGTAATCAGTCTTTGGGCTAATTTCATGGATTAAATATTGCCGGTAAGCACCCCTCATTTGTCCCTTTAAGCGGGTGACTCCCTGTGGAAAAGACTTTGTTATCAAATGGGATGCAATCCTTAATTTTTTGGGGCATCAACTCGGTGCCTCTTTCTTTTGGCAAGATAACTGGTTGTGGTTCCATTGATGACTTACTCTCCACCCATTCCACTTCCGCTATTAGAGTAAATTCTTTCTGGCATAACAATAAGTGGAACAATAGTAAGCTTGCTGATTTTATCCCTTTTACTTTCTGGAATATGGTTACTACTATTCCTATCACTCCTCAAAATCAAGATCATATTCTCTTTAAGCTCTCTCATAATGGTGATTTCAACCTCAAAAATGTGTGGCTCCACATTAAAGATACTCATGATTCCTATGTATTCTCAAACTTTGGAATAACAATATCCCTATTTCTTATTTTGTTCTTACTTGGCATCTAAAAATTTTATCCACTGTGATTCCTTGTTGTGGGGTAAAGGGTTTCCATTTACCCTCTAAATGTCAATGTTGTTTCATATTGAGAATGTTAATCATGTCTTTGTTAATGGGGTCATTGCTTCTAAACTTTGGATTTGGTATGATGATCTTTTTTAACACTCAATTTCAATGGCTCTCTTACTTTATATCAACTTCTTGAAACTTATTTTGATAATACTATTAAAGGTCACATTAAAGTTATCATTGCTATCACTCTTATCGGTTCATATGGATGGGAATGATGCAAAACAGGATCCCTATGAACCATGTGAGGATTATTGCTAGAACTAAAACAAAATTGTGACTTGTTTAAAGCCAATCTCATTCATTACAAATATTTCAAAGGTTTTAAATTTGTGGCCAATAAAGCGGGCATAAATTTGCTAGATCCTTCTGTCGAAATGACAAGATTATATTGGAAAAACCTCTTGATCATATTATTAAAATCAATCTTGATGGCTCTCTCTCATAATGGCTCGGTTGTGGTGGCATTTTCGGGAATTCTAAGGGTATAGTTTTTATGTGCTTTTGCTTATCCCTTATTTCCTACCTTTGTTAATTTTTAGCTTATGGCGGTCTTCAAAGCTCTTGAGATTTGTCTCCAAAATGGATCAATATTTGGATGAGGTGGATCTGCTCTCTTGATTGATCTTTTGACTTCCACTAAGATGAGCGACCTTTGAATTACCTCCTCAAGCAAACTAGATCTCTTCTTTCCCAACTGAATTTTAACATCACTCATGTTTGAAGGAAATGCTTGTGCGACTACCCTTGGGTGCTAGATCAATGGTATCATCTTCTTTGATCAACACACCTTACCCAAACACTTGCGTGGACTGGTTAACCTGGACAATTCTGGGTTACCTTATCTCAGAACTTAATCAATTCATTTGTTGTTTTCTGTCCATTCATCTTTTTTCTATTTGCTTCTTTACTTTTTGGTTCTCTATTCATTTTTGTACCTTTTGTGGATGTTTAACACAAAGGATATTAGTGTCATGCTTTGGTGTTTTAATAGCTCCTCCTTCACAGGCTCCTTTGCTTTGGCATTTACATTGATAAACTTTGTTGAGCTATGTGCATACGGATATTCAGCATAGGAATTATGTTGACCTATGTGTCAGCTGCTATTGGTTTTATATCCCCAATCCTATTTGGGTTTCTTATACCAATGCTGGATGCATTCCTAATCCTAGGATGCTTAATCTTTGCTCGATGGAGATTTTTTTATTTTTTATGGGTTTACTTCTCATGTGAGGGGTTTCCTTCTTCTCCCACTGCTTCTTTATTTTTTGCAGTTTTCTTTGTTCTTCTTGGTTATTACACCTTATGAGACTTATTATTGGACAGAACTTAGATATTACTTCTTGGCTATCATTATATGCTTCTTTCACTTTGCTTGGGTGGAATCTTAGGCATTTTGCTATTTCTTCGCTTTGTTATTTTTTTGTCACGGATGGGTTTATTGAGATAGTTTCTTTGCTTTGATATCCTTTACTGGATGTTTGAGATTGGGGCTTTGGTCAAGTTCTTTTCTTGCTTTGTCGAAGATCAATTGTTTTTTTTTTGTTTGTTTGTTCTCTATTCCCTGAATGGTTTTCTTGTTGGCCTCTCTTTTTAGTTTTTCTGTTCTTTTCTCTTTTCTTGTTCTAATGCTTGGGATCTTTGGTCTTCCCATGCACTATTTTCACTCTTTATGCTATGATGGGAACATGCAAATCTTGAAGATCATTCTTCTTACCTTGAATTTAATCAATGGTTTATCTTATATATGCTTTTGTACCATTGGTTATTCTTGTCATTATCCTTGCAATCTTGGGTTAATGTGACTAAGCAACTTCTTTGTTTTTCTGTATGTGTCTTCTTTGGATTGGTTTGTGGTGGGGAGTTGTTCATTACCTATCCCTCTATCTGCTACCTTTTCTCCCCTCTGGTTTTTTTGTAGCTTGTTGAGTTGGTTTCTTGACTATCTTGGTACTTGCGGCTTAATTATTTTAATCAGTTGGTTTATTGAGCACCAATTGGTTTCAACTTTCCTTATTGCTACTATTTTCTTTGTTTGTGATATTTTGCTTTCTCTAATGGGTGTATTGCTTTGTAACAATGTCTTTTTATTTTTTTGGATTTCTATTTTCCTTGTACAAGATGCTAACATGATTCTTTATTTGTCTTCCTTCTTTGTGTTTTCTCTCCTATATGATGGGAACATGCTATACTTAAGATCTTTTTTTGTTATATCTTTGAAGTTAATCAATGGTTTATCTTATATGCATAATTTGGTTATTGGCCAACCTGGTTATTATTGTCATTATCCTTGGCGGTTGGATTAAGGTGATTAAGCACCTTTTGTCGATTTCTGAATGTCACTTCTTGGATTGGCTTGTGGTGGTGCTATTCATTATCTATCCCTCACTTTCTTTATATATGTTTTTGGGTGGCCTCTTGGCTAGCTTGTTGGTCTTAGCTATCTTGTTTGTTGACTAAACTGGATTAACTCTCTTCTTGCTGTCTCTGGGGTTTTGGTTTATTTTGTTCAACATGCCTCTATTGAAGTTGCTAATTGCTTGGTGGACTTTGCTTTGAACCCCCTGATTGGTTTATTATGTGCTTATCATCTTCATTGGTCTATCTTATCATATATTTTTTCATCCTTTTGATAAACTTGCATCTGCTGTTTATATTGGATGGGTGGCATTATGGCATCTAGTGGTTTTTTTGTTTTTTTGATTATTTCTTGTCTTGGATTTCTGCCTTGGTTTATCGGGATACCTATGTTGGCTCCATCTTTGTTGGTTGTAATTTGGTCCTTTATTGCAGCGGTTCTATCTTTGATGTTGATGGTGATGATTTTGAATGCTTCTGCCTTCAAGATAACTATTTTTATGCTCTATCTATTTGGTTATTAACTCGCCATCTACTTTCGATTGAGAGGTTTTATGGCCAACTTGATCCTTTCCTATCTTGAATGTTCTTTGTCTTCTTTGTCTTGGCTATTTTTTTGCCTTGGTTATCCCCTTATCTATTTTTTCGGATTCTAATGTTGATACTCATTTCAATCTCTTGTTCACTTTTCTTGGTGTGTTTCATTGTTGCATTAGTTGTTTTCTTTGGGTTGGCTTTTGCCCTTCTATTTATGCACAGGGCATTGTTCATCTCATTTGTTGTGATGCATTATGTTGTCTCTATTCTATCGGTTCAATTAGGTTTGTGCGTTTTATGGTTGTCATCGAAGAGTGGTATTATGGTTCTTTGCCTTTTTTTTTTCTTCTTTTTTGTTATTTTTTTTTTGGATTATCGAATTTTGGCCTATATCTTTGCTATGGGGCTGTAACTCTAACTCTTTACTTGGTGCTATTTTTGGTTGGTTGCAGTCCATTTCTCTGTTGAGCTATCTTTTGCCTTCCTTTACAATTATTTTTCTCCAATTCGATATGGATATTAAAAGGGGTTGTTTCACCTAAAGTTTCATTTATATATGTATGATTAGGAAGGTGTTTATATAATCATTGACTTGATTAGCGATTTGAGTTGTCTCATCTTGTTTTCTTGTGGAGGGATTATATCTTTGGTTTGCTTTATTACTTGGATATCCCTTCTCATGAGGCTCAGCTAAGATGACTAATTCTCTTATGTTTATATATTCTCATGTCAGGGATGGTATATTGATGATACTTTACTTGAATGGGACACCTTCATTTGACTCTTTGCAATTTCCTCTTTATTTTAGATATGATTTTGTTTAGGATTGCAAATAAAGCTCCAACAACAATGTTACCTCCTTTAGTTTGTTGGCTATGATGGCTGTGATGATTTCACTCCCTTTTGGTTTGGTAGTAGCTCATGTGTTGTAACCCTTATTTGAAGTTTGGATGCTCATATTTGCATCGCAACTTGTGGTGAGCTGAGCCTTCTATCAAATTTCCTTACTATCTCAGATTATATTGTTTTTATCTCTTTGTCACGTATTACCTTACTCTAATCTCCCTCTTAGTAATTTTGCGGTGATTCTCTCTTGTTCTCTTGGTTTGCTCCATATTACCATGCACTCTTACATCAGCATTGGTCTTAATCTTTCTTTAGCTTATTATGTTAATCATCTTGTATCTTTTGATTGCTTTAATGTCTTTTGCTTTTGGATGTACTTAGATGGGGATTTACTCCTTAGGATTGTAGCTCTTTGAGCAGTAGTTTTGGAGTTTACCCCCTTTAAGGACCTTGTAACCCTTTTTTGTGGCAATAAAATACCCCCACATGGGGTTTCCCTTAAAAAAACAACCATAAATCCTAAATCCTAACACCCTAACCCTAAACCCTAAACCCTAAACCTTAAAAACTAAACCTAAACCTAACAATAAAAAATAAAACCTAAACCTAAAAAATAAAATTAAAATAAAATTAAACAAAAAATAAACATAAACTAAAAAAAGAAACTAAAATAAAAAACTTAAATGAAAATAAAAAAAACTAAACTAAATAAAATAAAAATAAACCTAAAAACAAATAAGATATCAAATAAACTAAAATAAATAAAAAATAATCTAAATAAACCTAAAATATCAACTTGTTTAAATAAAAAAAATAAAATAAAAAATTAAAACCTAAAAAAATATAAACCCTAATCATGATCTACCTTCCACTGGGCCTAAACTGGGCATAACCTAAAAAAAACTGATCCTACTGACTAAAATATATAAATAAACCAACACTAAACCCTATCTAAACTGGCTTTAAAAATAAATAAATGACTTCCTGGGCTCTACCCTGAAACCTAGGCCCCAGGCCCTAGTAACTACCACAAACTTGGCTACTATCATGATAAAAACTATAAGGCCTGATCCTGACTTAAACCTGATAAAACCACAGATGGCCTAAACTGAAACCTAGGCCTAAACTCCTAGGCCCTGAGCCCTAGGCCTAACTGACTCTGGGCCCTAAAAAAAACCACTGGGCCAGGCCTACCAGGCCCTGAGCCCATGACCTACCATGGGCTGACTAAAGGCCTGGGCCTCTACTGGGCCCTACCCTGAACCCTAGGCCCCTGGGCCACTGGGCCTAATCACCTGGACCACTAAACCTCACCACTCACCAAGACTGACCATGCTCTTTCTACCTAAACACTAAATAGATTGAAATAAAATAAATACCAACCTATTAGATAAAATAAATTCTAAACCTAAAAAAAAACTAAACCTAAATTAAAATAAAATAAAATAAAATAAAAAAAAAAATTACTAAAATAAAATAACTAAGAAAACTAAATAAAAAAAATAAAAAAAAAATAAATAAAATAAAATAAATAAATAATTGGACAAAATAAAATAAAATAAAATTTAAAACCTAAAATAAAATAAACCTAAAATAAATAAAAATAAAACTTAAAAAAAAAAATAAAACAAAAAAAATAAAATATAAATAAAACTAAACTAAAAAAACCTATAAACCTAAAATAAACTAAACCTAAACCAAAACCAAAACTAAATAAAATAAAAAAAATAAACTTAAACATAAATAAAAATAAAGAAACCTAAAATAAACCTAACATAAAACAAAACCTAAACCTAAAAAATATAAATTAAAAATAAACTAATCCTTAAAATAAAAAATATAAACAAAAATAAAATAAAATAAAAACTAAACTAAAAATAAAACCAAAACATAAACTAAAACTTTAAAATAAAATAAAAAGAAAACCTAAACTAAAATAAATAAACTAAAATTAATAAACTAAATAAAATTAAATTAAAATTAAAATAAATAAAATATAAAAATAAAACTAAAACTGGTTTTAATTTAAAAAAAATAAAAAATAACTTAAAAAACCTGAAAACCATGAATCATAAAACCTAATCTGAAACCCTACTGATCTGAGCCCCAGAATAAAACAGGCCCTAAATAGATCATAGGCCCTGATAGAGATAATATCCTATTGCCTGGTGAACCCTGAGCCCTAACCCAGGCCACTGGGCCTGAACTAAGCTAAATACTAGGCTCTGAGCCCTAAAGCCATATCTCTAAACTGGGTAGGCCTGATCACTGACTACCAAGGCCATCCTGACCACTGAGGCCACTGAGCTAAATCTAAATAGGCTGACTAAGATCCCAGGCCCTTTCTATGCCCTACTATAGCCTATCACCAACCTACTAGGCCCACCTTAAAGACCTAAAATACTGGCCACAGACTGGGCCAGACCTAAACCCAGAAACCACTGACCTTACTAAAACCAGGCCACTAAACTGAGCCCAAACTGAGCCTACAAACTACCACTAAACCCTAAACCCTAACTTGATGAGCCCTTACTCTAAAAAATAAACCAAATGAAATAAAAATAAATAATATAAATAAATATAAACCTAAACCTAAATAAAATAAAATAAAAACTACTAAAACTAAACCTAAACTAAACTTAACCAAAATAAAATAAAATAAAAGATGAACTAAAAATAAAATAAAATAAAACTACTATAAAAATAAAATAAACCTAAAAATAAAAAAAAACTAAATAAAATAAAATTGAACCTAAAATATATTAAACCTTAATAAAATAATAAAATTGAAAAATCTAAGCCCAAAATTAATCATAAAATAAATAAAAAGAAAACCTAAACCATAAAAAAAACTAAACCTAAAATAAATAAAATAAAATAAATAAAACTAAATATACCATACTAAATAAAATAAACCTAAAAAAAATAAACCTAAACTAAAGAAACTATAAAAATAATAAACTAGAAAATAAACATATCTAAACAAAAAAAACTAAAACCTAAAAATAAACCTAAAATAAAAACCTAAAACATAAACCTAAAAAAATAAATTAAAAACCTAAACATAAACATAAAAATACAAAATAAAACCTAAACATAAAAAATAAAATAAAAATAAAATTAAACATAAACTTAATCTAAAAAAATAAAACCTAAAAATAAACCTAAAATATAAACCTAAAACTTAAACCTAAAAAAATAAAATAAAAACTAAACCTAAACCTAAAAATAAAAAATAAAACCTAAACCTGAAAATAAAATAAAAATAAAACTAAACTACAAAATTAACCTAAACTTAAACCTAAACCTTAAAAAAAGTAAAATAAAAAACCTAAACTAAAATAAATAAACCTAAAATAAATAAACTAAACTAAATAAAAATAAAAATGAACCTAAATAAAAATTAAAAATAAAATAAACTACAATAAATACAAAATAAACTATATAAACTAAATAAACCTAAACCTACTAATTTACTTAATTTAAAAAAACCCTAAAACCTAAAAACTATACCCTAAATCCTAAAAGCCCTAAACCCTAAATCCTACACTCTATACCCTAAACCATAAAGTCTAAAGCTTAAACCCTAAAAACTAAACCCTAAACAGTCGCAAACCCTGAAACCCTAAACTCGAAACCCTAAACTCTAAACCCAAACCCTAAACCCTAAATCATATAGCCTAAATCCTAAACCATAAACCCTGAACACTAAACCTTAAACCATAAAACCCTAAACCCTAAACCCTAAATCCTATACTAACCCTAAACATTAAGCTATCGCTAAACCCTAAACCCAAAACCCTAAACCCTAAAGCCTAAAAACTAAACCCTAAACCCTAAACCCTAAACCTTAACCATAAACCCTAAACCCTAACCCTACTGGAAGTGCTGGTGGATATGATGGTGGTTATGGAGGAAAAATCTGGAGGTGAGGGATCTAGAGGTGTTTATGGATCTAGAGGTGCTAGTGGATATGGAGGTGGTGGTTATAGAGGCAGGAGAAGTGATGGGGTTACAAACTGTGCAGGTAGGATAGATCGTGATATGATGATTTCGCTACTCTAAAGATGAGGGTGGTTCTGATGGGAATTAGAGAAATTAAAGAACGACTGATTTGACCTATTATTTATGGAAATGAGTCTTTATAGTAGAGATGGATCTAGTTATCTAGGGTTTTTTATTTGCTCTATGCGTGCTCATTTTTTATCTATATCATCACTTGTATCTTAGGGAACTCAGAATCTTACATGGTTGATGAAATCCAAAAGAAGAAATATTGAATCTGAATTTGTTCTCTATTAAAAAAAAACCCTAAACCATAAGCCCTAACAACCCTAAAAGCCCTCAAACCATCAACCCTAAACCCTAATCCCTAAACCCTAAACACTAAACCCTAAACTAACCTAAACCCTAAACTTAAATCTTGAACTGTAAACCCTAAACCCTAAACTAACCTAAACCCTAAACCCTAAACACAAAATCCTAAATAGCAAACCCTAAACCCTAAATTAAAAAACCCTAAACCCTAAAATAAAACCTAAACATAAAATAAGAATAAAAACCCTAAAATAAAATAAAATAAAAATTAAATAAAAACCTAAACATAAAAAATAAATCTAAAAATAAACTTAAACCTAAAATAAATTAATAAAATAAACCTAAACCTAAACTAAAATAAACTAAAATAAAATAAATATAACCTAAACGTAAGCCCTAATCCCTAAACCCTAAACCCTAAATCCTAAACCCTAAAATCCTAAACCCTAAACTATAAATCCTAAAATCCCAAACCCTAAACCTTAAACCCTAAACCCTAAACTCTAAAGCATAAAAACCTAAATAAACTAAAACCTAAAAATAAAATAAATATAAAAACCTAAACCTAAATAAAATAAAAAAATAAAATGAAATAAAAACCTAAACTAAAACCTAAACCTAAAACTAAAACTAAACTTAAACCTAAAAATAAAATAAAATAAAAAAGATGAACTAAACTAAAATAAAGTAAATAAAAACCTAAACTAAACTAAAAAATAAAATAAATCAAAAAATTAAAAAAACTAAATAAAATAAAAATTCAACCAAAAATAAACATTAATTAAACCTATAATAAAATAAAATAAAATTGAATAAAACTAAAAACATAAAATTAATCCTAAAATAAATAAAAGAAAACCTAAACCATAAAATAAAAAAAAACCTAAACCTAAAAGAAAAATAAAATAAACCAAAACTAAAATAAACAATACAATACTAAATAAAAGCTAAACCTAAACCTAAAATAAACTAAACCTAAACATAAACATAAACTAAATAAAATATAACCAAGTAAAAATAAACCTAACCTAAACAAAAGAAATAATACCTAAAAATAAACCTAAAATAAAAACATAAAACATAAACATAAAAAAATAAATTAAAAACCTAAACTTAAACATAAAAATATAAAATAAAACCTAAACATAAAAAATAAAAGTAAACTAAAAATAAACATAAACATAATCTAAGAAAATTAAAACCTAAAAATAAGATAAACCTAAAACCTAAACCTAAAAAAAAAAAAATAAGAAGAACTAAACCTAAACCTAAAAATAAAAGATAAAACCTAAACCTAAAATAAAATAAAATAAATAGGCTAAAAATGGCCTAAACTGAGCCCTAAACCCTAAAATGATGTAGATAAAACATAAACTAAGATAAATAAAGCTAAACTAAATCTAGATAGCTAAATAAATAAAAAATAAATAAATAAAGATAAAATAAAATAAACTACAGATATACAAAAACTAAATAAACTAAAATGACTGACTAATTTTTAATTTTAAAAAATAAATAAATAAAATAAACCCCTGACCACAACCCTAAAACCCACTGATTCTACACTTTATACCCTAAAGCCTAAACTCTAAAGCAACTCAGACTCTGAATACTGAGCTCTAAAACAAAACCCTACCACTAAAAGCCAGACCACAATGCTAAATCTTAAACCATAAAACCTTAACACTAAACCTTAAACCCTAAAATAGTAAAACTAAATCAGTAAGGCCTAAACTAACCTAAACATTAATCCTAAACCACAAGCCTAAAAACTAAACCACTAAACCCTAAACCAAACTTAACCATAAACTAAACCCTAACCCCACATTGGAGATCTTTGGTGGATATGAAGGTGGTTGCGGAGGTGGTGGTTATGGAGGAAAAATTTAGAGGTGGGGGATCTAGAGGTGCTGGTAGATATGGAGGTGGTGGTTATGGAGGCAGGAGCAACGATGGAGGTTACAACCATGGTTGTGTCCGAGCGATAGATTAGGTATATTATGGTGAATTCCGCTACTCTAAAGATAAGGGTGGTTCTGATGGGAATTGGAGAAACTAAAGAACAGTTTATCTGACCTATTGCTTATGGAAATGTGTCTTTATAGCAAAGACGGATCTAGTTATCTAGGGTTTTTTATTTGCTCTATGTGTGCTCATTTTTTATCTACATCATTACCTGTATCTTAGAATACTTGGTCTCTTACATGGTTGATGAAATCCAAAAAAAGAAATGTTGAATCTGAATTTGTTCTCTATTAAAAAAACCCTAAACCCTAAACCCTAACCACAAACCTTATAAACCACAAAAACAAAACCCTTAATCCATAAACCCTAAACCTTAAACAAACCTAAAGCCTAAACCCAAATCTTGAACCGTAAACCCTAAACCCTAAACTAACTTAAACCCTATACCCTAAACCTTAAACACTAAATCCTAAATAGTAAACCCTACAAACCCACAAACTAAAAACCACAAACCAAAAAATAAAACATAAAATAAGAATAAAACTAAATAAAATAAAATAAAAGCTAGATAAAACCAAAAATTAATCTAAAAATAAACCTAAAATAAAAAACCACAAGCTAAATATAAACCTCGAATAAAGAAAATAAAATAAATGTAAACCTAAACTAAAATAAATAAAACCTAAAATAAACTAAACCTAAACCCAAATAAAATAAAATAAAATAAAATAAATTAAAAATAAACCTAAACCTAAACTGAAAATAAAACCTAAAAATAAACCTAAACTAAAAACCTAAACCTAAATCTAAAACTAAAAATAAAAATAAAACTTAAACCAAAAAATTAAATTAAAATAAAGGTAAACTAAAAAAAAACTAAACCTAAACCTTACTAAAAAAATAAACTAAAATAAAAAACCTAAACTTAAATAAATAAACTTTAAATAAATAAACTAAATTAAATAAAAATAAAAACACACCTAAATAAAATAAAATAAATAAAATAAATAAAAAATCAACTAAATAAACATAAACCTACCAGTTTACTTAATTTTAAAAATAAATAAATAAATTCCTAAAATTTACACCCTAAACCCTAAAACCTATAACCTTAAACACCCAAACCACCCTAAACCCTAAACCTCAAACCCTAAAAAACCTAAAAACCTAAACCTAAACCTAAACTAAATAAACATAAATTTAAAATAAATAAAACCTAAACGTGGAAATAAAATGAAACCTAAACTAAAACCTATACCTAAAATAAAATAAAACTTAATTAAGATGAAATAAATAAAACCTAAACGGTTAAAATTAAAATAAACCGAATAAAAAAAATATAATAAAACTAAACATAAAATAAAATAAAATAAACCTAAAATAAAATTAAATAAAAACTAAATAAAAACCTAAACCTAAAAAATAAACCTATAAAAAACCTAGCAATAAATAACAAATAAAACCTAAACCCTAAACCAAAAAAAATATAACCATAATCTGCAAAAAAAATAAAAATAAACATAAACCTAAACTAAAATAAACTAAGCTAAATATAAAACCTAAATCTAAGCCTAAATAAAACTATACTAAATTAAACATACTGACCCTTAACTGGGCTAAACCCTTAAACTGAGCCTAAACTAAACCTAAACCTAAACAGGCTTTAGCTTAAAAACTAACTTACTGGGCTTACACTAAAGTATTTAGATCGTGGAGCCCTTGAATGACCTGGAAACTTAAACTCAGACCCTAATAACCTAAACCTACCAAACCAGGCCCTAAACTATAAACCCTAAACCATAAACTCCTAACCACCTAAACTGACTTTAAACTACCCTGACCCTAACATACCAGGCCGTAAACCTAAACTCCAAAGCCTAAAGCCTGAAACCCTAAACCCTAATCCCACCCTGGGCTCTGAGGTGACCCTAAACTCTAAAATCCTAAACCCTAAAGCTAAACACTAAACCTAAACCCCAAACCCTAAACCACTCCTAAACCCTAAACCTGAGTCTAACCATAAAGCCTAAAACCTAAAACCCCTAAACCACAAAACCTAAACCCTGAGCACTCAACCTTAAACTGGGCTTTGGGGAAACCTGACCTAAACTAAATAACATAAGATAAAATAAATAAAGACTAAACCTAAATAAAATAAAATAATAAAAAATAAAACCTAAACTATTTAAATAAATAAAAACCTAAACCTAAAATAAATTAAGATAAAAAATAAGAAGATAAAACAAAATATTAAAAAACCTAAACTAACTAAAGGGACATAAGAATAAAACCTAAATAAAATAAAATAAACCTAGATAAAATAAAATAAAATAAAAACTTAAACCGAGAATAAATAAAAAACCAAAACCCTAAAAGGAAAAAAAACCTAAACCTAAAATAAAAATAAAATAAACCTAAACACAAACTAAAATAAACTGAACTAAAATAAATAAAACCTAATCCTAAACCTTAAATAAACTATACCTAACCCCTAAACCAAAACTAAATAAAATAAAATAAACTAAAAATAAACCTAAACCTAAAGTAAAAAAATAAAACCTAAAAATACACCTAAAATAAAAACCTAAAACTTAAAAATTAAGAAAAAAACAAAATAAAAACTTAAGCCTAAACCTAAAAATAAAATACAAAACCTTAACCAAAAAAATAAAATAAAAATAAAACTCAACTAAAAAATAAACCTAAACCTAAAAATAAACTAAAATAAAAAACTTAAACTAAAATAAATAAAGTAAAATAAATATAAATAAAAATGAAATAAAATAAAAATAAAAATAAACTAAAATAATATAATATACTAAATATACTAAATAAACCTAATGGTTTGGTTTTGTTTGAAGATTAAAACCATTAAACCATTAAATCCTAAATTCCTCTACCCTAAACCCTAAACCCTAAATAAGAAAAAATAAAAAATAAAAAACCCTAACCTTAAACCCTAAACCTAACAGTAAACTATTAAGTTACAACCCTAAACCCTAAACCCTAAACCCTAAATGCTAAACCCTAAAACTCTAAACCCTAAACCCTAAACCCTAAACCCTTAAACCCTAAATCGTACACCGTAAAACTTAAACCTAAAACAAAATCTATAAAATAAACTAAAATAAATAAAAAACAATTTAAATAAACATAAACCTATCGGTTTACTTAATTTAAAAAAAAAACATTAAACCTTAAACCCTAAATGCTAAATCTTAAACCCTAAAAAACCCTAAACCCTAAACCAAAACCTTAAATCCTAAAAGCATAAACCCTAAAACTCTTAGCTAAACCACTGACCCCAAACCCTAAACCTAAACCTAAAGTAACTAAATAAATTGAAAAATAAACCTAAACCCTAAACCCTAAACCCTAAACCTTAAAAACTAAACCTAAACCTAACAATAAAAAATAAAACCTAAACCTAAAAAAATAAAATTAAAATAAAATTAAAAAAAAATAAACATAAACCTAAACATAAACTAAAAAAAGAAACTAAAATAAAAAACTTAAATGAAAATAAATAAACTAAACTAAATAAAATAAAAATAAACCTAAAAACAAATAAGAAATCAAATAAACTAAAATAAATAAAAAATACTCTAAATAAACTAAATAAACCTAAACCTATCAATTTACTTAATTTAAATAAAAAATAAAAATAAATAAATAATTAAATTAAAAAACCTTAAACCCTAAATCCAAAACACCTTAAACCCTAAATCATAAACACTAATCCGAAAACCTTAAACCCTAAACCCTAAACCCTAAACCCTAAACACTTAACTCCACCTAAACACTAAAGTCTCTAAATCACCTACTATGTCCTAAATCTGACCCTACACTTAAACCTAAATCCTCCCTAAACCTAACCCTAAACTAAACCTAACCCTAACCTAACCACTAAACCTAAACTTTAAACCCACAAACCCCAAATCTAAATAACACTAAACCAAAACCCAAACTACCCACTCATTAAACAATAAACTCCATAAACTAAATCTAAACCTAAAAACTAAACCCTGAGCCAACAAATACGGGTGACCCTAAACCTCCCCCAAAACCTGGGCCCTAAAGGCAACCCTAAACCACTCTGACTAACTCTGACCTTCTAAACTCACGTCCTAACCCTACCTGACCCTGACCACACCACCATGATCAGTGACCTAAAACAGGCCACTGCACTCTGGGCCACAAACTGGGCCTTAAATCCTAACCCTAAACCCTAAACCCTAAACCCACAAGAACCAGCCTTAAAAAACCTAAAACCTCAAACCTACCTACTAAACTTAAACCTAAACCTAAAATAAACCAAACCTAAAAGATAAAATAAATAAACCTAAAACCATTAAATAAAATTAAACTAAATAACATAAACTAAATTAAAATAAACCTAACATAAACCTCCTAAACCTAAAAAATAAATTAAAACTAAACCTAATCCTTAAAATAAAAAACCTAAACATAAAAAATAAAATAAAATAAAACTAAAAAATAAACCAAAACATAAACCTAGAACTTTAAAATAAACTAAAATAAATAAACCTAAAAAAAATAAACTAAACTAAATAAAAATTAAAATAAAAATAAAAATAAAATAAAATAAATAAAAAATAAACTAAATAAACCAGATGCTTAATTTTAAAAACGTAAAAAATAACTTTAAAAACTCTAAACCCTAAAACCAACCTAACCCTGGCAGCTTAAACCTAAACCTAAATCTAAAACTCCCCTAAACCCTAAACCCCTTGCCTAAACCATAAACCCTAAATCCAAACTAAATAATAAATCTAAACCCTTACCTAAGTGACCCTGACCACCAAAAACTCTAAACAAATCCTAAACCTACCACAAACTACCTAACCCTAATATAAATCTATAAACCTAAACCCTAAACTATCCTAAACCCTCCCTAAACCTTAAACCCTAAACCATCCATAACTCTCTAAACCCTATACTAAACTACCTTAAATCTTAAGCCTGTATGACTATAAACCTACCACCATAAATCCTAACCCCTGCCTAAACTCTAAACCCTAAACTATAAACTATAACCCACCCTAAACCTTAAATCTAAATGTACAGGCTAAACCTAAACTAAACCATAAACCCTACCACCCTGATCCTAAACCCTAAACCCTAATCCTAAAACCCACCATAAATAAACCTAAAACCATGGGCCCTAAAACCCCAAACCCTCCACCCACCCTAACCACTAAACTCAACCCTTAACCTAAAAATAAACCAAAATGAAATAAAAAAATAAAATAAATATAAAATAAATATAAAAACCTAAACCTAAATAAAATAAAATAAAATAAAATAAAACCTAAACTAAAACCTAAACTTGAACCTAAAACTAAACTTCAACCAAAAAATAAAATAAAATAAAAAAGATGAACTAAACTAAAATAAAGTAAATAAAAACCTAAACTAAACTAAAAAATAAAATAAACCTAAAAATAAAAAAAACTAAATAAAATAAAAATTGAACCTAAAATAAACATTAATTAAACCTATAATAAAATAAAATAAAATTGAATAAAATCTAAACCTAAAAATTAATCATAAAAATAAATAAAAAGAAAACCTAAACCATAAAATAAAAAAAAAACCTAAACTTAAAAAAATAAACAAAATAAAATAAACCAAAACTAAAATAAACTATACTATACTAAATAAAAGCTAAACCTAAACCTAAAATAAACTAAACCTAAACCTGAACATAAACTAAATAAAAAATAATAAACTAAAAAATAAACCTATCCTAAAAAAAAAAACTAAAACCTAAAAATAAACCTAAAATAAAAACCTAAAACATAAACCTAAAAAAATAAATTAAAAACCTAAACATAAACATAAAAATACAAAATAAAACCTAAACATAAAAAATAAAATAAAAATAAAATTAAACTAAAATTAAACATAAACATAATCTAAAAAAATAAAACCTAAAAATAAACCTAAAATAAAAACCTAAAACTTAAACCTAAAAAAATAAAATAAAAACTAAACCTAAACCTAAAATAAAAATAAAACCTAAACCTAAAATAAAATAAAATAAACTAAACTAAAAAATTAACCTAAACTTCCTAAACCTTGAAAAAAGTAAAATAAAAAACCTAAACTAAAATAAATAAACCTAAAATAAATAAACTAAACTAAATAAAAAATAAAAATGAACCTAAATAAAAATTAAAAATAAAATAAACTACAATAAATACAAAATAAACTATATAAACTAAATAAACCTAAACCTACTAATTTACTTAATTTAAAAAAACCCAAAACTAAATCCTAGACCCTAAATCATAAAAGCCCTAAACCCTAAATCCTACACTCTATACCCTAAACCCTAAAGTCTAAAGCTTAAACCCTAAAAACTAAACCCTAAACAGCCCCAAACCCTAAAACCCTAAACTCTAAACCCTAAACCCTAAACCCAAACCCTAAACCCTAAATCATAAAGCCTAAATCCTAAACCATAAACCACAACACTAAACCTTAAACCATAAAACCACTAAAGCTAAACCCAAATCCTATCTAACCCTAAACATTAAGCTATTGCTAAACTCTAAACCCAAAACCCTAAACCCTAAAGCCTAAAAACTAAACCCTAAACCCTAAACCTTAACCATAAACCCTAAACCCTAACCCTACTCGAAGTGCTGGTGGATATGATGGTGGTTATGGAGGTAGTGGTAATGGAGGAAAAATCTGGAGGTGAGGGATCTAGAGGTGTTTATGGATCTAGAGGTGCTAGTGGATATGGAGGTGGTGATTATGGAGGCAGGAGGAGTGATGGGGGTTACAACCAGGTGGTGCCCAGGGATAGATCAGGGATATGATGGAGGATTTCACTACTCTAAAGATGAGGGAGGTTCTGATGGGAATTAGAGAAACTAAAGAATGACTGATTCGACCTATTATTTATGGAAATGTGTCTTTATAGTAGAGATGGATATAGTTATCTAGGGTTTTTTATTTGCTCTATGCATGCTCATTTTTTATCTATATCATCACTTGTATCTTAGGGAACTTGGAATCTTACATGGTTGATGAAATCCAAAAGAAGAAATATTGAATCTGAATTTTTTCTCTATTAAAAAAAAATACTAAACCCTAAACCCTAAACCATAAACCCTAACAACCCTAAAAGCCCTCAAACCATAAACCCTAAACCTTAATCCCTAAACCCTAAACACTAAACCCTAAACTAACCTAAACCCAAAACCTAAATATTGAATTGTAAACCCTAAACCCTAAACTAACCTAAACCCTAAACTCTAAACACGAAATCCTAAATAGTAAACCTTAAACCATAAATTAAAAACCCAAAACCCTAAAATAAAACCTAAGCATAAAATAAGAATAAAAACCCTAAAATAAAATAAAATAAAAATTAAATAAAAACCTAAACAGAAAAAATAAATCTAAAAATGAACTTAAACCTAAAATAAATTAATAAAATAAACCTAAACCTAAACTAAAATAAACTAAAATAAAATAAATAAAACCTAAATGTAAACCCTAATCCCTAAACCCTAAACCCTAAACCCTAAAATCCTAAACCCTAAACCATAAACCCTAAAATCCCAAACCCTAAATCTTAAACCCTAAACCCTAAACTCTAAAGCATAAAAATCTAAATAAACTAAAACCTAAAAATAAAATAAATATAAAAACCTAAACCTAAAAAAAATAAAAAATAAAATGAAATAAAAACCTAAACTAAACCTAAACCTAAAACTAAACTTAAACTTAAAATAAAATAAAATAAAAAAAAAGTTAAAATAAACTAAAATAAAATAAACCTAAACTAAAAAATTTAAAAAACTAAATAAAATAAAAATTGAACCGAAAATAAACATTAATTAAACCTATAATAAAATAAAATAAAATTGAATAAAAACTAAACATAAAAATTAATCCTAAAAATAAATAAAAAGAAAACCTAAACCATAAAATAAAAAAAACCTAAACCTAATAGAAAAATAAAATAAACCAAAAATAAAATAAATATTACAATACTAAATAAAAGCTAAACCTAAACCTAAAATAAACTAACCCTAAACCTAAACATAAACTAAATAAAATATAACCAAGTAAAAATAAACCTAACCTAAACAAAAGTAATAATACCTAAAAATAAACCTAAAATAAAAACAAAAAACATAAACATAAAAAATAAATTAAAAGCCTAAACCTAAACATAAAAATAAAAAATAAAACCTAAACATAAAAAATAAAATTAAACTAAAAATAAAAATAGACGTAATCTAAGAAAATTAAAACATAAAAATAAACCTAAAATAAAAACCTAAAACCTAAACCTAAAAAAACTAAAAGAAAAACTAAACCTAAACCTAAAAATAAAAAAATAAAACCTAAACCTAAAAGTAAAATAAAAATAAAACTAAACTAAAAAATAACCTAAACCTAAACCTAAACCCTAAAAATAATGTAAAATAAAAAACATAAACTAAAATAAATAAACCTAAACTAAATAAACTAAACTAAATAAAAATAAAAAATGAACCTAAATAAAAATAAAAAATAAAATAAACTACGATAAATACAAAAAAAAAAAACTAAATAAACCTAAACCTACTAATTTATTTAATTTTAAAAAATAAATAAATAAATAAACCCTAAAACCTAAACCCTAAAAACCCTAAACCCTAAATTCTACACTCTGTACCCTAAACACTAACCCCTAAACTTAAACCCTAAACCCTAAACCCTATACCGTAAACCCTAAACAACTCCAAACTCTAAAACCCTAAACTCTAAACCCTAAACCCTAAACCCAAACCCTATACCCTAAATCTTAAACCATAAAACCTTAACACTAAACCTTAAACCCTAAAACTATAAACCCTAAACTGTAAGGCCTAAATTAACCCTAAACATTAAGCTATCCCTAAACCCTAAACCCTAAAGCCTAAAAACTAAACCCTAAACCCTAAACCCTAAACCTTAACCATAAACCCTAAACCCTAACCCTATTGGAGGTGCTAATGGATATGAAGGTGGTTTTGGAGGTGGTGGTTATGGAGGAAAAATTTAGAGGTGGGGGATCTAGAGGTGCTGGTAGATATGGAGGTGGTGGTTATGGAGGCAGGAGCAACGATGGAGGTTACAACCACGGTGGTGTCCGAGCGATAGATTAGGTATATTATGGCGAATTTTGCTACTCTAAAGATGAGGGTGGTTCTGATGGGAATTGGAGAAACTAAAGAACAGTTTATCTGACATATTGCTTATGGAAATGTGTCTTTATAGCAAAGACGGATCTAGTTATCTAGGGTTTTTTATTTGCTCTATGTGTGCTCATTTTTTATCTATATCATCACTTGTATCTTAGAATACTTGGTCTCTTACATGGTTGATGAAATCCAAAAGAAGAAATGTTGAATCTGAATTTGTTCTCTATTAAAAAAACCCTAAACCTTAAACCCTAAAACCTAAACCTTAAACCCTATAAACCCTAAAAACCCTAAAAACCATTAATCCATAAACCCTAAACCCTAAACCTAAACAAACCTAAAGCCTAAACCCAAATCTTGAAGCGTAAACCCTAAACCCTAAACTAACTTAAACCCTATACCCTAAACACTAAATCCTAAATAGTAAACCCTAAACCCTAAACTAAAAAACCCTAAACCCTAAAATAAAACCCAAACATAAAATAAGAATAAAAACCTTAAATAAAATAAAATAAAAGCTAGATAAAACCTAAACCAAAAAATAAATCTAAAAATAAAACCTAAAAATAAACCTAAACCCTAAGCTAAATATAAACCTCAACCCAAAATAAAGAAAATAAAATAAATCTAAACCTAAACTAAAATAAATAAAACCTAAAATAAACTAAACCTAAACCCAAATAAAATAAAATGAATTAAAAATAAACCTGAACCTAAACTGAAAATAAAACCTAAATATAAACCTAAACTAAAAACCTAAACCTAAATCTAAAACTAAAAATAAAAATAAAACTTAAACCAAAAAATTAAATAAAAATAAAAGTAAACTAAAAAAAACTAAACCTAAACCTAAACTAAAAAAATAAACTAAAACAAAAAACCTAAACTTAAATAAATAAACCTGAAATAAATAAACTAAATTAAATAAAAATAAAAACACACCTAAATAAAATAAAATAAATAAAATAAATAAAAAATAAAATAAATAAACATAAACCTACCAGTTTACTTAATTTTAAAAATAAATAAATAAATTCCTAAACTTTAGACCCTAAACCCTAAAACCTATAACCTTAAACACTAAACCCTAAACCCTAAATCCTAAACCCTAAACCTCAAACCCTAAAAACCTAAAAACCTAAAAACCTAAACCTAAACTAAATAAAACATAAATATAAAATAAATAAAAACCTAAACTAAAACCTATACCTAAAAATAAAATAAAAACTAAATTAAAATGAAATAAATAAAAACCTAAATAAAGCTAAAAATTAAAATAAACCTGAAATAAAAAACCAAAATATAATGAAAACTAAACATAAAATAAAAATAAAATAAACCTAAAATAAAATTAAATAAAAACTAAATAAAAACCTAAACCTAAAAAATAAACCTATAAAAAACCTAGCAATAAATAACAAATAAAACCTAAACCCTAAACCAAAAAAAATATAATGTAATCATAAAACAAAAATAAACATAAACCTAAACTAAAATAAACTAAAATAAAATAAATAAACCTAAATGCTAAGCCCTAAACCTTAAAACCTAAAAAAACCCTAAACCCTAAATCACTAACCCTACCCTAAACCCTAAACCTACACTAAACCCTAAACCCTAAACTAAAAGAAACTAAACTTTAAACTAACTCTCTTAAGTAAACTGACCTATGCTAAATCCCATAACCTACCCTAAACTAACCCTCTCTCCCACCTTCACTAAACTAAACTATAAACCCACTAATAACTCCACTCCAAACCTAAACCCTCCTTTAAACCTAAAACCCTCTAAAGCCTAAACTAAAACCAGTCTGACCCTAAACTCTGGTGGATAAAAGCTAAACACTAAACCCTAAACCCTAAACCCTAAACCCTAAACCTTAACTCTAAACCATAAAGCCTAAAGCACTAAACCCCTAAAACCCTTAACCCTAAACCCTAAACACTCAACCTTAAACCCTAAACTTTAGAAACCTAAAAACCTAAACCTAAACTAAATAAAACATAAAAATAAAATAAATAAAAAGTCCTAAACCAAAATAAAAAAAATAAAAAAATAAAAACCTAAACTAAATTTAAATAAATAAAAAACCTAAACCTAAAAATAAATTAAAATAAAAAATAAGAAAATAAAATAAAATATTTAAAAACCTAAACTAAACTAAAAGGTAAAGCGAACATAAGAATAAAAAACCTAAATAAAATAAAATAAACCTAAAATAAAATAAAATAAAAAACTTAAACCTGAAAATAAATAAAAAAACCAAAACCCTAAAAGAAAAAAAAACCTAAACCTAAAATAAAAATAAAATAAACCTAAACACAAACTAAAATAAACTGAACTAAAATAAATAAAACCTAATCCTAAACTTTAAATAAACTAAACCTAACCCCTAAACCAAAACTAAATAAAATAAAATAAACTAAAAATAAACCTAAACCTAAACTAAAAAATAAAACCTAAAAATAAACCTAAAATAAAAACCTAAAACTTAAAAATTAAAAAAAATAAAATAAAAACTTAAACCTAAACCTAAAAATAAAATACAAAACCTTAACCAAAAAAATAAAATAAAAATAAAACTCAACTAAAAAATAAACCTAAACCTAAAAATAAACCAAAATAAAAAACTTAAACTAAAATAAATAAAGTAAAATAAATATAAATAAGAAATAAAACTAAATAAAAATAAAAAATAAAGTAAACTAAAATAAATAATATAATATACTAAATATACTAAATAAACATAAACCTAATGGTTTACTTTATTTGAAGATTAAAAAAAACCATTAAATCCTAAATCCTGAACCTACAACCCTAAACCCTAATCCCTAAACCCTAAATAAGAAAAAATAAAAAATAAAAAACCCTAACCTTAAACCCTAAACCTAACTGTAAACTATTAAGTTACAACCCTAAACAATAAACCCTAAACCCTAAACCCTAAATGCTAAACCCTAAAACACTAAACCCTAAACCCTAAACCCTAAACCCTAAAACCTACAAGCTTAAAACCTAAATCATAAACCCTAAAACCTAAACATAAACCTAAACCTAAAACAAACTCTATAAAATAAACTAAAATAAATAAAAAACAAACAAAATAAACATAAACCTATCAGTTTACTTAATTTAAAAAAAAACATTAAACCTTAAACCCTAAACGCTAAATCTTAAACCCTAAAAAACCCTAAACCCTAAACCAAAACCTTAAACCCTAAAAGCATAAACCCTAAAACCCTAAACCGTAAGCCCTAAACCCTAAACCCCAAACCCTAAACCTAAACCTAAAGTAACTAAATAAATTAAAAAATAAACCTAAACCTAAACCCTAAACCCTAAACCCAAAAAAGCTAAAAACCTAAACCTAACCTAAATAAAACTTAAAAGTAAAATAAATAAATAAAACCTAAACCAAAATAAAATAAAAAAATAAATAAATATCAAAACATACACTAAAACTTGAACAAAAAAAGAAAAATAAATAAATAAAAATTAAACTAAAATAAAATAAATATAAACCGAAACTAAACTAAAAAAATTGAAATAAAATAAAAACTAAATCGAAATGAAAAATAAATTAAACCCAAACTAAACTAAAATAAAAACTAAAGAAAAACCTAAATAAAAATGAAAATAAAAATAAAGCTACATAAAAAATATAAAATAAATTAAACTAAAATAAATAAAAAAGAAATGAAATAAACCTAAACCTACTAGGTTTCTTAACTTTAAAAAAATACAAATAATAAAAAATAAAAAATGCTTAGCCCTAAACCCTAAAACTAACCCTAAACCACATAACCCTATACCCTAAATCCTAAAACCTAAATAACCCTAAATCCTAAACCCTAAAACCTACAACCCTAAACTCTAAACCCTAAACCTTAAACCCTAAACCCAAAACCGTAAACCCTAAACCAAAAAAACCTAAAAAACTAAACCTAATCTAAATAAAACCTAAAAATAAAATAAATAAATACACTTAAACATAAATAAAATAAAAAAATAAAGTAAATTAAAAACATAAACTAAAACCTTAACCTAAAAGTAAAATAATCTAAAAAAACTAAACTAAAATAAAATAAATATAAACCATAACTATGCTAAGAAAATAAAATAAACCTAAAAGAACCTAAATAAAATAAAAACTTAATGTAAAATAAAAAAAATAAACCTAAAGTATAATAAAATAAAAACTAAATAAAAACCTAAACCTAAAATAAATAAAATAAAATAAACCTAAACCAAAACTAAATTAAACTAAACTAAAATAACTATAACCTAAACCTAAACATAAAATAAATGAAACCTAAACCCTAAACAAAATATAATAAAATAAACTAAAAATAAACCTAAACCTAAACTAAAAAATCAAACCTAAAAATAAACCTAAAATAAAAACCAAAAACCTAAGCCTAAAAAAATAAAATAAAAACCTAAACCTAAACCTAGAAATAAAAAATGAAACCTAAGCCTAAAAAATAAAATAAAAATAAAACTAATTAATAAATAAACATAAACCTAAACCTAAACTTAAAAAATAAACTAAAATGAAAAACTTAAACTAAAATAAATAAATCTAAAATAAATAAAGTAAGCTAAATAAAATAAAAATAAACCTAAATATAAATAAAAAATAAAATAAACAAAAATTAATTAAAAGTAAACTAAAGAAACTAAATAAACCTAAACCAACAGGTTTTTTTAATTGAAAAAAACTACTAAACCCTAAACTCTTAACCCTAAATCCAAAATCCTAAACCCTAAAACTAACCGTAAACCCTAAACCTAAAATGCTAAAGCCTAAACCCTAAACACTAAATGAACCCTAAACCCTAGATCATAAACCCTAAATAAAATAAATAAATAAATCATAAATAAATAACCTTAGCCCTAAACCCTTAACCCTAGAACTAACCCTAAATCTTTAACCTACAATCCTAAATCCTAAAACCCTAAACCCTAAACCCTAAACACTAAAACCCTAAACTCTAAACCCTAAACCCTAAACCCTAAAACCTACAACCTTAAATCATAAACCCTAACCCCAAACCCTAAACCCTAAACCTTAAACCCTAAAAACTTAAAAACCTAAACCTAAACTAAATAGAACATAAAAATAAGATAAATAAAAAAACCTAAACCTAAAAAAATATTGAAAATAAAATAAAACAAAAACCTAAACTAAAGCCTAAACCTGAACTTAAAACTAAAAAATAAAAAATAAAATAAAAACTAAACTAAAATAAAATAAATAACAACCTAAACTAAACTAAATAAAATAAAATAAGCCTAAAAATAAAAATCTTGCAAAAATAAAAAGTAAACCTAAATAAATATAAAAGTTAAAACAAACTAAAATAAATAAAAAATAAACTAAATAAACCTAAACCTACTTATTTTCTTAATTTAAAAATAAATCCCTAAATCCTAAACCTTAAACCCTAAACCCTAAATCCTAAACCTTAAACCCTAAACCTAACCTAAAGTAACTAAATAAATTAAAAAAATAATCTTAAACCCTAAAACCTAATAAACCTAAACCTAAAACCTAAGAATGGGTAGAACCTTGACGGCAAGAACATCACCGTCAATTAGTCTCAGTCCAGATCCAGCAATGGAGGCGAAGGTAGACGCAGTGGTTATCGCAATGGTGGTGGGGGATCTGGAGGTGCTGGTGGATATGGAGGTGATGGTCAGACCAGTGGTGGTTATTGAGGAAGGAGGAGCGATGGAGGTTACAGCCATGGTGGTGGCAGAGGGAGAGTTCGGGGATATGATGGTGGATCCCACTACTCGAGAGGTCAGGGTGGTTCAGATGGGAACTGAAGAAATTGAAGAATAAAACCTAAATCCTAAAAATAAAACCAAAATATAAATAAAAAATAAAATCTAAACCCTAAACTAAAAAAATCTAAACCTAAATTAAAAATGGTATAAACAAAATAAACCTAAACCTAAACTATAATATATTAAACTAAAATAAATAAAACTTATACCAAAACCTAAAATAAACTAAAGCTAAACCCTAAATTAAATAAAATAAAATAAAATAATAATAAACCTAAACCTAAACCTAAGTAAAATTAATAAAATAAATGAAAATAAAAACATAAACTACAACCTTAACCTAAACCAAAACCCAAAAATAAAATAAAATAAAAAATAAAAACTAAGCTAAAATAAAATAAATAAAAACCTAAACTAAACTAAAAAATAAAAAACCTAAATAAATTAGAAATTAAACCTAAAGTAAAAATGAAATAAACCTAAAATAAAATAAAATTAAAATAAAATAAAAACCTAAACCTAAAAAATAAAACCTAAAAATAAATAAAAAAGAAAACTTAAACCTTAAACTAAAAAAAGACCTAAACCTCAAAATGAAATAAAATAAACTTAAACCAAAACTAAAATAAACTAAACTAAAATAAGAAAACCTAAACATAAACCTAAAATAAATTAAACCTAAACCTAAACCTAAACTAAATAAAATAAAATAAACAAAAAATAAACCTAAACCTAAACAAAAATATAAAACCTAAAAAAAAAACCTAAAATATAAACCTAAAACCTAAACATAAAAAAATAAAATAAAAACCTAAACTAAACCTACAAATAAAAAATAAAACCTAAACATAAAAAAATAATAATAAAACCAAAGTTAAAAATTAAACATAAATATAACTCAAAACCTAAAAAATATACTAAAATCAAAAACCTAAAGTAAAATAAATAAACCTAATTTAAATAAACTAGACTAAAATAAAATAAATATAAAGAAAAATAAAAATTAAAAATAAAATAAAAAAATAATAATAAGCTAAATAAACCTAAACCTACAAGTTTACTTAAATTAAAAAATTAAAAATAATAAAAATAATAAAAAAAACCCTAACCCAAAACCTAACACCCTAAAATTAACCCTAAACCCTAAACCCTAAACCCTAAAAATAACCCTAAAGCCATAACCCGAAGCTATAACACTAAACCCTAAACCTTTAATAATTAAATAAAAATTGTAACCCTCAACCCTGAACCTATAACCCTAAACCCTAAATCTTAAAACCCTAAACCCTAACCGCTAAACCCTAAAACCTTCAACCCTAAACCATAAACCCTAAACCCCAAACCCCAAACCCTAAACCCTAAACCCAAAACCTAAACCCTAAAAACCTAAAACCTAAACCAAAACTAAATAAATCTAAAAAATAAAAAAATAAAAAAGAAAAACCTAAATAAAATAAAAACATAAACTAAAACCTAAACCCAAACCTAAACCTAAACTTAAAAGTAAAAAGATAAATAAAATTAAAATTAAAGTTAAAAAAATAAATGAAAATATAAACTAAATTAAATTAATAAAAGAAACCTAAAAATAGAAAACCTAAATAAAATAAAAACTAAACGTAAGATAGAAAAATAAACTTAAAATTAAATAAAATAAAAACTAAATAAAAACCTAAACCTAACAAAATAAACCTAAAAATAAAACCTAAAAAAAAATAAAAAATAAAACCTAAACATTGAACTAAATAAAAACCTAGGCCTCAAAAGTAATAAAATAAAATAAACTTAAACCTAAATTAAAATAAACTAAACAAAAATAAATAAAACCTAAACCTAAACCTAAACCTTAAACTAAATAAAATGAAATAAACAGGAAATAGAGCTAAACCTACAGTAAAAAATAAAACCTAAAAATGAACCTAAAACATAACCAAAAACCTAAACCTAAAAAAAATAAAATAAGAATCTAAACCTAAACCTAAAAAGAAAAAATAAAACCTGAACCTGAAAAATAAAATAAAAAATAAAAATAAACTAAAATATAAAGAAAAAATTAAACTTAAACGAAAAAATAAACTAAAATAAAAAATGTAAACTAAAATAAATAAACCTAAATTAAATAAATTAAATGAAAATAAATAAAAAATAAACTAATTAAACCCAAATCTATCAGTTTGCTAAATTTTAAAAAAAACCATAAATCTTAAACCCTAAACCCTAAAACCTAAATCCTAAACCCTAAACTCTAAACTATAAACCCTAAAACTAACCCTAAACACTACACCCAAAACCTACAACCCTAAACCCTAAACTAACTCTAAACCCTAAACCCTAAATAAAAAATTTTAAGAAAATACTCTAACCATAAACCCTAAAACCTAAACCCTAAAACCCACCCTAAACCTTAAAAGCTATAACCTTAAACCCTAAACCCTAAACCTAAACCCAAAACCCAAAAACCTAAACCCTAAAACCCTAAACCCTAAACCCTAAACTGCAAAACAAACCCTAAACTAACCCTAAATCAGAACCTTAAACCCTAAACCTAAAAAAACAAAACCTAAACTAAAAAAAAAACCTAAAAAAAATAAGTAGAAAAACTTAAACCAAAATTAAATCAAAAATTAAAATAAAATAAAAACATAAATTTAAACATAAACTTAAACCTAAAAATAAAAAGAAACCAAACTAAAATAAAATAAATAAAAACCTAAACTAAACTAAAAAAATAAAAAACCTAAATAAAATAAAAATAAAATAAGCCTAAAATAAAATAAAATAAAAACTAAAAAACCTAAAAAGAAATAAAAAATAAAGCCTAAACCCTAATCTAAAAAAAACTAAACCTAAAATAAAAATAAAATAAACCTAAGCCTAAACTAAAATAAATAACTTAAAATAAACTAAACCTAAACCTAAACAAAAACTAAAAAATAAAACCTAAAATAAACCTAAATTATAAACCTAAAACCTAAACCTAAACCTAAAATAAAAGGATAAATTGAAGTCCTAAAAAATAAAATAAAAATAAAACTAAACTAAACAATAAACCTAAACCTAAACCTAAGAAAAAATAACAATAAAAATCCTAAACTAAAATAAATAAACTAAATTGAATAAGAATAAAAAATAAACCTAAATAAAAATAAAAAATAAAATAAACTAAAATAAATGAAAAATAAATGAAAGAAACTAAAATAAGAAACTGAAGAATGGCGGTGGTGGCGGAGGGAGAGATCGGGGATATGATGGTGGATCCCGCTACTCAAGAGGCCGGGGTGGTTTTCATGGAAACTGAAGAAATTGAAGAACAGCCAAACCGATCTGCTGCTTATGGAACTGTGTCTTTATAGTAGAGACAGTTCTAGTTATCTAGGGTTTTAATTTTCTCTATGCGTGCTCATTTCTTATCTCTGTCATTGCTTGTGTCTTAGAAAACTTAGTATGTTACTAGGTTGATGAAATTAAAAAGAAGAAATGTTGAATCTAAATTTGATCTTAGTTAAAAAAAAAATCAAAAACCCTAAACCCTAAACTCTAAAACCTAAACCCTAAACCTTAAACCCTAAACCCTAAAGCCTAAAGCCTAAACTTTAATCCCTAAACCCTAAAACCTATAACACTAGGCCCCAAACCCTAAACCCTAAAACCTAAACTCTAAACCCTAAACCTTAAACCCTAAACCCTAAAAACCTAAAAACCTAAGCCTAAACTAAATAAGATCTAAAAATAAAATAAAAAAATAAACCTAAACCTAAATATAATTAAAATAAATAAAATAAAATAATAACCTAAATTAGAACCTAAACTTAAACCTAAAATTAAAATAAATTAAATTAATAATAATAAACTAAAATAAATTAAATGAAATCCTAAAGTAAACTAAAATATAAAATAAACCTAAGAATAAAAAACAAAAATAAAATAATAACTAAATGTAAAATAAAAATAAAATAAACCTAAAATTAAATAAAATAAAAACCTAAAGATACAAAAAAAAACCTGAAAGTAGAACTTAAACCCTAAACTAACAAAAACCTAAACCAAAAATAAAAATTAAATAAATAAAACCTAAACCTAAACCAAAAATAAAACCTAAAAATAAACTTAAATTAAAAACCTAAAACCTAAACCTAAAATACTAAAATAAAAACCTAAACCTAAACCTAAATATAAAAAATAAAAATTAAACCTAAAAAAAAGAAAAATAAAACTCAAATAAAAGATAAACCAAATCCTAAACCTAAACCTAAAAAATAAACTAAAATAAAAAACCTAAACTAAAATAATCAAAACTAAAATAAATAAACTAAACTAAATATAAATAAAAAATAAACCTAAACAAAAATATAATATAAAATAAATTGAAAAAATAAAAAATAAACTAAATAAACCTAAACTTACAAGTTTACTTAATTTTAAAAAAAACCATAAACCCTAAATCCTAAACCATGAACCCTAAACCCTAAAGCCTAAACCTACAACCCTAAACTATACACCCTAAACCCTACAAAACCTTAAACCCTAAACCCTAACCTTAAACCCTAAACCCTAAACCCTAAAAATATAAACCTAAAAACCCTAAACCATAAACCCTGAGCCCTAAACCCTAAACCCTAACCTTTAGCCCTAAACCCTAAATCCCAAACCCTAAACCTAAACCTAATGTAACTAGCTAAATTAAAAAATAAACCTAACCCTAAAACCTAATAAACCTAAACATAAACCCTAAGAATGGTAACACCTTCTGATGGAGGTTGGGATTATGTCTGGTTGGTACTGCTGAGCTTTGGTTGCCCCCTGGTTTTGGTGGCTCTCCAATTTTATTGGTCTCCTACTATGTTGGTTTTAGGATGGTCTGGTGATTGGCAGGCTTCAGAGCTTGCTTGTTTACTATTTTTCTTAGCCTCTTCTTTTCGCTGTGAGGGTTTATTGGCTGGTGGTTGCTAGATGGCTGTGGTATTTTCCATCCTTTTGCATTCAATTTTGGTAATCTGGCACGGTGATTATTGGTTGAGCCTGGCCATTGGCTTTGTTCCTACCTAGGCTGACTTACACTATCTTGAGCTATTACCTGCCATCTAGTTTTCGTTCCCATTTTTTGGTAGGTTTTTTTGAAGTTTTTTTTGTGGTGTTTTCCTATTAGTTGGATGGCCCATTGGCTTGTCATTTCTTTCTATTATGAGATGAACTTGTATGTGGTTTTGGTTGTTCTTGGCTCTGTAACTATTTCTGTTGATTCCTGCAGCTATTATTTGCTAGGTGGCCTTGATGGCTGGCTACAACTCTGTTGTTCTACAAAATTTTTAGTTCTTTACCTTTGGTTTTTGTTTGTTTTGGGTGACTTTGATGGTGGCTATTTCTTGGTTGTTGTCCTATTTGGTTGGTTGCTTTACTATGGTTTGGTTGGATGTTTTGCTAGTTAGTTTCCTATTTAATCTTGATGATATATACTAGAACTTGGCTAACTCTTGGCTATTGGCTATTTTGTTTAATCGAGGTAAGTTGGCTATGATGAGTGGGATATTATCCCTATTATTTTTTTGGCTGGTACAACCATATGTGATTGTAACCCATCTTCTAAAGTTTAGATGCTCAGATATCCTGTTGCCCCTTGAGATGTATGTGACTAAGCCTGAGCCTTATCTAAGATTTTTATTATTTTGTTCCTTTTGTGTACTTATCTTGTCCTTATTTCTAGATGCTTATCTCTATCTTAAGTTCTTTGCAAGTTTGTGGCAGGTTTTGGGGCTGTAGGTGGCCACACTTCTTGGAATTTTGTGCTATTTCTTTCTTAGTTTTTTTTTCTTTTCATTCTTTTGCTTTGGTTCTCTTGTAATAAATAGGGGATTTACCTCTTTAGGCTAATTATAGCTCTTTGAGAAGTAGTTTAGAGATTTATCCCCTTTAAAGACATTTTATCTCTTTCTTTTTGGCAATAAAATCCACCCACTTTTAATTTTTTTAATAAAACAACATTAAGAATGGGCAGAACCTTGACGGTAGAAACATCACTGCCAACCAAGCTCAATTTAGATCTGGCAATGGAAATGAAGGAGGAGGCGGCGGTTATCATTGTGGTTGTGGGGGATCTGGAGGTGGTGGTCAGAGCAGTGGTGGTTATGGAGGTGGAAGGAGCGACGAAGGATACAATCGTGGTGGTGGCGGAGGGAGAGATTTGGGATATGATGGTGGATCCCGCTTCTCGAGAGTCTGGGGTGGTTTTGATGGGGACTGGAGAAATTGAAAAATGGTCGATTTGATCTGCTGCTTATGAAACAGTCTTTACAATAGAGACAGTTTTAGTTATCTAGGGTTTTTGATTTGCTCTATGCGCACTCATTTTCTATCTTTGTCATCACTAAAGTCTAAGAAAACTTAGTGTGTTACTTGGTTGATGAATTCGAAAAGAAGAAATGTTGCATTTAAAATTCTTCTCAGTTTAAAAAAAAAATCAAAAACCCTAAACCATAAACTAAAACATGAGCCCTAAACCTACAACTTAAACCCTAAATCCTAAACCCTAAACCCTAAACCCAAAACCCTAAACCCTAAACCCTAAACCCTAAACCCTAAACACCTAAACCTTAACAAAATAAAACATAAAAATAAAATAAAGAAAAAAACCTAAACCAAAATAAAATAAAATAAAAACATAAACTAAAACCTAAACCTAAACTTAAACCTAGACCTAAACCTAAACATAAAATAAAATAAAAAATAAAGACTAAACTAAAATAAAATAAATAAAAACCTAAATTAAACAAAAAAAAATAAAAAACCTAAATAAAATAAAAACTAAACCTAAAATAAAAATAAAATTAATTTAAAATAAAATAAATTAAAAACTAAATAAAAAACTAAACCTAAAAAATAAACATAAAAATAAAACCTAAAATAAATGAAAACTAAAACCTAAATCCTACACTTAAAAAAAACCTAAACATAAAAATAAAAAATAAAATAAAAATAAAATGAAACTAAACAAAAAACATAAACCTAATCCTAAACCTGAAAAATAAACTAAAATAAAAAACATAAACTAAAATAAATAAACTAAACTAAATAAAAATTAAAATTAAAATAAACCTATATAAAAATAAAAAAATAAAATAAACTAAAATAAATAAAAAAATAAACTAAGTAAACATAAACTTACCATTTTACTTAATTTTAAAATAATAATATAAATAATAAAAATAATTAAAAAAACCCTAACCCTAAACCTTAAATGTTAAACCCTAATCATACAACCCTAAACCCTAAAACCCTAAAACCTAAGCCCTAAAATGTAAACCCTAAAACCTTAAACCTTAAACCCTAAACCTTAAACCCTAAACTTTATTTTTTTTTAAAAAAAAACATTAAACCCTAAACCTTAAACCCTAAACCCTAAACCTTAAACTAAAATCTAAACCCTAAACCTAACACCTAAAGCCTAAACCCTAAACCCTAAAAATCCTAAACCCTAAACACTAAACCCTAAACAATAAACCCTAAACCCTAAAACCCTAAACTATAAATTATAAACCCAAAACCCTAAAACCTAAACTTAAATAAGAAAATAAAATAAAATATAATAAAAACCTAAACTTAAACCTAAACCTAAACCTAAACCTAAACCTAAAAATAAAATAAAATAGAAAATAAAAATAAACTAAAATAAAATAAATAAAAACCTAAACTAAACAAAAATAAAATAAAATAATCCTAAAAATAAAAAGCTTATACAAAATAAAAACTAAACCTAAAATAAGAATAAAATAAACCTATGATAAAATAAAAGAAAAACTAAATAAAAACCTAAACCTAAGAAATAAACCTATAAATGAAAACAAAAAATAAATAAATAATAACACCTAAACCCTAAACTAAAAAAAAACTTAAACCTAAAATAAAATAAGCTAAACTAAAATAAGCTAAAACTTAAACCTAAAATAAAAATAAAACTTAAACCTAAACTAAAACTTAAACCTAAAATAAAAATAAAATAAACAAAATAAAATAAACACAAACCTAAACTAAAATAAGCTAAACAAAAATAAATAAAACTGAAACATTAACCTAAACCTAAGCCTAAACTAAATAAATAAAATAAACTAGAAATAAACATAAGGCTAAACTAAGAAATAAAACCAAAAAAACCTAATCCTAGAAAAATAGAAAAATAAAACCTAAACCTTAAAAATAAAATAAAAATAAAACAAAACTAAAACCTAGACCTAAACCAAAAAAATAAACTAAAATAAATAAACATAATATAAATAAACTAAACTAATAAAAATAAAAATAAACCTAAATAAAAATAAAAAATGAAATAAACAAAAATAAATAAAAATAATCTAAATAAACATAAACATACTAACACACTAATTTTTTTTAAATAAAAAACCCTAAACCTAAACACTAAACCTACAAGTAAAAGCCCTAAACCCCTAAACCATAAACTAAAAACCCTAAAAAACCCTAAACCTAAAGCCCTAAAACCTAAAACCTTAAACCCTCAACCCTAAACCCTAAAAAAACCATAAACCCTAAACCCTAAATCCTAAACCTTAAACTAACCCTAAACCCCCGAGAATCCTAAAACCTTAACCCTAAACCCTAAACCATACAACCCTAAACCCTAAACTAATCAACTAACACTAAAACCTAAACTTAAACCTAAACCTAAACTAAACCTTAAACTATGAAACTAAACCTGGTCCTAAAACTAAACCCTAAATCAGAAACCTAAACTTAAACTAAACTTAAAACCCTAATCCTAAATCCCAATGCTAAACTAACCTAAACCTCTAACTAAACCTAAACTCTAAACCTTAAACCTAAACCTAAAGTTAAAACTAAACCTAAATCTAAAACTAAACCTAATGCTAAACATTAAACTTAAATCCTAGACCCTAAGCCCTAAAACCTAACCCTAAACTCTAAACCCTAAAACCCTAAACCATAAACCCAAAACCCTAAACCCTAAGCCCTAAACCCTAACACTAAACCTTAAACCCTAAACCCTAAATCGTAAACCCTAAACCTAAACCTAAAGCAACTAAACAAATATAAAAATAAATTTAAACCCTAAAACCTAATAAACCTAAACCTAAACCTAAACCTAAACTCTAATAATGGGAAGAACCTTGACGGCAAGAACATTAGCATCAACTAGGCTCAATCTAGATCTGGCGGTGTAGGCAAAGTCAAAGGCGGCAGTTTTCATAGTGGTGGTGTGAGATCTGGAGCTGCTAGTGGATATGAAGGTGGTGGTAGGAGCAGTGATGGTTATGGAGGAAGGAGGAGAGACAAAGGTTACAACCGTGCTAATCACGGAGGGATAGATCGGGGATATGATAGTGGATCTCACTGCTCGAGAGGTGGTGGTGGTTTTGATGGGAACTGGAGAAACTGAAGATCCGCCAATCCGATCTGCTGCTTATGGGAATGTGTCTTTATAGTAGAGATAGTTATAGTTATCTATGGGTTTTTCATTTGCTCTATGCGTGCTCATTTTTTATCTACACTGTCGCTTATGTCTTAGAAAACTTGGTGAACTACTTGGCTGGTTAAATTGAAAAGAAGAAATGTTGAATATGATTTTTTTCTACATTAAAAAAATAACCTTAAACCCTAAACCCTAAACTAAAACCTAAACCCTAAACCTAAAATCGAAACCCTAAATCCCAAACCTAAAAACCATAAACCCTAAACAGTAAACCCTAAAGCCTAAAATTGTAAACCATAAACCCTAAACCCTAAAACCCTAAACCCTAAACCCTAAAATGTAAAACCCTAAACCCCAAACCCTAAACCCTAAACCCTAAACCCTAAAAACTTGAAACTCTAAATTCTAAACCCTAAACACTAAACCCTAAAGCTTAAACCATAATTCCTAAACCATAAACCCTAAACCTGCAACCCTAAACCCTAAACCCTAAAGCAATAAACCCTAAACCCTAAACCTAAACCTAAACCTAAACACTAAACATAAACTTAAACCTAACCCTAAACCTTAACCTAAACCCTAAACTATAAACCATAAACCTAAACCTAAACCTAAACCCTAAACCTAAACCTAAGCCTAAACTAAACCCTAAACCTAAAATAAAAACATAAAACCTAAATCTAATAAAATAAAATAAAAACCTAAACCAAAACTTAAAAATAAAAAATATAACATAAACATAAAAAATAAAAAAAACTCAAACTAAACTAAAAAATAAACCTAAACCTAAACCTCAACCTTAAAAATAAATATAAATAATAAACCTGAACCAAAATAAATAAACTTAAATTAAATAAACTAAACTAGATAAAAATAAAAATGAACCAAAATAAAAATAAAAAAAATAAAAGAAACTAAAATAAATAAAAAATACACAAAATAAACAAAATAAACCTAAACCTACTCATTTACTTAATTTAAGAAAAAAATTAACAAAATTAATAAAAAAACCATAAACCCTAAAAACCCTAAACCATAAACCCTCAACCCTAAACCCTAAATAACCCCAAGCCCTAAAACCCTAAACCCTAAACTCTAAACTCTAAACCCTAAACTAAAACCCTAAACCCTAAACACTAAACATTAAACCCTAAACCCTAAACCCTAAAACCCTATACCCTAAAATCGTAAACCCTAAAATCTAAACTAACCATAAATCATAAGTTATCCCAAAACCCCAAACCCTAAACACTGAAAACCCTATAGCCTAAAGCTTAAGAACTAAACCCTAAACCCTAAACCCTAAACCCTGAACCTAAACCCTAAACCCTAAACCTTAACCCAATTGGAGGTGCTGGTGGATCTAGAGGTGTTGGTGGATATGGAGGTGGTGCTTAAGGAGGTTGGAGGAGCGATGGAGGTTACAGCCATGGTGGTGGTGGAGGGATAGATCAGGGATATGATGGCAGATCCTACTACTCGAGAGGCAAGGATGGTTCTGATGGCAACTGGAGTAACTGAAGAATGGTCGATTCAATCAGTCGCTTAAGGAACTGTGTCCTTCCAGTATAGACAGTTCTAGTTATCTAAGGTTTTGATTTGTTCTATGCATGCTCATTTTTTATCTATGCCATCGCTTGTATCTTAGAAAACTTGGTCTGCTACTTGATTGATGAAATTGAAAAGAATAAATGTTGAATTTGAATTTCTTCTCTTTTAAAAAAAAACCTTAAACCTTAAACCCTAAACCCCAAACTGAAACCAAATCCCTAAACCTTAAACCCTAAAAATCCTAAAAACCCTAAACCTGAAACACTAACCCCTAAACCCGAAACCATAAACTAACCTAAATACTAAACCCTATACTAACCTAAACCATAAACCCTAAATGGTAAGATAACTTCAACTCTAAACCCTAAATCTTAAACCTAAACCCTAAATCCAAATCTTAAAAACCCTAAACCCTCAAACCGTAAACCCAAAACTCTAAACTAAACCCTAAACCCTAAAAACCCTAAACCCTAAAACCCTAATCCCTAAACTAAACCCAAACCCTAAACCTTAAACCCTAAACCCTAAACCCTAAACCCTAAAACCTTAAATCGTAAACCCTAAACCCTAAACCCTAAAACCATAAACCCTAAACCCTAAAACCTACAACCCTAAATCCTAAACCTGAAAACCTAAACCCTAAACTCTAAACTCTAAACCTACAACCCTAAACCCTCAACACTAAACTTGCAACCCTAAAACCTAAAACCTAAATCCTAAAACCATAAACTTAAAAAAAAAATAAACAAAATAAAATAAACTATATAATACTAAATAAAAGCTAAACCTAAAAATAAAATAAACTAAACTTAAACCTAAACATAAACTAAATAAAAATTAATAAACTAAAAATAAACTTATCATAAAAAAAACTAAAACCTAAAAATAATCCTAAAATAAAAACCTAAAACATAAACCTAAAAAATAAATTAAAAACCTAAACATAAACATAAAAATACAAAATAAAACCTAAACATAAAAAATAAAATAAAAATAAAATTATACTAAAAATAAACCTGAACGTAATCTAAAATAATAAAACCTAAAAATAAACCTAAAATTAAAACTAAAACTTAAACCTAAAAAAATAAAATAAAAACTAAACCTAAACCTAAAAATAAAAAATAAAACCTAACCCTAAAAATAAAATAAAAATAAAACTAAACTAAAAAATTAACCTAAACTTAAAACCAAAACCTTAAAAAAATAGTAAAATAAAAAACCTAAACTAAAATAAATAAACCTAAAATAACTAAATTAAACTAAATAAAAATAAAAATAACCTAAATAAAAATTAAAAATAAAATAAACTACAATAAATACAAAATAAACTATATAAACTAAATAAACCTAAACCTACTAATTTACTTAATTAAAAAAAAACCCTAAAACCTAAACCCTAGACCATAAACCCTAAAAACCCTAAACCCTAAGTCCTACACTCTATACCCTAAACCCTAATGTCTAAACCTTAAACCCTAAAAGCTAAACCCTAAACAGCCCCAAACCCTGAAACCCTAAACTCTAAACCCTAAACCCTAAACCCAAACCCTAAACCCTAAATCATAAAGCCTAAATCCTAAACCATAAACCCTGAACACTAAACCTTAAACCATAAAACCCTAAAACCTAAACCCTAAACCATAAACTAAACCTAAACATTAAGCTATCGCTAAACCCTAAACCCAAAACCCTAAACCCTAAAGCCTAAAAACTAAACCCTAAACCCTAAACCTTAAACCTTAACCATAAACCCTAAACCCTAACCCTACTAGAAGTGCTGGTGGATATGATGGTGGTTATGGAGGTGGTGGTTATGGAGGAAAAATCTGGAGGTGCGGGATTTAAAGGTGTTGATGGATCTAGAGGTGTTGGTGGAAATGGAGATGGTGGTTATGGAGGTAGGAGGAGTGATGGGTGTTACAACCAGGTGGTGGCCGAGGGATAGATCAGGGATATGATGGCGAATTTCACTACTCTAAAGATGAGGGTGGTTTTGATGGGAATTAGAGAAACTAAAGAATGACTGATTTGACCTATTATTTATAAAAATGAGTCTTTATAGTCGAGATGGATCTAGTTATCTAGGGCTTCTTATTTTCTCTATGCGTGCTCATTTTTATCTATATCATCACCTGTATCTTAGGGAACTTGGTCTCTTACATGGTTGATGAAATCCAAAAGAAGAAATATTGAATTTGAATTTGTTCTCTATTAAAAAAAACCCTAAACCCTAAACCCTAAACCCTAAACCTTAAACCCTAAAAACTCTAAAAACCCTCAAACCATAAACCCTAAACCCTAATCCCTAAACCCAAAACCCTAAACTAACCTAAACCCTAACCCTAAATCCTAAACCATAAGCCCTAAACCCTAAACCCTAAACCCTAAAATAAAAAACATTAAACCCTAAAATAAAACCTAAACATAAAATAAGAATAAAAACCCTAAAATAAAAACTAAATAAAAACCTATACCTGAAAAATAAATCTAAAAATAAAACCTAAAAATGAAACTTAAACCCTAATCTAAATATAAATTTAAACCTAAAATAAATAAAAAAATAAACCTAAACCTAAACTTAAATAAACTAAAATAAAATAAATAAAACCTAAACCAAAACCCTAATCTCGAAACCCTAAACCCTAAACCCTAAACCCTAAAACTCTAAACGATAAACCCTAAACCCTAAACCCTAAACCCTAAACCTTAAAATCCCAAACCCTAATCCTTAAACCCTAAACCCTAAACTCTAAACCCTAAAAGCCTAAAAATTAAACCTAAATAAACTAAAACTTAAAAATAAAATAAATATAAAACCTAAACCTAAATAAAATAAAAACTAAAATAAAATAAAAACCTAAACTAAAACCTAAACCTAAACCAAAAAATAAACTTAAACAAAAAAATAAAATAAAATAAAAAAGATGAACTAAACTAAAATAAAGTAAATAAAAACCTAAACCTAAACTAAAAAATAAAATAAACCTAAAAATACAAAACTAAATAAAATAAAATTGAACCTAAAATAAACGTTAATTAAACCTATAATAAAATAAAATAAAATTGAATAAAAGCTAAACCTAAAAATTAATCATAAAAAAAATAAAAAGAAAACCTAAACCATAAACTAAAAAAAACCTAAACCTAAAAAAAAATAAACAAAATAAAATAAACCAAAACTAAAATAAACTATACTATACTAAATAAAAGCTAAACCTAAACCTAAAATTAACTAATCCTAAACCTAAACACAAACTAAATAAAATATAAAAAACTAAAAATAAACCTATCCTAAATAAAAAAATTAAAACCTAAAAATAAACCTAAATAAAAACCTAAAACATAAACCTAAAAAAATAAATTAAAACTTAAACCTAAACATAAAAATACAAAATAAAACATAAACATAAAAAATAAATAAATAAATAAATTTTAACTAAAAATAAACTTGAACGTAATATAAAAAAAATAAAACCTAAAAATAAACCTAAAATAAAACCTAAAACTTAAACATAAAAAAATAAAATAAAAAGTAAACCTAAACCTAAAAATAAAAAATAAAACCTAAACCTAAAAATAAAATAAAAATAAAACTAAACTAAAAAATTAACCTAAACTTAAACCTAAACCTTAAAAAAAATAAAAATAAAAAATCTAAACTAAAATAAATAAACCTAAAATAAATAAACTAAACTAAATAAAAATAAAAATGAACCTAAATAAAAATAAAAAATAAAATAAACTACAATAAATACAAAATAAACTATATAAACTAAATAAACCTAAACCTACTAATTTACTTAATTTAAAAAATAAAAAAATCCTAAAACCTAAACCCTAGACCCTAAACCCTAAAGACCCTAAACCCTAAATCCTACACTCTATACCCTAAACCCTAAAGCCTAAACCTTAAACTCTAAAAACTAAACCCCAAATAGCCCCAAACCCTGAAACCCTAAACTCTAAATCCTAAACCCTAAACCCAAACCCTAAACCCTAAATCATAAATCCTAAATCCTAAACCATAAACCCTGATCACTAAACCTTAAATCGTAAAACCATAAACCCTAAACTCTAAACCCTAAACTAACCCTAAACATTAAGCTATCGCTAAACCCGAAACCCAATGCCCAAAACCTTAAAGCCTAAAAACTAAACCATAAACCTTAAGCCCTAAACCTTAACCATAAACCCTAAACCCTAACCCAAATGGAGGTGCTGGTGGATATGATGGTGGTTATGGAGGAAAAATCTAGAGGTTGGGGATCTAGAGGTGTTGATCGATCTAGAAGTGCTGGTGGATATGAAGGTGGTTGTTATGGAGGCAGGAGGAGTGATGAGGGTTACAACCATGGTGGTTGCCGAGGGATAGATCAGGGACATGGTGGCAGATTTCACTACCCTAAAGATGAGGGTGGTTCTGATGGGAATTAGAGAAACTAAAGAATAACTGATTTGACCTATTATTTATCGAAATGAGTCTTTATAGTAGAGATGGATCTAATTATCTAGGGTTTTTTATTTGCTATATGCGTGCTCATTTTTTATCTATATCATCACCTATATCTTAGGGAACTTGGTCTCTTACATGGTTGATGAAATCCAAAAGAAGAAATATTGAATCTGAATTTGTTCTCTATTAAAATAAAACCCTAAACCCTAAACCATAAAACCTAACAACCCTAAAAGAACTCAAACCATAAAATCTAAACTCTAATCCCTAAACCCTAAACCCTAAACCCTAAACTAACCTAAACCCTAAACCTAAATCCTAACCGTAAACCCTAAACCCTAAACTAACCTAAACCTTAATCCCTAAACCTGAAATCCTAAATAGTAACCCCTAAAACCTAAATTAAAAAACCTTAAACCCTAAAATAGAACCTAAACATAAAATAAGAATAAAAACCCTAAAATAAAATAAAATAAAAACTAAATAAAAATGTAAACATAAAAATAAATTTAAAAATAAAACTTAAACCCTAAACTAAATATAAACTTAAACCTAAAATAAATAAATAAAATAAACCTAAACCTAAACTAAAATAAAATAAATAAAACCTAAACATAAACCCTAATCCTTAAACCCTAAACCCTAAACCCTAAAACCCTAAACCATAAACCCTAAACCCTAAACCCTAAACCATAAACCCTAAAATCCCAAACCCTAAACCCTAAACCATGACCTCTAAACCATAAAAACCTAAATAAACTAAAACCTTAAAAAAATATATAAAAACCTAAACCTAAATAAAATAAAAAATAAAATGAAATTAAAACCTAAACTAAAACATAAACCTAAACCTAAAACTAAACTTAAACCTAAAAATAAAATAAAATAAAAAAGATGAACTAAACTAAAATAAAGCAAATAAAAAGCTAAACTAAACTAAAAATAAAATAAACCAAAAAATTAAAAAAACTAAATAAATAAAATCCTAAACATAAATAAAATGAAAACCTAAACTAAAACCTATACCTAAAAATAAAATAAAACTAAATTAAAATAAAATAAATAAAAACCTAAATAAAGCTAAAAATTAAAATAAACCTGAAATAAAAAACCAAAATATAATAAAAAATAAACATAAAATAAAAATAAAATAAACCTAAAATAAAATTAAATAAAAACTAAATAAAAACCTAAACCTAAAAAATAAACCTAGCAATAAATAACAAATAAAACCTAAACCCTAAACCAAAAAAAAAAATATAAACCCATAATAAGCAAAAAAAAAAAAACATAAACCTAAACTAAAATAAACTAAGCTAAAATAAATAAAACATAAACGCAAGCCCTAAACCTTAAACCATAAAACCCTAAACCCTAAAAATTAAACATACAACCCTAAATTTACAACCCTAAACCCTAAACCCTTAACCCTAAACACTAAACTCTAAACCCTGAAACCTAAACCCTAAACTTTAAAACTAACTCTAAAACTTAAACCCTAAACTTACAACCCTAAACCCTAAACCGTAAACCCTACAAAATCCTTAACCTTAAACCTTAAACCCTAAACCCTAAACTAACCCTAAACTCTAAACCTTAAATACTAAACCCTAAACAATAAACCCTAAACCCTAAACCTTAAACCTTAAACTAACCCTAAACCCTAAACCTTAAACCTTAAACCCTAAAAACCCTAAACTCCAAAGCCTAAAGCCTAAACCCTAAACCCTAATCTAACCATAAACTCTAAGATAACCCTAAACTCCAAAAATCCTAAACCCTAAAGCCTAAACACTAAACCTTAAACCCCAAACCCTAAACCTTAAACCCAAAATCCTAAACCTTAACACTAAACCATAAAGCTTAAAGCACTAAACCCCTAAAACCCTAAACCCTAAACCCTAAACACTTAACCTTAAACCCTAAACTTTAAAAACCTAAACCAGAACTAAATAAAACTTAAATATAAAATAAATAAAAATACCTAAACCTAAATAAAATAAAAAAATAAAAAAATAAAAACCTTAACTAAATTAAAATAAATAAAAAAACCTAAACTTAAAAATAAATTAAAATAAAAAATAAGAAAATAAAACAAAATATTTAAAACCTAAACTAAACAAAAAAAGTAAAATGAACATAAGAATAAAAAATCTAAATAAAATGAAATAAACCTAAAATAATATAAAATAAAAACTAAAGAAAAAACTTAAACCTGAAAATAAATAAATAAACCAAAACCCTAAAAGAAAAAAAACCTAAACCTAAAATAAAAATAAAATAAGCCTAAACACAAAATAAAATAAATTGAACTAAAATAAATAAAACCTAATCCTAAACCTTAAATAAATTAAACCTAACCCCTAAAAAAAAACTAAATAAAATAAAATAAACTAAAAATTAACCTAAACCTAAACTAAAAAAAACCTAAAAATAAACCTAAAATAAAAACCTAAAACTTAAAAATTAAAAAATATAAAAAAATAAAAACCTAAACCTAAACCTAAAAATAAAATACAAAACCTTAACCAAAAAAATAAAATAAAAAATAAAACTCAACTAAAAATAAACCTAAACCTAAAAATAAACTAAAATAAAAATCTCAAACTAAAATAAATAAAGTAAAATAAATATAAATAAGAAATAAAACTAAATAAAAATAAAAAATAAAGTAAACTAAAATAAACTATATAATATACAATATATACTAAATAAACCTAAACCTAATGGTTTAATTTATTTGAAGATTAAAAAAAACCTTTAAACCCTAAATCATAAACCCTGAACCTACAATCCAAAACCCTAACCCCTAAACCTTAAATAATAAAAAATAAAAAATAAAAAAACCCTAACCCTAAACCTTAAACCTAACCATAAACTATTAAACTAAACCTAAACTAAACCCTAAAACCCTAAACCAAAACCCTAAATTAACCTTAAACCCTAAACCCTAAACCCTAAATTAAACCCTAAACCCTAAACCCTAAACCCTAAACCCTAAAACCACTAAACTAAACCTAAACCCTAAACCCTAAAACTTACAACCTAAACCCTAAACTGTAAACCAAAACCAAACAAAACCTAAAATTAAACTAAAACCTATAAAATAAACTAAAATAAATAAAACAAACTAAATAAATATAAACCTACTGGGTTTAAAAAAAAACATTAAACCTTAAACCCTAAACCCAAAATCTTAAACCCTAAAAAACCTTAAATCATAAACCAAAACCTTAAACCCTAAAAGCATAAACCCTAAAACTCTAAATCGTAAACCCTAAACCCTAAACCCCAAACCCTAAACCTAAACCTAAAGTAACTAAATAAATTGAAAAATAAACCTAAACCTAAACCCTAAACCCTAAACCCACAAAAGCTAAAAACCTAAACCTAACCTAAATAAAACCTAAAAGTAAAATAAATAAATAAAACCTAAACCAAATAAAATAAAAAATAAAATAATATAAAACATACACTAAAAGTTGAACACAAAAAGAAAAAATAAATCAAATTTAAACTAAAATAAAATAAATATAAACCTAAAATAAGCTAAAAAAATTGAAATAGAATAAAAACTAAACCCAAATGAAAAAAATAAAATAAACCTAAACTAAACTAAAATAAAAACTAAAGAATAACCTAAATAAAAATGAAAATAGAAATAAAGCTACATAAAAAATAAAAAATAAATTAAACTAAAATAAATAAAAAGGAATTAAATAAACCAAGACCTACTAGGTTTCTTAATTTAAAAAAAATAAAAATAATAAAAATTAAAAAATGCCTAGCCCTAAACCCTAAAATAAACACTAAACCCTAAAACCCTATACCCTAAACCCTAAAACCTAAACAACCCTAAACCCTAAAACCTACAACCCTAAACTCCAAACCCTAAACCTTAAACCCTAAACCCTAAACCCTGAACCCAAAAAACCTAAAAAACTAAACCTAATCTAAATAAAACCTAAAAATAAAATAAATAAATAAACCTAAACATAAATAAAATAAAAAAATAAAATAAATTAAAAATAGAAACTAAAACCTTAACCTAAAAGTGAAATAATATAAAAAAAACTAAACTAAAATAAAATAAATATAAACCAAAACTAGCTAAGAAAATAAAATAAACCTAAAAGAACCTAAATAAAATAAAAACTAAATGTAACATAAAAATAAAATAAACCTAAAGTATAATAAAATAAAAACTAAATAAAAACCTAAACCTAAAACAAACAAAATAAAATAAACCTAAACCTAATCTAAATTAAACTAAACTAAAACAAATAAAACTTAAACCTAAACCTAAAATAAATGAAACCTAAATCCTAAACAAAATATAATAAAATAAACTAAAAATAAATCTAAACCTAAACTAAAAAAATCAAACATAAAAATAAACCTAAAATAAAAACCAAAAACCTAAGCCTAAAAAAATAAAATAAAAACCTAAACCTAAACCTAAAAATAAAATATAAAACCTTAACCAAAAAAATAAAATAAAAATAAAACTCAACTAAAAATAAACCTAAACCTAAAAATAAACTAAAATAAAAATCTCAAACTAAAATAAATAAAGTAAAATAAATATAAATAAGAAATAAAACTAAATAAAAATAAAAAATAAAGTAAACTAAAATAAACTGTATAATATACAATATATACTAAATAAACCTAAACCTAATAGTTTAATTTATTTGAAGATTAAAAAAAACCTTTAAACCCTAAATCCTAAACTCAACCTAATCAAAACCCTAACCCCTAAACCTTAAATAATAAAAAATAAAAAATAAAAAAACCCTAACCCTAAATCTTAAACCTAACCCTAAACTATTAAGTTACAACCCTAAACCCTAAACCCTAAACCCTAAACCCTAAACCCTAAACCCTAAACCCTAAACCCTAAAACCCTAAACCCTAAACCCTAAACCCTAAACCCTAAAACTTACAACCCTAAACCTAAACTGTAAACCCTAAAACCAAAACAAAAACCTAAACTTAAACCAAAACCTATAAAATAAACTAAAATAAATAAAAATAAACTAAATAAACATAAACCAACCAGTTTACTTAATTTTAAAAAAACATTAAACCTTAAACCCTAAACCCAAAATCTTAAACCCTAAAAAACCCTAAATCATAAACCAAAACCTTAAACCCTAAAAGCATAAACCCTAAAACCCTAAATCATAAACCCTAAACCCTAAACCCCAAACCCTAAACCTAAACCTAAAGTAACTAAATAAATTGAAAAATAAACCTAAACCTAAACCCTAAACCCTTAAAAGCTAAAAACCTAAACCTAAACTAAATAAAACCTAAAGATAAAATAAATAAATAAAACCTAAACCAAAATAAAATAAAAAATAAAATAATATAAAACATACACTAAAAGCTGAACACAAAAAGAAAAAATAAATCAAAATTAAACTAAAATAAAATAAATATAAACCTAAAATAAGCTAAAAAAATTGAAATAGAACAAAAATTAAACCCAAATGAAAAAAATAAAATAAACCTAAACTAAACTAAAATAAAAACTAAAGAAAAACCTAAATAAAATGAAAATAAATAAAGCTACATAAAAAATAAAAAATAAATTAAACTAAAATAAATAAAAAGGAAATAAACAAACCAAGACCTACTAGGTTTCTTAATTTAAAGAAAATAAAAATAATAAAAATTAAAAAATGCCTAGCCCTAAACCCTAAAACAAACACTAAACCCTAAAACCCTATACCCTAAACCCTGAAACCTAAACAACCCTAAACCCTAAAACATACAACCCTAAACTGTAAACCCTAAACCTTAAACCCTAAACCCTAAACCCTAAACCAAAAACACCTAAAAAAATAAACCTAATCTAAATAAAACCTAAAAATAAAATAAATAAATAAACCTAAACATAAATAAAATAAAAAAATAAAATAAATTAAAAACATAAACTAAAACCTTAACCTAGAAGTAAAATAATATAAAAAAAACTAAACTAAAATAAAATAAATATAAACCAAAACTAGCTAAGAAAATAAAATAAACCTAAAAGAACTTAAATAAAATAAAAACTAAATGTAACATATAAAATAAAATAAACCTAAAGTATAATAAAATAAAAACTAAATAAAACCTAAACCTAAAACAAACAAAATAAAATAAACCTAAACCTAATCTAAATTAAACTAAACTAAAATAAATAAAACTTAAACCTAAACCTAAAATAAATGAAACCTAAACCCTAAACAAAATATAATAAAATAAACTAAAAATAAACCTAAACCTAAACTAAAAAAATCAAACATAAAAATAAACCTAAAATAAAAACCAAAAACCTAAGCCTAAAAAAATAAAATAAAAACCTAAACCTAAACCTAGAAATAAAAAATGAAACCTAAGCCTAAAAAATAAAATAAAAATAAAACTAATTAATAAATCAACATAAACCTAAACCTAAACTTAAAAAATAAACTAAAATAAAAAACTTAAACTAAAATAAATAAATCTAAAATAAATAAACTAAACTAAATAAAATAAAAAATAAACCTAAATATTAATAAAAAATAAAATAAACAAAAATTAATTAAAAATAAACTAAAGAAACTAAATAAACTTAAACCAACAGGTTTTTTTAATTGAAAAAAACCACTAAACCCTAAACTCTAATCCCTAAATCCAAGACCCTAAACCCTAAAACTAACCGTAAACCTTAAACCTACAAAGCTAAACCCTAAACCCTAAACTATAAACTAACCCTAAACCCTAAACCATAAACCCTAAATAAAATAAATAAATAAATCATAAATAAATAACCTTAGCCCTAAACCCTTAACCCTAGAACTAACCTTAAATCGTTAACCTACGACCCTAAACCCTAAACCCTAAAACCCTAAACCCTAAACACTAAGCACTAAAACCCTAAACTCTAAACCCTAAACCCTAAACCCTAAAACCTACAACCCTAAATCATAAACTTTAAACCCCAAACCCTAAACCCTAAACCCTAAACCCTAAAAACTTAAAAACCTAAACCTAAAATAAATAAAACCTAAAAATAAGATAAATATAAAAACCTAAACCTAAAAAAATATTGAAAATAAAATAAAATAAAAACCTAAACTAAAGCCTAAACCTTAACCTAAAACTAAAAATAAAATAAAAAAATAAAAACTAATCTAAAATAAAATAAATAAAAACCTAAACTAAACTAAATAAAATAAAATTAAACTAAAAATAAAAAACTTGCAACAATAAAAATTAAACCTAAATAAATATAAAAGATAAAATAAACTAAAATAAATAAAAAAATAAACTAAATAAACCTAAACCTACTAGTTTTCTTAATTTAAAAATATATCCCTAAACCCTAAACCTTAAACCCTAAACCCTAAATCCTAAACCTTAACCCCTAAACCTAAACTAAAGTAACTAAATAACTTAAAAAAGTAATCTTAAACCCTAAAACCTAATAAACCTAATCCTAAAACCTAAGAATGGGCAGAACCTTGATGGCAAGAACATCACCATCAATTAGGCTCAGTCCATTTACAGCAATGGAGGCGAAGGTAGAGAAGGTGGTTATCATAATGGTGGTGGGGATCTGGAGGTGCTGGTGGATATGGAGGTGATGATTGGACCAATGGTGGTTATGGAGGCAAGAGGAGCGATGGAGGTTACAACCACGGTGGTGGTGGAGGGAGAGATCGGGGATATGATGGTGGATCCCACTGCTCGAGAGGTCAGGGTGGTTCAGATGGGAACTGAAGAAATTGAAGAATAAAACCTAAATCTTAAAAAAAAAAACCAAAATATAAATAAAAAATAAAATCTAAACCCTAAACTAAAAAATCTAAACCTAAATTAAAAATAATATAAACAAAATAAACCTAAACCTAAACCTAAACTAAAATATATTAAACTAAAATAAATAAAACTTATACCAAAACCTAAAATAAACTAAAGTTAAATGCTAAACTAAATAAAATAAAATAATAATAATAATAATAAACCTAAACCTAAACCTAAGTAAAATTAAAAAAAAATAAATGAAAATAAAAACATAAAGTACAACCTTAACCTAAACCAAAACCCAAAATAGAATAAAATAAAATAAATTAAAACTAAGCTAAAATAAAATAAATAAAAACCTAAACTAAGCTAAAAAATAAAAAACCTAAATAAATTAAAAACTAAACCTAAAGTAAAAATGAAATAAACCTAAAATAAAATAAAATAAAGATAAAATAAAAACCTAAACCTAAAAAATAAAACCTAAAAATAAATAAAAAAGAAAACCTAGACCTTAAACTAAAAAAGACCTAAACCTAAAATTGAAATAAAATAAACCTAAACCAAAACTAAAATAAGAAAACCTAAACATAAACCTAAAATAAATTAAACTTAAACCTAAACCTAAACTAAATAAAATAAAATGAACTAAAAATAAACCTAAACCTAAACAAACATATAAAACCTAAAAATAAACCTAAAACCTAAACATAAAAAAATAAAATAAAAACCTAAATCTAAACCTACAAATAAAAAATAAAACCTAAACATAAAAATAATAATAATAAAACTAAAGTAAAAAAATAAACATAAACATAACTCAAAACCTAAAAAATAAACTAAAATCAAAAACCTAAAATAAAATAAATATAAAGCAAAATCAAAATTAAAAATAAAATAAACAAAAATAATAATAAGCTACATAAACATAAACCTTCAAGTTTACTTAAATTAAAAAAATAAAAATAAAAAAAAAATAAAAAAGCCCTAACCCAAAACCTAAAACCCTAAAACTAACCCTAAACCTACAACCCTAAACCCTAAACCCTAAACCCTAAAAATAACCCTAAAGCCACATCCCTAAGCTATAACACTAAACCCTAAACCCTAAACCTTTAATAATTAAATAAAAACTGTAACCCTAAACCCTAAACCCTGAACCTATAACCCTAAACTTTAAATCTCAAAACCCTAAACCTAATACCCTAAACCCTAAATGCTAAACCCTAAAACCTTCAACCCTAAACCATAAACCCTAAACCCCAAACCCTAAACCCTAAACTCTAAACCCTAAAAACCTAAAACCTAAACCAAAACTAAATAAAACCTAAAAAATAAAAAAATAAAAAAGTAAAACCAAAATAAAATAAATAAAATAAAATAAAAACATGAACTAAAACCTAAACCTAAACCTAAACTTAAAAATAATAAAATAAATAAAATAAAAATTAAAGTAAAACAAAATAAATGAAAACATAAAATAAATTAAATTAATAAAAGAAACCTAAAAATAGAAAACATAAATAAAATAAAAACTAAATGTAAGATAAAAAATAAACCTAAAATAAAATAAAATAAAAACTAAATAAAAACCTAAACCTTAAAAATAAACCTAAAAATAAAACCTAAAAAAAATAAAAATAAAACCTAAACCTTGAAGTAAATAAAAACCTAAGCCTCAAATAAATAAAATAAAATAAACTTAAACCTAATTTAAAATAAACTAAACAAAAATAAATAAAAACTAAACCTAAAACTAAACCTTAAACTAAATAAAATGAAATAAACAAAAAATAGAGCTAAACCTACAGTAAAAAATAAAACCTAAAAATGAACCTAAAATAAAACCAAAAACCTAAACCTAAAAAAATAAAATAAAAATTTAAACCTAAACCTAAAAATAAAAAATAAAACCTGAACCTAAAAAATAAAATAAAATTAAAAATAAACTAAAAAATAAATGAAAACTTAAACTTAAACCTAAAAAATAAACTAAAATAAAAAATGTAAACTAAAATAAATAAACCTAAATTAAATAAATTAAATGAAAATAAATAAAAAAATAAACTAATTAAACTTAAATCTATCGGTTTGCTAAATTTTAAAAAAACTACAAATCTTAAACCCTAAACCCTAAAATCTAAATCCTAAACTATAAACCCTAAAACTAACCCTAAACACTACACCCAAAACCTACAACCCTAAACCCTAAACTAACTCTAAACCCCAAACCCAAAATAAAAAATTTTAAGAAAATACTCTAACCATAAACCCTAAACCATAAACCCTAAAACCTATGCCCTAAGCCTTAAAAGCTATAACCTTAAACCCTAAACCCTAAACCCTAAACCCTAAACCCAAAACCCAAAAACCTAAACTCTAAAACCCTAAACCCTAAACCCTAAACCCTAAACCCAAACCGTAAACCGCAAACCATAAACCCTAAACTAACCCTAAATCGTAAACCTTAAACCCTAAACCCTAGAAAGCTAAAAACCTAAACCTAAACTAAACAAAACCTAAAAAAAATAAGTAGAAAAACCTAAACCAAAATTAAATCAAAAAATAAAATAAAATAAAAACATAAATTTAAACATAAACTTAAACCTAAAAATAAAAACAAACCAAACTAAAATAAAATAAATAAAAACCTAAACTAAACTAAAAAAATAAAAAACCTAAATAAAATAAAAACTAAACCTAAAATAAAAATAAAATAAGCCTAAAATAAAATAAAATAAAAACTAAAAGTCCTAAAAAGAAATAAAAAAATAAAACCTAAACCCTAATCTAAAAAAAAACTAAACCTAAAATAAAAGTAAAATAAACCTAAGCCTAAACTAAAATAAATAAATCCTAAACCTAACCCTAAAATAAACTAAACCTAAACCTAAACTAAAACTAAAAAATAAAACCTAAAAATAAACCTAAATTATAAACCTAAAACCTAAACCTAAAAAAACAAAATAAAAACCTAAACCTAAACCTAAAATAAAAGGATAAAATGGAGACCTAAAAAATAAAATAAAAATAAAACTAAACTAAAAAATAAACATCAAGCTAAACCTAAGAAAAAAATAACAATAAAACACATAAACTAAAATAAATAAACTAAATTGAATAAGAATAAGAAATAAACCTAAATAAAAAAAAATAAAATAAACTAAAATATATGAAAAATAAATGAAATAAACTAAAACAAGAAATTGAAGAATGCCGGTGGTGGCGGAGGGAGAGATCTGGGATATGATGGTGGATCCCGCTACTCAAGAGGCCGGGGTGGTTTTGATGGGAACTGAAAAAATTGAAGAACAGCCGAACCGATCTGCTGCTTATGGAACTGTGTCTTTCTTAGAAAACTTAGTGTGTTACTAGGTTGATGAAATCAAAAAGAAGAAATGATGAATCTAAATTTATTTTTTATTAAAAATAAAAATTAAAAAACCCTAAACCCTAAACCATAAACTGTAAACCTTAATCCCATAAACCCTAAACCCTAAAACCTAAACCCTAAACCCTAAACCCTAAACCCTAAAGCCTAAAGCCTAAACTATAATCCCTAAACCCTAAAACCTATAACCCTAGGCCCCAAACCCTAAACCTTAAACCCCAAACCCTAAACCCTAAACCCTTAACCCTAAACCCTAAACCCTAAAAACCTAAAAACCTAAGCCTAAACTAAATAAGATCTAAAAATAAAATAAATAAAAAAGCCCAAACATAAATAAAATTAAAATAAATAAAATAAAATAAAAACCTAAACATGAACTTAAAATTAAAATAAAATAAATAATAATTATAAACTAAAATAAATTAAATGAAATCCTAAAGTAAACTAAAATATAAAATAAACTTAAGAATAAAAAACTAAAATAAAATAATAACTAAATGTTAAATAAAAATAAAATAAACCTAAAATTAAATAAAATAAAAACCTAAAGATAAAAAAATAAACTAAAAATAGAACCTAAACCCTAAACTAAAAAAAAACCTAAACCCAAAATAAAAATTAAATAAATAAAACCTAAACTAAATAAACTAAAAACTAAAAATAAACCTAAACCTAAACTAAAAATAAAACCTAAAAATAAACTTAAATTAAAACCTAAAACCTAAACCTAAAATACTAAAATAAAAACCTAAACCTAAAGCTAAATATAAAAAATAAAAAGTTAAACCTAAAAAAAACAAAAATAAAACTTAACTAAAAAATAAACCAAATCCTGAACCTAAACTTAAAAAATAAACTAAAATAAAAAACCTAAACTAAAATAATCAAAATTAAAATAAATAAACTAAACTAAATATAAATAAAACATAAACCTAAATAAAAAAATAATATAAAATAAATATAAAAAATAAAAAATAAACTAAATATACCTAAACTTACCAGTTTACTTAATTTTAAAAAAATCCATAAACCCTAAATCCTAAACCATGAATCCTAAACCCTAAAGCCTAAACCTACAACCCTAAACTATACACCCTAAGCCCTAAAAAACCCTAAACCCTAAACCCTAATCGTAAACCCTAAACCCTAAACCCTAAAAGCATAAACCAAAACCCTAAACCATAAACCCTGAGCCCTAAACCCTAAACCCTAAACCCTTAGCCCTAACTTTTAGCCCTAAACCCTAAATCCCAAACCCTAAACCTAAACCTAATGTAACTAGGTAAATTAAAAAATAAACCTAACCCTAAAACCTAATAAACCTAAACTTAAACCCTAAGAATGTTAAAACCTTCTGATGGAGGTTGGGATTATTTCTGGTTGGTACTGTTGAGCTTTGGTTTTCCCCTAGTTTTTGTGGCTCTCCCCTTTTATTGATCTCCTACTAAGTTGGTTTTAGGATGGCCTGGTGATTGGCAGGCTTTAGAGCTTGCTTGTTTACTATTTTTCTTAGCCTCTTTTTTTCACTGTGAGGGTTTATCGACTGGTGGTTGCTTGATGGTCGTGTTATTTTCCATCCTTTTGCTTTCAATTTTCACTATCTGGCATGGTGATTATTGGTTGAGCCTGGCCATTAGCTTTGTTCCTTCCTAGGCTGACATACTCTATCTTGACCTATTACCTGCCATCTAATTTTCGTTCCCCTTTTCTGGTAGTTTTTTTAAAGTTTTTTTGTGGTGTTTGCCTATTGGCTGGATGGCCCATTGGCTTGTCATTTCTTTCTATTGTGAGATGAACTTGTATGTGGTTTTGGTTGTTCTTGGCTCTGTAACTATTTCTGTTGATTCCTGCTACTATCATTGGCTGGGTGGCCTTGATGGTTGTCTGCAACTATGTTGTTCTACAAATTTTTTAGTTCTTTACCTTTGGTTTTTATTTATTTTGGGTGACTTTGATGGTGGCTATTTCTTGGTTGTTGTCCTATTTGGTTGGTTGCTTTACTATGGTTTGGCTGGATGTTTTGCTATTTAGTTTCCTATTTAATCTTGATGATAGATACTAAAACTTGGCTAACTCTTAGCTATTGGCTATTTTGTTTAATCGAGGTAAGTTGGCTATGATGAGTGGGATATTATCCCTATTATTTTTTTGGCTGGTAGAACCATATGTGATTGTAACCCATCTTAAGTTTAGATGCTCGGATATCCTGCCCTTGAGATGAATACGAGCTGAGCCTTATCTAAGATTTTATTATTTTGTTCCTTTGTGTACTTATCTTATCCTTATTTCTAGATGCTTATCTCTATCTTAAGTTCTTTGCAAGGTGGGTGTTTTGTAGTGGCCACACTTCTTGGAATTTTGTGCTATTTCTTTCTTAGTTTTTTTCTTTTCATTCTTTTGCTTTGGTTCTCTTGTAATAGGTAGGGAATTTACCTCTTTAGGCTAATTATAGCTCTTTGAGCAGTAGTTTAGAAATTTATCCCCTTTAAGAACCTTTTATCTCTTTCTTTTTAGCAATAAAATCCACCCACTTTTATTTTTTTAAAAAAAAAACATTAAGAATGGGCAGAACCTTGACGGTAGAAACATCACTGCCAACCAGGCTCACTCTAGATCTGGCGATGGAAATGAAGGCGGAGGTGGAGGTTATCATTGTGGTTGTGGGGGATCTGGAGGTGGTGGTCAACGCAGTGGTGGTTATGGAGGTGGAAGGAGCGACGGAGGATACAACCGTGGTGGTGGCAAAGGGAGAGATCGGGGATATGATGGTGGATCCGGCTTCTCGAGAGTCTGGGATGGTTTTGATGGGAACTGAGGAAACTAAAAAATGGTCAATTTGATCTGCTGCTTATGAAACAATCTTTACAATAGAGACAGTTTTAGTTATCTAGGGTTTTTGATTTGCTCTATGCGCGCTCATTTTCTATCTTTGTCATCGCAAATGTCTAAGAAAACTTGGTGTCTTACTTGGTTGATGAATTCGAAAAGAAGAAATGTTGCATTTAAAATTTTTCTCAGTTTAAAAAAATCAAAAACCCTAAACCATAAACTAAAACATGAACTCTAAACCTACAACTTAAACCCTAAACCCTAAACCCTAAACACCTAAACCTAAACAAAATAAAACCTAAAAATAAAATAAATAAAAAACTTAAACCAAAATAAAATAAAATAAAATATAAACTAAAACCTAAACCTAAACCTAAACCTAGACCTAAACCTAAACATAAAATAAAATAAAAAACAAAAACTAAAATAAAATAAAATAAATAAAAACCTAAACTAAACAAAAAAAATAAAAAACCTAAACAAAATAAAAACTAAACCTAAAATAAAAATTAAATTAATTTAAAATAAAATAAAATAAAAACTAAATAAAAACCTAAACCTAAAAAATAAACATAAAAATAAAACCTAAAAATAAATGAAAACTAAAACCTAAATCCTAAACTTAATAAAAAAACCTAAACCTAAAAATAAAAAATAAAATAAAAATAAAACGAAACTAAACAAAAAGCCTAAACCTAAACTTAAACTTGAAAAATAAACTAAAATAAAAAAACATAAACTAAAATAAATAAACTAAACTAAATAAGAAATCAAATTAAAATAATCTAAATAAAAATAAAAAATAAAATAAACTAAAATAAATAAAAAATAAACTAAGTAAACCTAAACTTACCATTTTACTTAATTTTAAAAAAATAATAATAAAAATAATTAAAATAATTAAAAAACCCTAACCCTAAACCCTAAATGCTAAACCCTAAACATACAGCCCTAAACCCTAAATCCCTAAAACCTAAACCCTAAAATGTAAACCTCAAAACCTTAAACCTTAAACCCTAAACCCTAAACTTTATTTTTTTTAAAAAAAACATTAAACCCTAAACCTTAAACCCTAAACCCTAAACCTTAAACTAAAACCTAAACCCTAAACCTAAAACCTAAACCTAAACCTCAAACCCTAAAAACCCTAAACCCTAAACCCTAAACCCTAAACCCTAAAACCCTAAACTATAAACTGTAAACCCAAAACCCTAAAACCTAAACCTAAATAAGATAATAAAATAAAATAAAATAAAAACCTAAACTAAAACCTAAACCTAAATCTAAAAATAAAATAAAATAGTAAATAAAAACTAAACTAAAATAAAATAAATAAAAACCTAAACTAAACAAAAATAAAATAAAATAAACCTAAAAATAAAAAACTTATACAAAATAAAAACTAAACCTAAAATAAGAATAAAATAAACCTATGATAAAATAAAAGAAAAACTAAATAAAAACCTAAACCTAAGAAATAAACCTATAAATAAAAGCAAAAAATAAATAAATAATAACACCTACTCCCTAAGCTAAAAAAAAAACTTAAACCTAAAATAAAAATAAAATAAATAAAATAAAATAAACATAAACCTAAACTAAAATAAGCTAAACAAAAATAAATAAAACTGAAACATAAACCTAAACCTAAACATAAAATAAACTAGAAATAAACATAAGCCTAAACTAAGAAATAAAACCTAAAAAAAACCTAAACCTAGAAAAATAAAAAATAAAATCTAAACCTTAAAAATAAAATAAAAATAAAACAAAACTAAAACCTAAACCTAAACCAAAAAAATAAACTAAAAAAAAAACCTAAACTAAAATAAATAAACGTAATATAAATAAACTAAACTAAATAAAAATAAAAATAATCCTAAATAAAAATAAAAACAAAATAAACAAAAATAAATAAAAATAATCTAAATAAACATAAACATACTGATATACTAATTGATTTTAAATAAAAAACCCTAAACCCTAAACACTAAACCTAAAAACTAAAAGCCCAAAACCCCTAAACCACAAATCATAAACCCCAAAAAAACCCTAAACCTAAAGCCCTAAAACCTAAAACCTTAAACCCTCAACCCTAAACCCTAAAAAACCAAAAACCAAAAACCCTAACCCCTAAACCTTAAACTAACCCTAACCCCTAAACCCCCCTAGAATCCTAAAGCCATAACCCTAAACCCTAAATCCTAAACCATACAACCCTAAACCCTAAACCCTAATCAACCCTAAACACTAAAACCCTAATCCTTAAACCCTAAACCCTAAATCCTAAACCTTAAACCCTAAACCTAAACCCTAAGCTCTAAAACATAAACCCTAAATTGTAAAACCCTAAACCCTAAACCCTAAACCCTAAAAACCCTAAACCATAAAACCTAAACCCTAAACCCTAAACCCTAAACCCTAAGCCCTAACCCAAAAATTTAAACCCTAAAACTTTAAATCCTAAACACTAAACCTTAAACCATAACATTAAACCCTCAACCTTAAACCCAAAACCCTAAACCTAAACCTAAAGTAAGTAAATAAATAAACCTAAACCCTTAAACCTAGTAAACCTAAACCTAAACCTAGACCATAAGAATGCACAGAACCTTGATGGTAGGAACATCACCATCAACCAGGCTTTGTCTAGATCTAGCAGTTGAGGTGTAGTCGTAGGTGGCGGTTATCACAGTGGTGGAGGGGGATCTGGAGGTGCTAGTGGATATGGAGGTGGTAGTCACAGTAATGGTGGTTATAGAGGCAAGAGGAGCAACGGCGATTACATTCGTGGTGGTGGTGGAGGGAGAGATCGAGGATATGATGGTGGAACCCGCAAGTCAAGAGGCTGAGGTGGAACTGATGGGCACTGGAGAAACTAAAGAACGACGGAGCTAATCTATTGCTTATCGAACTGTGACTAAATAATAGAGACAGTTCTAGTTATCTAGGGTTTTCGATTTGCTCTGTGCATGCTCATTTTTTACTATTTGTCACTTGTGTCGTAGAAAAGTTGGTGTGTTACTTAATTAATGAAATAAAAAAAAAGAAATGTTGAATCTGAATTTATTTTCATTCTAAGAAAAACCAAAAATCTTAAACCCTAAACTAAAACCAAAACCCAAAAGCTAAAACCTAAACCCTAAACCTTAAACCCTAAATTAACCTTAAACCCTAAACCCTAAACCCCAAAAAGCTAAAAACCTAAACCAAAACAAAATAAAAATTAGAAATAAAATAAACAAAAAACTTAAACAAAAATAAAATATATAAAATAAAATAAAAACCTAAACTAAAACCTATACCTAAACCTAAAAAGTAAAAATAAAAATAAAAACAAAACTAAAATAAAAAATAAAAAAAACCTAAACTAAAAAAAAAAATAAAAAACCTAAATAAAATAAAAACTATACATAAAATAAAAATAAAATAAACCTAAAATAAAATAAAATAAAATAAAAACTAAATAAACACCTAAACCTAAGAAATATACCAAAAAAAATAAAAATTAAAAATTAATAAAAAATAAAACCTAAACTCTAAACTAAAAAAGAACATAAACCTAAAATAAAAATAAAATAAACTTAAACTTAAACTAAATTAAACTAAACTAAAAGAAATAAAACCTAAACCTAAAATAAACTAAACCTAAACCTAAACCTAAATTAAATAAACTAAAATATTCAAAAAAGAAACCTAAACTTAAAGTAAAAAAATAAAAACTAAAAATAAACCTAAAATAAAAACCAAAAATCTCAACTTAAAAAAATAAAATAAAAAGCTAAACTTAAAAATAAAAAATAAATCCTAAACCTAAAAAATAAAATACAAATAAAAATAAATTATAAAATAAACTTAAACCTAAACCTAAACCTAAAAAATAAATTAAGAAAAATCTAAACTAAAATATATAGACCTAAAATAAATAAACTAAACTAAATAAAAATAAAATTGAACCTAAATATAAATAAAAAATAAAATAAACTAAAATAAACAAAAAATAAACTTAATAAACCAAAGAAACCTAAATCTATCGATTTACTTAATTTAAAAAAATAAAAATAAATAAACAAATAAAAAAAACCCCAAACCCTAAACCCTAAATTCTAAACACTAAACCCCAAAACTCAAACCCTAAACCATAAACCCGAAACCCAAACCCTAAACCATAAACTATAAACCCTAAACCCTAAACCCTAAAACCCCAATCCCAAAACCCTAAACCCTAAACTAACCCTAAACCCTAAGCTAACCCTAAACCCTAAACCATAAACCCTAAACCCTAAAAACCCTAAACCCTAAAGCCTAAACCCTAAACACTATACCCTAAAACCCCTAAACCCTAATGCCTAAACACTAAACCTTAAATCCTAGACCCTAAGCCCTAAACCCTAACCCTAAACTCTAAACCCTAAAACCCTAAATCGTAAACCCAAAACCCTAAACCCTAACACTAAACCTTAAACCCTAAACCCTAAACCTATACCTAAAGGAACTAAATAAATATAAAAATAAGTATAAACCCTAAAACCTAATAACCTAAACCTAAACCTAAACCTAAACTCTAATAATGGGAAGAACCTTGAGGGCAAGAACATCAGGATCAACTAGGCTCAATCTAGATCGTGTAAAGGGCTAAGGCTACAGCCAGAGTGGTGGTGGGAGATCTAGAGGTGCTAGTGGACATGAAGGTGGTGGTAGGAGCAGTGGTGGTTATGGAGGAAGGAGGAGAGACAGAGGTTACAACCATGCTAATCACGGAGGGATAGATCGGGGATATGATGGTGGATCTTGTTGCTCGAGAGGTGGTGGTGGTTTTGATGGGAACTAGAGAAACTGAAGATCCGCCGATCCGATCTGCTGCTTATGGGAATGTGTCTTTATAGTAGAGATAGTTCTACTTATTATGTGTTTTTGATTTGCTCCATGCGTGCTCATTTTTGATCTATATCGTTGCTTATGTCTTAGAAAACTTGGTGAACTACTTGGATGGTTAAATCAAAAAGAAGAAATGTTGAATATGAATTTGTTCTATATTAAAAAAATAACCTTAAACCCTAAACCCTAAACCTAAAACCGAAACCCTAAACCCTAAACCTGAAAACCATAAACCCTAAATAGTAAACCTTAAACCTAAACCCTAAAGCCTAAAATTCTAAACCATAAACTCTAAACCCTAAACCCTAAAAACCTAAACCCTAAACACTAAAATGTAAAACCCTAAACCCCAAACCCTAAACCCTAAACCCTAAACCCTAAACCCTAAAAACCCAAAACACTAAATTCTAAACCCTAAACACTAAACCCTAAAACTTAAACCATAATTTTTAAACCATAAACCCTAAACCTGCAACCTTAAACCCTAAACCCTAAACCTAAACCTAAACCTAAACCTAAACACTAAACCTAAACTTAAACCTAACCCTAAACCTTAACCTAAACCCTAAACTATAAACCAGAAACCTAAACCTAAACCTAAACCCTAAAATTAAACCTAAGCCTAAACTAAACCCTAAACCTAAAATAAAAACATAAAACCTAAACCTAATAAAATAAAATAAAAACATAAACCTAAACTTAAAAATAAAAAATAAAACATAAACATAAAAAATAAAATAAAAATCAAACTAAACTAAAAAATAAACCTAAACCTAAACCTAAATTTTAAAAATAAATATAAACTAAAATAAATAAACCTAAATTAAATAAACTAAACTAGATAAAAATAAAAATGAACCAAAATAAAAAAAAATAAAAGAAACTAAAATAAATAAAAAATAAACAAAATAAACAAAATAAACCTAAACCTACTCATTTACTTAATTTAAAAAAAAGTTATCAAAATTAATAAAAAAACCATAAACCCTAAAAACCCTAAACCCTAAACCCTAAACCCTAAACTCTAAACCCTAAACTGAAACCCTAAACCCTAAACACTAAACATTAAACCCTAAACCCTAAACCCTAAACCCTAAAACCCTATACCCTAAAACCCTAAACCCTAAACCCTAAAACCTAAATTAACCATAAATCATAAGTTATCCCTAAACCCCAAACCCTAAACCCTGAAAACCCTATACCCTAAAGCTTAAACACTAAACCATAAACCCTAAACCCTAACCTTAAATACTAAACCCTAAACCCTAAACCTTAACCCAATTGGAGGTGCTGGTGGATCTAGAGGTGCTGGTGGATATGGAGGTGGTGGTTGGAGAGGAGGCTGGAGGCTGTGGTGGTGGTGGAGGGATAGATCAGGATATGATGGCAGATCCTACTACTGAGAGCAAGGATGGTGATGGGAACCAGTAATCAAGAATGGTCGATCCAACCCGCTAAGGAACTGTCCTTCTAGATATGATTCTAGTTATCTAAGGTTTTTGATTTGCTCTATGGGTGCTCATTTTTTATCTATGCCATCGCTTATATCTTAGAAAACTTGGTCTGCTACTTGATTGATGAAATCGAAAAGAAGAAATGTTGAATATGAATTTTTCTCTTTAAAAAAAACTAAACCTAAAACCCTAAACCCCAACTCAAACCTAATCTATACCTTAAACCCAAAAAATTAAAACCCTAAAACCCTAAACCCTAAACCCTAACCCTAACCCTAAACCATAAAACCCTAAACACTAAACCCTATAATAACCCTAAACCCTAAACCCTAAACCCTAAAATAACTTTAACTCTAAACCCTAAATCTTAAACCTAAACCCTAAACCCAAAACTTAAAAACCCTAAACCCTAAACCCTCAAACTGTAAACCCAAAACTCTAAACTAAACCCTAAACCCTAAATACCCTAAACCCTAAAACCTTAAACCCTAAACCCTACAACCCTAATCCCTAAACCCAAACCCCAAACCCTAAACCTTAAATCCTAAACCCTAAACACCTAAACCATAAAACCTTAAATCATAAACCCTAAACCCTAAAACCCTAAACCCTAAACCATAAACCCTAAACCCTAAAACTTACAACCCTAAATCCTAAACCCTAAACTCTAAAGTATAAACCTACAACCCTAAACCCTCAACACTAAACTTGTAACCCTAAAAACTAAAACTTAAATCCTAAAAAACTATAAACCTTAAACCGTAAACACTAAACCCTAAACCTTAAACCCTAACCCTAAAGTTTTAAAACTATAAACTAATCTATACCTTAAATCCAACTATCAACACTAAACTCATCCTAAACCTAAGAACTAAACTTAACCTAATCTAACTTAACTTAAACTTAAACCTAACCTAAACTAAACTATTTATAATAAAACTAAACCCCAAAGTTTAAACCTAAACACTAAACCTTAAACCTAAACCTAAACTATACAACTATAAACTTACTTAAACACTAATCATAACCTAAACTAAAACTTAAACCCTAAATTTAAACTTTAAACCAAAACCTAAACCTTAAACCTTAAAACCCTAAAACCCATGAACCTAAACCCAAATTTTAAACCCAAGTCCTAAATAAATTCTAAAGCACTAAATCAAACCAAAACCCTAAACTAATCAGAAACTAAGCCCTAAACCCTAAAGTCTAAATAATAAACCTTAAACCCTAAATCCTAAATCTTAAACCTTAACCCTAAACCCTAAAGACTAAAACCTAAAACCCTAAAACCTTAAACTCTAAAACCCTAAACATATAACATTAAACCCTAAACCCTAAACTCTAATCCCTAAACCCTAAACCTTAAAGTTAAACCTAAAGAAACAAAAAATAAAGCTAAACCCTAAAAGTTAATAAACCTAAACCTAAACCTAAACCCTAAGAATGGGCAGAACCTTGACGGCATGAACATCACCGTCAACCAAGTTAATCTTGATCTGGCCATGGAGGCTAAGGTAGAGGCAACGTCTATTACGGTGGTGTTAGAAATCTAGAGGTTCTGGTGGATATGGAGGTGGCAGTTATGGAGGCAGGACGAGCAATGGAGGTTATAGTCGTGGTGGTAGAGAGATCGGGATATGATGGCGATCACTACTAGATAGAGTTCGATGGGAACTAGAGAATCTGAAGAACCGACGATCCGATCCACTACTTACAGAACTATGTCTTTATAGTGGGGATGGTTCTAGTTATCTAAGATTTTTTGTTTGCACTATGCTTGCTCATTTTTTATCTATATTATCACTTGTCTTTTACAAAACTTAGTGTGCTACTTACTTAATGAAATCAAAAAGAAGAAATGTTGAATCTAAATTTGTTCTCTGTTAAAAAAAACCATAAACCATAAACCATAAACTAAAACATAAACCCTAAACCCTAAACTATAAAAACCCTAAACCCTAAACCTTATACTACAAAAAGACCCTAAACCCTAAACCCGAAATCCTAAACCCAAAAACCCTAAACCTTAAACCATAAACCCTAAATCCTAAAACTTATAACATTAAATCCTAAACCATTAACCCCAAACCCTAAACCCAAAAAACCTAAAAACCTAAACCTAAACAAAATAAAACCTAAAAATAAAATAAAACTTAAAAACTAAACCTAAATAAAATAAAGTAGAGAAAAATATAATGATAACCTTAACTAAAACCTAACCCTAAACCTAAAAATAAAATAACATAAACTAATAAAAATAAACTAAAATAAAATAAATAAAAACTTAAACTAAACTAAAAAATAAAATAAAACTAAGAATAAAAAACCTAAATAAAATAAAAACTAAACATAAAATGAAAATAAAATAAACCTAAAATAAAATAAAATAAAAACTAAATAAAAACCTAAACTTAAAAAATAAATGTTAATCTAAAACATAAAAATAAATAAAAAATAAAACCTAAATCCCAAATTAAAAAAAAAAGACTTAAACCTAAAATAAAAATAAAATAAACCTAAACCTTAACTAAAATAAATAAAACATAAACCTAAACCAAAAATAAACTAAACCTAAACGTAAACTTAAACTAAATAAAATACATTAAGCTAAAAATAAACTAAACCTAAATTTAAACCTAAACTAAAAACTAAAACCTAAAAATAAACCTAAAATAAAAACTAAAACCTAAACCAAAAAAATAAAATAAAATCTGAAACCCTAAACCCGAAACCCTAAATCCTAAGCCCTAAAAACCCTAAACCCTAAACCCAAAACCCTAAACACTAAACTCTAAATCCTAAAGCTTACAACCTTAAACCCCAAACCCTAAACCATAAACCATCAACCCTAAACTAACCTTAAACCCTAAAATCTTAAAAGCCTAAACCTAAACTAAATAAAACCTTAAAATAAAATAAACCCTAAACCCTAAACCTAAATAAACTATAAAAATAAAATAAAATAAAAACCTAAACTAAAACATAAACCTAAACATAAAAATAAAATAAGATAAACTAATAAAAATAAATTAAATTAAATTAAATAAAAACTTAAACTATACTAAAAAATAAAATAAACCAAAGAATAAAAAACTAAAATAAAATAAAACTAAACATATAATAAAAATAAAAAACCTAAAATAAAATAAAATAAAAACTAAATATAAAACTAAACATAAAAAGTAAACCTTAAAATAAAACCTAAAAATAAATAAAAAATAAAACCTAAACCCTAAACTTAGAAAAGAAGCATAAACCTAAAATAAAAGTAAAATAAACTTAAACCTAAACTAAAATAAACTAAAATAAAATAAATAAAACCTAAATTTAAACTAAACCTAAACCTAAACCTAAACTCAATAAAATAAAATAAACTAAAAATAAACCTAAACCTAAAGTAAAAAATAAAAACTAGAAATAAACCTAAATTAAAAACCAAAAACCTCAACTTAAAAAATAAAATAAAAACCTAAACCTAAACCTAAAAATAAAAAATAAATCCTAAACCTAAAAAATAGAATAAAAATATAACTAAACTATGAAATAAACCTAAACCTAAACCTAAAAAATAAACTAAATAAAAAATCTAAACTAAAATAAAAAGACCTAAAATAAATAACTAAACTAAATAAAAATAAAATTTAACCTAAATATAAATAAAAAATAAAATAAACTAAAATAAATAAAAATAAACTTAATAAAATAAGGAAACCTAAACCTACTAGTTTACTTAATTTTTAAAAAATATAAATAAATAAATAAAAATCCTAAACCCAAAAATGTAAATTCTAAACTTTAAACACTATAACCCAAACACAAAATCCTAAACCCGAAACATAAACCCTAAACCCTAAACCCTAAACACTAGAAGCCCAATCTTAAACCCTAAACTAACCCTAAACCCTAAGCAAACCCTAAACCCTAAACCCTAAACAATAAAGCCTAAACACTAAACCATAAACCCTAAACCCTAAACCTTAAGCCATAATCCCTGACACTAAACCCTAAGCCCTAAAGCCCTAAACCCTAAACCCTAAACCCTAAGCTCTAAACCTTAACACTAAATCTTAAATCCTAAACCCTAAACCTAAACCTAAAGAAACAAAATAAATATAAAAATAAACCTAAACCCTAAAACCTAAAGCTAAACCCTAATAATGGGAAGAACCTTGACTGCAGGAACATTAGCATCAACTACGCTCAATCTAGATCTGGCAATGGAGGAGAAGGTAGAGGTGGCGATTTTAGTAGTGGTGGTGGGGGATCGGGAGGTGCAAGTGGATATGGAGGTGGTGGTAGGAGTAGTGGTCATTATGGAGGCAAGAGGAGCGACGGAGGTTATAGCGGTGCTGGTCACAGAGGGATAGATCGGGGATATGATGGCAGATCCCGCTACTCAAGAGGTTATGGTGGCTTTGATGGGAACTAATGAAATTGATGATCGGCCGATCCAATCTGTTGCTTATGGAACTATGTCTTAATAATAGAGATAGTTCTAGTTATCTATAAGTTTTTGATTTTCTTTATGCATGCTCTTTTTTTGTCTATATCATCGCTTCTATCTAAGAAATCCTGATGCACTACTTGGTTTGTTAAACCGAAAAGAAGAAATGTTGAATATGAATTTGTTCTTTATTAAAAAAATAACCTTAAAAACTAAACCTAAAACCTAAACCCTAAACTCTAAACCTGCCAAACCATAAACCCTAAACCCTAAACCCTAAACCCTAAAACCCTAAACCATAAACCTTAAACCCTAAACACTAAACCCTAAACCTAAACCCTAAACCCTAAACCCTAAAACCTACAACCCAAAACCCAAAACCCTAAACCCTAAAATCCTAAACTAAAATCTAAATCAAACCCTAAACCTAAACCTATACTTTACAATTATAAACCCTAAATGCTAAACCCTAAAACTACAACCCAGAAGACTAAACCTTAAACCCTAAACATTAAAACACGAAACCCTAAACCCTAAACCTAACCCTAAACCAAAATCTAAACCCTAAACCATAAATCCTAAACCTAAACCTAAACCTAAACCTAAAGTTAAACCTAAACCTAAACTCTAAACCTAAACCTAAGCCTAAACTAAATCCTAAACCTAAAATACAAACCTAAAACATGGACCTAAAAAAATAAAATAAAAACTTAAACCTAAACCTAAAAAAAAATAAAGCCTAAACCTAAAAAATAAAATAAAAACAAAACTAAACTAAAAAATAAACCTAAACCTAAACCTGAACCTTAAAAATAAACTAAAAAAAAACTTGATCTAAAATAAATAAACTAAACTAGATAAAAATAAAATGAATCGAAATAAAAATAAAATAATAAAATAAACTAAAATTAATAAAAAATAAACTATATAAACAAAATAAACCTAAACATACTCATTTACTTAATTTTTAAAAAACATTAAAAAAAAAGTAAAACCCTAAACCCTAAATCCTAAACCCTAAACCCTAAAAATCCTAAATCTTAAATCTTAAACCCTAAACCCTAAACCCTAAAAAAACCCAAGCCTTAAAACCCTATACCCTAAACCCTAAACCGAATCACTAAACCCTAAACATTAAACCCTAAACCCTAAACCTTAATACCTTAAACTCTAAAACCCTAAACCTTAAACCCTAAAACTTAAACTAACCCTAAATAGTAAGCTATCCCTAAACTGCAAACCCTAAACCCTAAACCCTAAAATCCAAATACTAAACTCCGAACCCTAAACCCTAAACCCTATCCTTAAACCTTAAACCCTTTCTTTACTAGAGGTGCTGGTGGACATGGAGGTGGTGGTTACGGAGGCGGGAGGAGGGACGGAGGTTATAGCCATGGTGGTGGTCGAGGGATAGATCTGGGGTATGATGGCAGATCCTACTACTCGAGAGGCAAGGGTGGCTCTGATGGGAACTAGAGAAATTATAGAATGGCTGATCCAATCTGCTGCTTAGGGAACTTTGTCATTATAGTAGAGATGATTCTAGTTATCTAGAGTTTTTTGATTTCCTCTATGTGCGCGCATTTTTTTATCTATGCCATCGCTTTTATCTTAGAAAGCTTGGTCTGCTACTTGGTTGATGAAATAATAAAAAAGAAATGTTGAATCTGAATTTGTTCACTATTAAAAAAAAATGTTCAACCTTATACCCTAAATCACAAACTGAAACCTAAACCCTAAAAACCTTAAAAACCCTAAACTTGAAACCCTAATCCCTAGACCCTAAACCCTAAACTAACCTAAACCTTAAACCATAAAACCTAAACTAACCTAAACTTACACCCTATATCCTAAACTTAAACTTAATAACCCTAAACCCTAAAACCTAAAACCGTAAACCCTAAACTCTAAACTAAACCCTAAACCCTAACAACCCTAAACCCTAAACCCTACAACCATAAACTCTAAACCCTAAACCCCAAACCCTAAACTTTAAATCCTAAACCCTAAACCCTAAACCATAAAACCCTAAACCGTAAACCTTAAACCCTAAACCCTTAACCCTAAACCCTACAACCCTAAATCTAAAACATTGAACCCTAAACCTTACTCTAAACCCTAAACCTACAACCCTAAACCATTACCAATAAACTTGCAACCTTAAACCCTAAGCCCTAAATCCTAAAAAATTGTAAATCTTAAATCGTAAACACTAAACCCTAAACCCTAAACCCTAAACTAACCCTAAAAAACTAAACCCTAAACATTAAACCCTAAACCCTAAACAAACCTAAACCCTAAACCCTAAACCCTAAACCTTAAACTAACCCTAAATCTTAAGCACTAAACCCTAAACCATAAAACCCTAAACCTTAAACTCTAATCCTTAAATCCTATAACCCTAAGCCCTAAACCCTAAACCCTAAACCCTAAACCCTACAACCCTAAACCTTAAACCCTAAACCCTAATGGTAACCCTAAAACATAAACTATAAACCCTAAACCAGAAACCTTAAACCTTAAACCCTAAACCATAAATAACCCTAACTAAAACCCTAAAACCCTAAAGCCTAAACACTAAACCCATGCCTTAAACCCTATGCCCTAAACCTTAAATTCTAAAAACCTAATTCCTAAACCCGAAACACTAAACTAATCATAAACACTAAGCCAACCACAAACCCTAAAGCCTAAACACTAAACTTTAAATGCTAAACGCTAAACCCTAAACCTTAACCCTAAACCCTAATCACTAAAACCATAAACCCTAATACCTTAAACCCTAAAACCCTAAAACCTAAACCTTAAACCTTAAGCCCTAAACCCTGAACCCTGAACCCTAAACCCTAAACCTTAAATATTAACCTAAAGTTACAAAAAAATAAAGCAAAATCCTAAAAGCAAATAAACCTAAACCTAAACTTAAACCCTAAGAATGGGCAGAACCTTGACGAGAGGAACATCACCGCCAACCAGGCTCAGTTTAGATCTGACCATGGAGGCTAAGGCAGAGGCGGTGGTTATCATAGTGGTGGTGGGGGATCTAGAGGTTCTGGTGGATATAGAGGTGGCGGTTATGGAGAAAGGATGAGCAATGGAGGTTATAGCCGTGGTGGTGGCATAGGGTATTTGATGGCGGATCTAGCTACTTAAGAGGCGAGGGTAGTTCTGATGGGAACTGGAGAATCTAAAGAACGGATGATCTGATCTACTACTTATGAAATTGTGTCTTTACAGTGGGGACGGTTCTAGTTATCTAGGCTTTTTAATTTGCTCTATGCATGCTCATCTTTTAACTATGTCGTCGCTTGTCTCTTACAAAACTTGGTGTGCTACTTGCTTGATGAAATCAAAAAGAAGAAATGTTTATTCTGATTTTGTTTCCTATTAAAAAAAGCCATAAACCCTAAACCATAACTAAAACATAAACCCTAAACCTAAAACCTAGGCCTTAAACCCTAAACCCTAAACCTGAATCCCTAAACCTTATACTTAAAAAAATAAAATAAAAACCCTAAACACAAAACACTAAACTCGAAACCCTAAACCCTAAAACCCTAAACCCTAAACCCTAAATCCTAAAACCTACAACCCTAAACCAAAAATAAAATAAAATAAAAAATAAAAAATAAAAAATAAAATAAAAATAAATAAATAAAATAAAAATATAAAAAAAATAAACTAAAAAATGAAAAAAAAATAAAAAAAACCCAAACCCTAAACCCTAAACCCTAAACTAACACTAAACCCTAAATCCTAATAACCTAAAACTTAAACCTAAATAAAATAAAACCTAAAAACAAAATAAACCCTCAACATTAAACCTAAATAAAATAAAAAAAATAAAATAAAATGAAAACCTTAACTAAAACCTAAACCTAAACCTAAAAATAAAATAAAATAAACTAATAAAAATAAACTAACATAAAAAAATAAAAACTTAAACAAAACTAAAAAATAAAATAAACCTAAAAATAAAAAACCTAAATAAAATAAAAACTAAACGTAAAATGAAAATAAAATAAACCTAAAGTAAAATAAAATAAAAATTAAATAAAAACCTAAAACTAAAAACTAAATGTTAATTTAAAATGTTAATATAAATAAAAAAACCTAAACCTAAATTTAAAAAAAAAGACTTAAACTTATAATTAAATTAAATAAACCTAAACCTAAACTAAAATAAATGAAACCTAAACCTAAAATAATCTAAACATAAACCTAAACCTAAACCTAAACTTATACCCTAAACCCTAAACCCTAAACCCTAGACCCAAAACCCTAAACCCTAAACCCTAAGCCCTAAACCCTAAACCCTAAACCCTAAACTAACCTAAACCCTCAACCCTAAAACTAACCTAAACCCTTAACCCCAAGCTAACCTAAACCCTAAACCCTAAATCCTAAACCCTAAAATAAAAATCCCTAAACCCTACACCCTTACATAGTAAACCCTAAACCCTAAACTAAACCCTAAACCCTAAATAATAAACCCTAAATCTTAAACCCTAAAATACTAAACCATGAACCCTAAACCCTAAAACCCTAAACCCTAAAATAACCTTAAACCCTTTAGACTAAACTGTAAACCCTAAACCCTAAATCCTTAAAATTTAAAAACATAAACCTAAAATAAATAAAATGTAAAATTAAAATAAATAAATAAACCTAAACCTAAATGAAAAATTAAAATAAAATTAAAACCTAAACTTAGTCATAAACCTAAAAATAAACTAAACTAAAAAACATAAAATAAACCTAAAAATAAAAAAAAATAAAATAAAACTAAAGCTAAAATAAAAATAAAATAAACCTAAAATAAAATCAAATAAAAACTAAATAATAAACCTAAAAATAAATAAAACATAAAACCTAAACCATAAACTAAAAAAAAAACTAAACCTAAATTAAAAATAAAATAAACAAAATAAAAAAATCAAAAATAAAAATAAACTAAACTAAAATAAATAAAACATAAACCTAAACCTAAACCTAAACTAAATAAAATAATATAAACTAAAAATAAATTAACCTAAGCCTAAACCTAAACTAAAAAAATAAAACTTAAAAATAAACCTAAATTTAAAAACTAAAACCTCAACCTAAGAAAATAAAATAAAAATTGAAACCAAAACCTACAAATTAAAAATAAAACCTAAACCAAAAAAAAAACATAAAAATAAAAATAAACTTAAATAAATAAACTAAACTAAATAAAAATAAAAATAAATCTAAATAAATATAAAAAATAAAATAAACAAAACTAAATAAAAAATAAACTAAATAAACCTAAACCTATCATCTTACTTAATTTATGAAATAAATAAATAAATAAAACCTATAAAACCAAAATCATAAACCCTAAACCCTAAAAATCCTAAACCTTAAATCCTAAACCTAAACCTAAACCCTAAACTCTAAACCCTAAACCTACAACCCAGAACACTTAAGAAAAAACCTCCAAACCTAAACCCTAAACCCTAAAAAACTATAAAACTTAAACCCTAAAGCCTAAATCTTAAACTTTAACTTAAACTAACCTAACCATAATAACCCTAAACACTAAACTCACTTCTAAACCTAAAACCTAAACCAACTAAAACTAAACCCTAAACCCTAAACCCTAAAACCCTAAACCCTAAACCCTAAACCCTAACCCTATAATGCTAAACCTAAAAAAAATAAAAAATAAAAAAATAAAAAAATAAAAAATAAAATAAAAAAAATAAAAAAAAGAAAAAAAATTTAAAAAAATTAAAAAAAACCCTATAATGCAAAACCTTAAATCCTAAATCTTATGCCCTAAACTCAACAACCCTAAACCCAAATCATATCCCTAAACCCTAAACTCTAAACCCTAATCCTTAAACCTTAAACTTTAAACCCAAAACTATAAACAACCCTAAACCCAAACCCTAAACCCTAAGCATTAAACCTTAAATTCTAAAACCCTAAACCCAAAACTAACCGTAAACCATAAGATAACCCTAAATGCTAAATCCTAAATAGTAAACCTTAAACCCTAAACTCTACCCCTAAACCCTAAACACTAAAACCTTAAACCCTAAAACCTTAAACCCAAAACTTAAACCTAAAACCCTAAACCCTAAACACTAAACCGTAATCCTTAAACGCTAACCCTAAACCCTAATCCAAAGCCCTAAACCTAAACCTAAATTAACTAAAAAAATAAAGTTAAACCCTAAAAGCTAGTAAACCTAGACCTTAAGAATGGGCAAAACCTTGACAGAAGAAACATCATCGTCAAGCAGGCTCAATCTAGATCTAGCCGTGGAGGCAAAGGTGGAGGCAAGAAGCACTGGTGGTGGGTGATCTAGAGGTGCTAGATATGAAGGTGGAGATTAGGAGGATGAGCAATGGAGGTTATAGCGGTGGCTAAGGGAGAGATCGTGGATTTGATGGTGGATCCATCTACTGAGAGGGGGAGGTTCATGGGAACTAGAGAATCAAGAATACCGATCCATCTAAAACATATGGAACTATGTCTTTATAAGAAGATGGTTCTAGTTATCTATGGTTTTAATTTTCTCTATGCATGCTCATTTTGATCTATTTCATCTCTTGTGTTTAACAAAATGTGGTGTGCTACTTCCTTTATGAAATCAAAATGAAGAAATGTTGAATCTGAATTTGTTCTCTATTAAGAAGAAAACCATAAACCATAAACTAAAACATAACCCTAAACCTAAAACCAAACCTTTAAACTCTAAACCTTAACCCTAAACCCTAAACTCAAAAAACCCTAATCCCTAAACCCTAAACCCTAAACCCTATAAAATAATAAAAAAACCCTAAATCGTAAACCCTAAAATCGTAAACCCTAAATCAAAACCCTAAATCCTAAAACCTACAACCCTAAACCCTAAACCCTAAACACTAAACCCTAAACCCCAAACTCTAAACCCTAAACCCTAAACCCTAAACTAACCTTGAAGCTTAAACCCTAAACCCTGAAAACCTAAAATCTTAAAACTTAGCTAAATGAAACCCAAAAATAAAATAAACCCTAAACCCTAATTGTAAATAGAAATAAAATAAAAACCATAACTAAAACCTAAACCTAAACCTAAAAATAAAATAAAATAAACCAAAATAAGATAAATATAAACCTAAACTAAACCAAAAAATAAAATAAACCTAAGAATAAGAAACCTAAAAAAAATAAAACTAAACATAAAATGAAAATAAAATAAAAACTAAATAAAAACCTAGACTTAAAAAATAATCATTAATCTAAAATAAATAAATAAATAATAAAACCAAAACCCTAAACTAAAAAAAGACTTAAACCTAAACCTAAACTAAAATAAACTAAACTGAAAAAATAAAACCTAAATCTAAACAAAAAATAAACTAAACCTAGACGTAGACCTAAATTAAATAAAATAAATAAACTAAAAATAAACTAAACATAAAACTAAAATAAAAAAAATAAAACACAAAAATAAATATAAAATAAAAACCTAAACCTAAACCTAAAAAAAATGAAACAAAAAACTAAACCTTAATCTAAAATAAAAAATAAAATTTAAACCAAAAAAAATAAATTAAATTAAAACTAAACTAAAATAAATAAACTAAATAAAATAAAATAAAAATAAACCTAAATAAATATAAAAAAAATAAAATAAACTAAAATAAATAAAATTAAACTAAATAAATTAAATAAACCTAAACCTACCAACTTACTTAATTTTAAAAAAAAAATTAAAAAAAACCATAAACCTTAAATTATAAACACTAAATCCTAAAAACCCTAAACCTTAAATCCTAAACCCAAAACCTTAAATCATAAACCCTAAACTTACAACCTTAAACATGCAACCCTAAATACTAAACCCTAAACCTTAAACCCAAAAAAATCATAAACCTTAAACCTCAACCTAAACCCTTAAAACCCTAAACCCTAAACCCTAAACCCTAACCCCTAAACTTTAAACTAAACCTAAACCCTAAACTAACCTTAAACCCTAAACCCTGATCCCTAAACCCTAAACGTTAAACCCTAAACCCTAAACCCCAAAAACCTAAACCATAAACCATAAACCCTAAAACCTTAAAACTTAAACCTTCAACCCTAAACCCTATAATCCTAAACACTAAACCTTAAACCCTAAACTAAACCTATAAACCTAACTAAACCTAAAACCCTAAACCCTAAACCTAAACCTAAACCTTAAATCATATACCCTAAAACCTAAATAAAACCCTAAACACCAAAACCTTAAACTAAATAAACTAAAACTAACCTAAATGGTAAACCTAAACCCTAAAACCTAAAAACTAAAACCTAAACTAAATAAAACCTAAAAATAAAATAAACCCTAAACCTAAACTTAAATATAATAATAAAATAAATAAATAAAACATTAACTAAACCTAAATATAAACTTAAAATAAAATAAAATAAACTAATAAAAAAATAAATTAACATAAAATAAATAAAAACCTAAACTAAACCAAAAAAATAAAATAATCCCAAGAATAAAAAAAGTTAAATAAAATAAAAACTAAACATAAAATGAAAATAAAATAAACCTAAAATAAAATAAAATAAAAACTAGATAAAAACCTAAACCTAAAAAATAAACATTAATCTAAAACCTAAAAATAAATAAAAAATAAAACCTAAACCCTAAACTAAAAAAAAAAGACTAAATAAATCAATACTAAAAATAAACTAAACTAAAATAAATAAAATATAAACCTAAACCTAAAATAAACTAAACCTAAACCTAAACCTAAACTAAATAAAATAATATAAACTAAAAATAAATTAACCTAAGCCTAAACTTAAACTAAAAAAATAAAACTTAAAAAATAAACCTAAATTAAAACCTAAAACCTCAACCTAAAAAAATAAAATAAAATTGAAACCAAAACCTACAAATTAAAAAATAAAATCTAATCCAAAAAAAAATAACATAAAAAATAAAAATAAACTTAAATAAATAACTAAACTAAACTAAATAAAATAAAAAAATAAACTTAAATAAATATAAAATAAAATAAACAAACTAAATAAAAATAAACTAAATAAACCTAAACTATCTTTAATTTATGAAATAAATAAATAAAACCATAAACCCTAAACCCTAAAACCCTAAACCCAACTTAAACCCTAAACCCTAAACCCTAAACTCTAAACCCTAAACCTACAACTCAAAACCCTCAAGACAAAACCTCCAAACCTAAACCCTAAACCCTAAAAAACTACAAAATTTAAACCCTAAACCCTAAACCCTAAATCTTAAACCTTAACCTCTAAACCCTAAACCATAAACTAACCCTAAACACTAAACCTTAATTTCTAAACCCTAAAATCTAAACTAACCAAAACCCTAAACCCTAAACCTTTAAACCTAAACCTAAACCCTAAACTGCCTAAACCTAAACTTAAACCTAAACCCTATAATTAAACTTAAATTCAAATTTTAAACCTAAACTAAATAACCTAAGTTTAAACTAAACTTAAACCTTAAACCTTAAACCCTAAACCATAAACAACCCTAAACCCAAACCCTAAACCCTAAGCCCTAAACCTTAAATTCTAAAACCCTAAACCCTAAACCCTAAACCTTAAACTAACCGTAAACTATAAGATAACCCTAAACGCTAAATCCCAAATAGTAAACCTTAAACCCTAAACTCTACCCCTAAACCCTAAACACTAAAACCTTAAACCCTAAAACCTTAAACCCAAAAACCTTAAACCTAAAACCCTAAATCCTAAACACTAAATCGTAATCCTTAAATCATAACCCTAAACCATAAACCCAAAGCCCTAAACCTAAACCTAAATTAACTAAAAAAATAAAGCTAAACCCTAAAAGCTAGTAAACTAGACCCTAAGAATGGGTAACCTTAATAGAAACATCACCATCAAGCAAGCTCGATCTAGATGGCGTGGAGGCAAAGGTGGAGGCAACAGCTATCACAAAGTGGTGAACAGAGGTGCCGTGGATATGAAGGTGGAGATGGGAGGCATGAGCGATGGAGGTTATAGCCATGGTGGTGGCTAAGGGAGAGATCGGATTTGATGGTGGATCCAAAGCTACTGAGAGGGAGGTTTTGATGGGAACTAGAGAATCAAGAATGGTCGATCCAATCTAAAACATATGGAACTATGTCTTTATAGTAGCATGGTTCTATGGGTTTTTTATTTTCTATGCATGCTCATTTTGATCTATTTCATCTTTGTTTAACAAAATGTGGTTACCTTGATGAAATCAAAATGAAGAAATGTTGAATCTGAATTTGTCTCTATTAAGAAGAAAACCATAAACCCTAAACTCTAAACCCTAAACCATAAACCATAAACTAAAACATAACCCTAAACCTAAAACCAAAACTTTAAACTCTAAACCTTAACCCTAAACTCTAAACACAAAAAACCCTAATCCCTAAACCCAATAAAATAATAAAAAAACCCTAAACTGCAAACCCTAAAATCGTAAACCCTAAATCATAAACCCTAAATCCTAAAACCTAAAACCTAAAACCCTAAACCCTAAACCCTAAACCCTAAACCCCAAACTCTAAACCCCAAACCCTAAACCCAAAAAACCTAAAAACCTAAACCATAGCTAAATGAAACCCAAAAATAAAATAAACCCTAAACCCTAAACATAAATAGAAATAAAATAAAAAAAATAAAACCATAACTAAACTAAAACCTAAACCTAAAATAAAATAAAATAAACCAAAATAAGATAAATATAAACCTAAACTAAACAAAAAAAATAAATAAACCTAAGAATAAAAAACCTAAATAAATAAAACTAAATATAAAATCAAAATAAAATAAACCAAAAATGAAATAAAATAAAAACTAAATAAAAACCTAGACTTAAAAAAATAATCTTTAATCAAAAATAAATAAACAAATAATAAAACCAAAACCCTAAACTAAAAAAAGACTTAAACCTAAACCTAAACTAAAATAAACTAAACTGAAAAAATAAAACCTAAACTTAAATAAAAAATAAACTAAACCTAGACGTAGACCTAAATTAAATAAAATAAACAAACCAAAAATAAACTAAACCTAAACCTAAAATAAAAAAAATAAAACATAAAAATAAACATGAAATAAAAACCTAAAAATATGAAACAAAAATTGAAACCTTAATCTAAAAATAAAAAATAAAATTTAAACAAAAAAATTAAATTAAATTAAAACTAAACTAAAATAAATAAACCTAATATAAATAAACTAAATGAAATAAAATAAAAATAAACTTAAATAAATATAAAAAATAAAATAAACTAAAATAAATAAAAATTAAACTAAATAAATTAAATAAACCAAAACCTACCAACTTACTTAATTTAAGAAAAACAATAAAAAAAACCATAAACCTTAAACTGTAAACACTAAATCTTAAAAACCCTAAACCTTAAATCCTAAACCCGAAATCTTAAACCATAAATCCTAAACTTACAACCTTAAACCTGCAACCCTAAATACTAAACCCTAAACCTTAATCCCAAAAAAATCATAAACCTTAAACCTCAAACCCTAAATGCTAAAAACCCTAAACCCTAAGCCCTAAACCCTAACCCCTAAACTTTAAACCCTAAACCCTAAACCCTAAACCTTAAACTAACCTTAAACCCTAAACCCTAATTACTAAACCCTAAATGTTAAACCCTAAATCCTAAAAACCTAAACCTAAAACTATTAACCTAAACTTAAAATAAACTTAAACCTAAACCCTAAACCTAAACTCCTAAACCTAAAACCCTAAACCCTAAGCTCCTAAACCTAAACCCTAAACCCTAAATTCTAAAAATAAACCAAAACCTAAACCTTAAATCATATACCTAAAATAACCTAAACCCTAAAACCCTAAACTCCAAACCCAAAACTAAACCTAAACCTAAACTAACCTAAACTAAAATAACCCTAAATCAAACCTAAACCCTAAAAACCTAAAAACCTAAACCTAAACTAAATAAAACCTAAAAAATAAAATAAACCACCCCAAACCTTAAACCTAAATAAAATAATAAAATAAAATAAAATAAAAACCTTAACTAAAACTTAAACATAAACCTAAAAATAAAATAAAATAAACTAATAAAAACAAACTAACATAAAATCAATAAAAACCTAAACTAAAACAAAACAAATAAAATAAACTCAAGAATAAAAAACCTAAATAAAATAAAAACTAAATATTAAATGAAAATAAAATAAACCTACAATAAAATAAAATAAAAACTAGATAAAAACCTAAACCTAAAAAATAAACATTAATCTAAAACCTAAAAATAAATAAAAAATAAAACCAAACCCTAAACTAAAAAAAACTAAAACCTAAAATAAAAATGAAATAAACCTAAATTAAACTAAAATAAACTATACGAAAATAAATAAAACCTAACCTAATCCTAAAATACACTAAACTTAAACCTTCACCTAAACTAAATAAAATAAATTAAATTAAAAATAAACTAAACCTAAACCTAAACCTAATATAAAAAATAAAACCTAAAAATAAACCTAAAATAAAATCCTAAAAGCTAAACCTAAACCTAAATAAAATCAAGCTAAACATATAATAAAAAAAATAAACCTAAAATAAAGTAAAATAAAAACTAAATAAAAAACTAAGCAAAAAATAAACCTTCAAAACAAACCTAAAAAAATAAAAAATAAAATCTAAACCCTAAACTAAAAAAAACTAAACCTACAATAAAAATAAAATAAACCTTAAATTAACTAAAATAAATAAAACCTAAAACAAAACCTAAAATAAACTAAACCTAAACCTTCACCTAAACTAAATAAGCTAAATTAAACTAAAAATCAACTAAACTTGTACATAAACCTAAACTAAAATAAAAAAAAAAATAAACCTAAAATAAAAAAACCTTAAACCTAAACCTAAAAAAATAAAAATGGAAACCTAAACTAAAAAATAAAAAAATATAACCTAACCTTAAAATAAAATAAAATAAACTAAACTAAAATAAATAAACTTATAAATACACTAAACTAAATAAAAAACAAAAAATAAACCTAAATAAAAATAAAAAATAATATAACCAAAAAATAAATAAAAAAAATAAACTAAACCCAAACCTAACTTAAGAAAATATAAAACCCAAACCTAAATAAAATAAACCTAACCCTAAATTTAAATCCTAAAACCTAAAACCTAAACCCTAAACCCTAAACTCAAAACCCTAAACCTACAACCTAAAAACCTAAATAAACTAAATATTAAATAAACCTAAAATAATAAAATAAACTAAGCTAAAATAATAAACCTTAACTAAACTTTAAGCTATTAACCTAAACTAACCTAAATTTTAAACTAATCTAGACTAAACTTAAACCCTAAACTAAAATGCTAAAACCTAAACCTAAACTATAAAACCTAAAACTCCTAAACCTAAACCTAAACCTTAAACCTACAACCTAAACCCTAAACTATTCAACTTAAACCCTAAACTATAAACCCTATACTTAAACTTAAACTAAACTAAACCCTAAAACCTTAAACCCTAAACTCTAAACCCAAACCCAAAACCCTAAAGCTTAAACCCTAAACCCTAAACCCTAAAACTCTAAAATCTTAACTAACCCTCATCCCTAAGCTAACCCTAAACCATAAACCTTAAATACTAAACATTAAACCTTAAACCCTAAACCCTAAACCATAACTCTAAGCGCTAAACCCTAAAATCCTAAATCCTAAAACCCAAATTCCTAAATAATAAACCCTGAATCGTAAACCCTAAATCATAATCGTAAAATATAAACCCTAAACATAAACTTATAGTAACTAAATAAATAATAAATAAACCTAAACCATAAAAGCTAATAAACATAAACTAAAACTTAAACTCTAAGAATGGGCAGAACCTTGATGGCAAGAACATCACCGTCAACAAGGCTCAGTCTAGATCTAGTGTTGGAGGCTAAGGTGGAGGGGGCAGTTATCATATTGGTGGTGTGAGATCTGGAGGTACTGGTGGATACAGAGGTGGCAAAAAGTTTGACAGAGGTTACAGCCATCGTGGTAGTGGAGGGAGAGATCAGGGACATGATGGTGAATCCCGCTACTCGAGAGGTGGGGGTGGTTCTGATGGGAACTAGACAAACTAAAGAATGACCAATCCAATCTGCTGCATATGGAACTGTGTCTTTACAGTAGAGTTGGTTCTAGTTATCTAGAGTTTTTCTTTGCTCTATGTGTGCTAATTTTTATCTATGTCATCACTTATGTCATAGAAAACTTTGTGTGCTACTTGGTTTATGAAATTGAAAAGAAGAAATATTGAATCTAAAATTATTCTATTTTAAAAAAAACCTTAAACCCTAAACCCTAAATCCTAAACCTTAAACCCTGAATAAAAAAATTAAAAAAAAAACCCAAACCCTAAACCTTAAGCCGTAAATCCAAAAACCTACAACCCTAAACCTGAAACACTAAACCCTAAACCCTAAACCCTAAACATAAAACCTAAAAAGCTAAACCTGAATTAAATAAAACCTAAAAATAAAATATATGAAAAAACATAAACTTTAGAAAAAAATAATAAAATAAAATAAAAACCATAACTAAAATCTAAACCTAAACCTAAACCTAAACATAAACTAAAATGTAAAAATAAAATAAAAGAAAATTTAAAAACTAAACTAAAATAAAATAAATAAAAACTTAAACTAAACTAAAAAATAAAATAAAACTAAAATTTAAAAACAAAAATAAAATAAAAACTAAACCTAAAATAAAAATAAAATAACTTAAAAAATAAAATAAAACTTAAACCTAAATCTAAAATAAAAATAAAATCTAAAAATAAAATAAAAATAAAACCAAAAAAATAAAAATAAACCTAAACCTAAACCTAAAAAATAAACTAAAATAAAAATCCTAAATAAAAATAAATAAACCTAAAATAAATAAACTAAACAAAATAAAATTAAAAATAAACTTAAATAAAAGAAAAATAAATTAAAATAAAATAATTAAAAAATAAACTAAGTAAACTAAATAAACCTAAACCTATCAATTTACTTAATTCACAAAAATGAAATAAAAAATGAAAAATAAATAAAAAAAGAAAAAACCTTAAACCCTAAACCCTAAAAACCATGAACCCTAAATCCTAAATCTTAAACCCTAAACCTTAAACCCTAAACCTACAACCTTAAATCCTAAATTATAAACCTACTACCCTCAACCCTGAACATTAAACCCTAAAAGCTAAATAACCCTAAACCCTAAACCCTGAGCCCTAAAACCCTAAACCCTAATCCCTAAATATTAAACCCTAAACTAACCTAAACCCTAAACCCTAAATCAAACTCTAAAAACCTAAAACCTAAACAGTAAACCCAAACCCTAAAACCCTAAATCCTAAACCCTAATTTAACCATAAACCTTACACTAACCCTAAATCTTAAACCCGAATAAACCCTAAACCCTGAAGCCCAAACCCTAAATAATAAACACTAAACCATAACCCTAATTCCTAATCATTCTGGTTTGGATTTCTCTCCCCAATATGTGAATCCATTTCGTTAGCCATCAATTCCTTTTTGTTATGGGTGCTTTATTTGGTCAGTTTTTTCAAATTGATTAGCATCAACTATGAAATCTCATCCTTCATTGATAGACTCCTTATTGAATTGGACATTGCCAAGAAACTCCCCAAAGAAATGTAGTTGGGATCCAAAAATTATAGTTACATGCAAAGAATTGAATTTGAAATTTTCCATGCCTTTTGTTCTCACTATAAAATCCACGAGCATGATAATTCTGAATGTTTCATTCTTCATCCTCACCTTAAAAGAAAATCCCTATTAAGGAAACTTTTGTTCCTAACGCTAGGCTGACCACTATTAAGTATAAAAAAACTACTTCAAAAAAAAGGGATTCTTTGAATGTTTCAAATAAGGCTAATTTACCTTTCACTTCTTCTAAGCAATTAAAGGCTTCTAATGTGAACAATAATAGCTTTTATAAACTTTTGAATGAATATTTTATTTCCTCTAATTCAGTCCTTGCATCCTTACTCGCTTTGATATATAAAAATGAAGCTTTAATGGAGAACATAAATTAATAATTTAATACTATGCATCATTCTAATTCAATGGTGAATATGGCTTTAATACTCATGATAATCGTTGATAAACTGATTCCATATTCCAAATTTAGGATGATTTAGCTTCTCAAAAACATATGCTTTTATCTAATAATTTGGTTAAAGATGAGGAAGGTTTTGGTGTTCCCACTTGCCTTCTTAATAAATCAATTTATGCTCCCTCCCTTATTATTCTTGATGCTCATTTATCATTAATAAATTCTAGTGTCTTGAAGAAAGAATTCACTTTCATCAAGAGATTTCTCTTAAATCTATGATTAATGTTGCTAAATCTTTTTTATATGTTGATTCAATGGGCAATGAAAATGGCTTCCAAACTTTATATTCAAAAGAGAAAAAAAATGTTAAAAATTTTCTTCCCAAATTGCTAAGAAACACTAAAGCTATTGTGGCCTCCTTCTCTTCTCTCAATTAACTTTTACTCCCCCTCCCCGCACCCCTTTCTTTTCTTTATGTTTAATTTTTAATTTCCAATGTTAGAGGGACTGATACCCTCTCTATTCGTAATCGTAATATAAATATTTGTCATATCCATAATATTTGCTTACTTATTATTCTTGAGCTACTTATTCATGCTAATAAAATTAACCGTGTTGCTAAAATGATCGATTTCAATAAACTTTTCTACAATGTTAGTAATAAGATTTGGTGTTTTTGGAATAACTTTATAAAATGTTCTATTCTTGATGATTTTCATCAAGTTTTCAATGCTCAAATCTCTTATGTTGGTTATTGTGTTTTGGGCACTTCTGTTTATGCATCTTGTAATAGATCTAGTAGAAAGCTTCTTTGGGATAACTTGACTAATTTTGCCACCTCAGTCACTAAACCTTGGTTTGTTGGTGGTGATTTCAACACTATTTTGTTCTCTTTTGAATGTAGTGGTGATTGATCTCCTAATATTCTTTCCGTGGAAGAATTTTCCAAGATGATCCTTGATTGCAATTTTAATAATATTGGTTTTTGGAGTTCTAATTATACTTGGCAAAACTCTAGACTTTGGCAAAGGTTGGACCAGATTCTTTTTAATACTCATTGGATTACTCAATGGCCTATTACTTCTATAGATCTTTTAAGTAGAGCCTTGTCTAATCATGCTCTTCTTTTGTTTTCTATTTAAATAATTCTAATAGATTAAAGAATTTCTCTCCATTTATATTTCAGAACATGTGGATTCAACATATTAATGTTGACCCACTTTTAAAGTAAGTTCTCAACCTCCTCTTAGACTTAGAGATCTTCTAAACACTAAGAATTCCTTAGTCATAAGACACTTCTAGTGATTAGGTGAACACTTAACCTAAACCTAGAGACTTAGAAAGGTTAATCATAGGATTAGCTATGCCTTGGGATTAAGGAGACTCACCTACTCTATAGCCTAAATTTGACCGGTTCACCTTCTCAAACCTAACCTCAAATTCAATTCAAATATAAAAACCAAATTCAAATCCAAATCAAATGATTGAATCCAAAATCGTAATGAAAGAGAGAGAGAGAGAGAGAGAGAGAGAGAGAGAGAGAGAGAGATTAAACTAGTTCTAAACATCAAACAAAATTTATTCAATTAAATCAAAATAAAAACTAAAATAAATGTATATATATATAATATATTAAACATTAAATAAAATAATTAATTTATCAAATTATGAATCTATATTATCAATAATTATTAATCAAAATTAAAATTATCTTATTTTATACACAACTTATAAATTTTCATTCAATTATTTACTAAAGTTATTAAAATTATGTAAACTTTTTAAAATCATTTTTTTAAAAAAAAATCACGCTTTCACCAAATTTTAAAAGAAATGTGAAAAAGACAAAACTATTAAATGACCTACTCCTTGCTAATTTATGTGATCATGATAACACAAAAAAATTACAAAAAAATGAAATAAAAGAGGGAATGTGGGAGAAGTTGAGCATGTAGGACAAAGTTCACATCTCTCTCTCTCTCTCTCTCTCTCTCAACTAGTAGAAAAATGACACTAAAAAAAATGAGGCCCCATCATTTTTCTCATCTCCCTTCAGGCAAGAGGAGTCGAAGCCCTCTAATTCCTACTTCACTTAAGAGCAACTCTCCCATTTCAACCAGCCCTAAGAAAATAAAAAATAAAAAATCTCTTTGAGCACCTCTCCTCTGCTGGACGCAGAGACAAAAGTGAACTCTCCTTCACATCCATCTCTTCCTCTCAACCAAGTGAAGCCTAGCCGACCCAAGCAGCATCCATGCCTCCTTCTTCCTCTAGTAGGTGATCTCTCTTCCCTCACTTTCTCCAAAATTAAGACACACAGTAGCATGTAGCAAGTATTTGATCGAGACATCCTTGATCCCAACTAGCCCCCATAAATTTGGCTACCTGCAAAAAAAAATGAGACATCCCATGAATTTTCTATTGATCGATCGAACCATGCCACTCACATGGCCTAGCCACCAGTGAACTCTTCCTCTATGCCTACATCCTCTTTCATAAATACCACTACTTTCCAACCTTAAGCATCGGTCCCGTTCTTCCTCGCTTCTCCCATTGCATCGTTGGTCACAAAAGAGCCCCTGTAAAGGTCTCCGGTGGATGGTTCTCTGGATTCAGTGTGAAGAAACAATCCTTTCATAAAATTGTCAAGGGCATTGATTTGGTACTCCACGAGCCCACTCTTGAGGTCTTGATGGAGGAGATCAGTTCGAAGAAGATCCAGAAGATGATAGATGACATGATTGTGGTCATGTAGAAGTCCCCTATTATCAATCTTGTTGCTTTATAGATTATTATTCCTTTAAGGGAAATGAGCTGAGTGAACTTGGAATAAGTGCAAGTATTGATGGAGACCATTATGTCAGGGATTTAATTGCCCTAAAATCCATCCTCAATGATCTATACAAAAATTCCAAATCAAAGGCACTGCTGGTAGCACCTGGAGGATTCTTTATTGATCCATATTGGTATGCTCAGCTTCTAGAGGCTTTTGAACCTATTATTCTCAATGCCCTAAGACATCATATATATATAATCTAGGTGAATATTATTCTTGAAGAAATAAAGGAATACATTAGCTACGCTCCTAAGAGTGAAACTAATGCACAAGATCATCGACCTTTTGATCTGCTGGTAATAATTAATGCAAAGCTTTAGAAGAAGGGAAGCAAAACTTGCTTTATTCTTTGAAATATGTTTGAGCATTGATGGATTTAGAGCTATGGTACTGAGGCATCTACAGGTGGAGGTGACAAGTCATGATCATTTTGGTCAACCTATCAAAATTACTGCTTCTGGATGGATGGCTCACATATTACAGCATGAGTTTGATCATGTGAATGGGACTATATATGCGGATAAGATTGTTCTAAGAACATTCAGAAAAGTCAAGAATCTAGATTTGCCTCTTCCGAGGGATGCAAGTGTCTATGAGAAAGTGAGGAGGATGGAAACAATAGGAGAAAATAAAAAGAATGATAGCTGAAGTTTTGATCCAACCCAACAAGCACCTCAATAGGGCTTTATTTCTTCCAAATGAAGCGACCTCTTGGCTAGAATCCATCGAACATTAGCTCTGATGAGGTATAATTCTAAAAATCCTTAGGGATCTCATGTTTGATGTGTTAAATGTAAGTGTCATTAGGATCCAACCTTTAAAGCCCATGCACTTTACCTTTAATCCTTTCAATGAGAGTTTAGACAAAAGTAAGAGTATTCATTTTATATGTTTGAAGTGAATAATTTTGATTAGCCAAATATTGTAGTGATTTATTGCACCTATCAAGCCATGATTAACTCATGCCATTTGATCTTTGATCAATGATCAATTAATCCAATATTTTATTTATTATTAAATTTAACTAGATCTAAAAAATGGAGTTAATCATGCTTTAGAATAAAAAAAGAAAGAAATAATATGTGATCAAATAAATTCCAAAAAAAATGTACAAATTAAATTATCATAAAATTTAAGTAAAACATTGTATAAAAAAATATTAACTAAACCAATAACATTATAAATATTATAATCAAATATAAAAGTTGTTTGAACATAATCTATTAATGTCAATTATAAAAATCAATTTAATCCCTAATTGTTATATGATCATAAAAGTCAAAAGAAAATTTAGTTATGAGACATATCCTTAATTATAATTAATTTAACTATTAATTACAACTGACTAAGCTTTATTTAATTAGTTATTCATATAAAATATTAGAGCAAAATGATTAGGTCTTCTTTCCTAATTATTTCCTATATTTAATTAAAAGATTGATTTATGAAATATGATTGGGACCTCTTTCCCAACCCATTCCTTAAATCCATTTCAGAGGATAATTAATCAATTTGGCAAATTAAGTAAGAGAAATTGATTAATTAATTAATTATTTCATTAATCAAATCAAAATTACAATCATATTTGATCTAATTAATTCATGGATAGATCTTTAAGTGTTTAATAGCCTAAAGTGATTTAATGAAATTATGATTTACCCATAAGTGTTGGAAAATCATAAAATTAATTAATTAAGTTTCTTAATCTAATTAGTCAATAATTATGAGCTAATTATATTAGGCCCTTTCATTTCTTAGGATCATTGTAAGTTATTTTACATGCATATCATGTTGGCTCATAATAATTTAATTAATTACTTTAAAGAAACATAGGTAAGAGTTAATTAGTGATTTAATGCATATTACAACCTAATTAATCCATAAAATCCACTTAATTACATTTTATTAAACCAAATTAATTCACAAACATGGGAATGGGTTAGATCAACAAACTTTCCTTCATTTCATTAAATCAAATCGAAACATAAAAGTTAAAAGTGACATAAGAAACTTTGATTTGCTTGAAATGTTTTTATTTGATATGATTATCCTTGGGTTTGATTCATGCATTCATCTTTTGCAAAATTAATTAAATCAAATGGTTCCCTTTATGTCAAGCTTGCAAGTGTTGATTTTATTTAATATAAGTGTAGCTATTATCACTATTAAACTAAAGTTATTTTAAAAAGTTTAAACTACAACATTTGGAGTGTTAATATTTATAAATATTTATAAGCTTGCATGTGTCTATGGCTTAGAACATGTGATATGGAGTTCTCTTCTTTAGTCTATATGAATTTATAAAGTTTGAATGTTAACAAGTGTATAGTCCATTTGAAATGGACACAACATTTGTTTGAATTCATTCCAATGTATTTATATGTTAGAATTTAGATAGAACTTTAGCCCCAATGAGGTCTTTACCTCACTCCCTTAGTTTAACAATGGCAAAGTATCCACTTAAAACTTATATACACTTTTATGTGCATTTAGCTAATGAATAAAATCTCATTTTTCAACTTTAGTTCACATGTATAAATAATTCAATTGAAATAAATAAACCTTGTGCATGATTTTCCATTCTTGTAGTCATTTGTACATTCATATGTATTCAAGAATAGTGGGTATATCTAATCGGACATTTTGGGGATGCAAGGCTTTAAGTTGCCTAGGTCTTTATCTCATTCCCTAGTTTAACAATGGCAAAGTATCTTCTTAAAACTTTGATACACTTGTATGTGCATTTAGCTAATGAATTAAAACCTCATTTTCTACAAATATACACATCTAATGCTCATCATCTAAGTGTGCTAAAAAATATTATGTGCGTATATTTTAGATTAATATCATATACATGTTACATGTGATGGAGAGGAATGATTGAACATATGCCATGTGATAGTAATTCAATTGAATTAATCCTAAGATACCTTTCATATTAAATAAGATTATTAAAAGTGAGCCTAAACTTAAAATTAAGTTAAATTTTGTAATAAGCCATTCATTAAAGAGAACTAAATCAAATTCACATGCTTTAGAATGTGGCTTAAGGTAGGGATGAAAGAGGGCAATCCACTTTACTTCTCTTTATAAAACCTAATTGCTAAGTGTAATCAAATGAAACAAGAGAAAACACAAATTAAAATTCATAAATCAATTAAATAACTTTAATTGAAACCAACCCTTCATGTTAAATTAAATCCTTCTAAACTTAGAGAACTATAACTCTAATGCTAGCAAGACATACCACACAAGCCTTAACACACTCATTAGAATTAAGTCACTACTTCTAGCTTTATGTTGGGGTGGTGCTTGGTATGATGTATATTTTGGTTTGTGATGTATGATGTTAGTGTATGTATGTAGACGGATGGTAGGCCATGATTAGCCTAATCATATTTTACAAGGGATTATATTTATGGGGCTAATTAAAAATAAATAAAAATGCTCTCTTTGCAGGTTGCTTAAGCCCCTAAGCATTTTTCAAGTTAGGACAGGTGGGCTTGGTTACCCATGTGCAAGGTATTAAGCCCAAATTATGATATAACTGCTTGAGATTGTATGTATGTTTAACTAACCTCTATTCTATAGGTGTAGTTAGATTTACTATTCCTATTTTTAATATAATTTTTCAATTAAGAAATAGGACTAGTGCTATGGGGGATAAGGATGAGCATCGGCTAGAAGGCTTTATTCTGGGAGGCCATGTGATGTCTTTGAGTGGAGAAAATTAAATAAAAGAAAAGAAATAAAGACATGAAAAATGAAGAATGAAGATCGCCCATAGCATTCATTCATTATAAGTTGTAAGTATTATTTTATAGTTTTAGGTTGTATAAGGGTAAAGCTCGGCTACACATATTTTTTTTGGGTGTATGGTGATACCCGACTGCATCAACCTTTTATTCTTTCATGATAGTTATAAAAATTGGTTGATGATTTGTCAAGGATGTGTACTAGAAATGACATGCTTTTCTTAGTTTCTTAAATGATTGATGTTTTAATGTGTGGTCTGGATGCAATTAGGCTCTTAGGAAAAAATAAATTTTTTACCCAAATATAACTCATAAGTAAAGTTTTAAATAATTAATATCATCACATAAAGCCTAGGCATCAAATCAAGATAATTAAAATATTTAGCAATTCCTTAGCTGAATGTTGTATGTCTCACATCATGCATGCATATTGCTTCACTCTTACTAAGAGAGGGTTTCCATCCTTGCATGATAGGGGAAGGCTTGACCTTTGAGGGCCTCCTCTATGGTGGAAAACACCTCTTTCCCACTGATTTAGCTAATAATCTAACTTCATCATGCATATAGGCATACAAAATTCCAAATTCTTTATAAAAATTAAGTATCCAAAATCAAATAAAATTTAAAAAGATTTGTATTTGTAGATTAAGTCACTACTCATACCACTCATGCTCTAATCTCTTAGGGAGTGGATTTAAGGAATTTTGTCTCTTTCTAAATTAATAATAGCCCAACTATCTTGCAAATGCATAAGACTTGCCTACATGGTTTCAAAATCATAGGAGGAGTTAGTGGCCACCCTGGTTATATGCCCAAGAGGTCGTGGTTTATTCTCTCTTATGGAGGTGAACTTTATGCCCATTTTGCTTAGACTTAGGTCGCTTTGCTTGCTTATGACAACTCCCTAGATAAAGGGTATGAGGTTGCTATTTCATTCAAGCTACTAGCATAAATCTTCACCTCTTAGGCATTTCCACATCCTTGTGTTCTTGGATTATAAGTCCTAGCTTTCTAATAAAATGTTAATTTCAATAAAATTAATCTCTTCAACTTTAAACATATAATGCCCAACCATAGGATAGATTGGAATGCTCACTAGTCTTTCTAATATCATGAGCATTTCCTACTCATCCCCTCTGGCTTCGATAATAAGTCTACTAATTGAACAATCCTATTTAATTTTTCAGTTCAAATAATCTTTTGATAGTCTAGCCTTGAAATCTTTGGAGACCTTAATTTCTACTTTAATCAATAATATTCTTAAGTAATTCATATTCCTTAGGATGTAATTAACTATGGGGGCTTGCCTCCATAAGGAATTTAACGAACTCAACTTAAAATAAACCCTACTTTACTTTTCCATGTGAAGTAGGGGAAAGATCTCTAGTATATTCAAAAACCCATCATACCTTAGGAGTCCTTAATAGGTGATTAGGTCCATTATATGGTGATTATTTCTACCTTTCGAGATAGTGCATCATTCTTTAATGTCATACCTGATCACTTCAATAAGTACCCCCTAAGATCTACATGGTGTCCCACATCTCAAAAATAAACACCATAATTAATTTTTTTTAATGTTATCGCTAACAATTGGAAAGCTCCTTCACATCCTAATAATTCGATTAGGGGGATGAATAGACTCCGGTTTAAACTAAAATGACTTAAACAAAATCTGGTTTGCTTGAACAAGCATTATTTTTAAAATATTTTTGCTAATATGAAGGATATGGAAAATTTGGTTTGTGATCTTGATGTTTCTATTATGATGAAACCTTCCAAGATTTTGGAGTTAAAAGTGGTGAAGGATAAAATTATTAATTTTCAAAATATGGAAGAAACTTATTATCATCAAAAAGCTTCTAGTAAACATATTGGATATGGTGAAAAGAATTCTAGGCATTTACATGCTTTAGTTAATAAAAAGAGAGCTTTGAATACTATTTAGAAAATTAAAAATAATAATGGATAATGGATTATGAAGTATAATGATATTAAGGATTCGATAATTAATTATTTTAGAAATATGCTCAAAAAGAGTTGCTCTTATGATGCTATTTCTAAATCACACTTGATTCCTTCTATTATTATCAATGATGACAATGCTTTACTTACTATTTTGCCTAATGAAGATGAACATTTTAAAGTTCTTAATAGCATGAACATAGATTATGTTGTTGGAATGGAGGGTTTCACTACTCAATTTTTTCAAAATTATTATTTTATTATTAAAAATGATTTGATTGATGTTGTGGTTGATTTCTTTAATGGTAATCCTTTTCCTAGATATTTTTCTAGCACTTCAATTATTCTCGTACCTAAGAAATATAATCCAGACTATTGGAGTGAGTTTAGACCTATTAGTCTTTGCAACTTCTTCAATAAGCTAATTTCTGAATTATTGCCAATAGGCATAGTCCTCTTCTTCATAAGATTATCATTCTCAACCAAACTAGTTTTGTTAGAGGTAAATATATTTCATATAATATTTTACTTTCCCAATAATTAATTCATGATTTAGATGCTAAGACTAGAGGTGGAAACATCCTTTTTAAATTAGATATTACCAAAGCTTTTGATAATATATCTTGGGATTTCCTTTTTGATATTTTGAATTTATTTAGGTTTTCTGATATAATTATTTTTCCTATTAAAATTGTATTAATAATGCCTAGTTTTCTATTTTTCTTAATGGGGAAGCTTTGGGTTTCTTTCCTTCCTCCCATGGCTTAAGACAAGGGGATCCTTTATCTTCTACTTTATTTAACATTGTTGTTGAATACTTATCTAAGAGCATCAATGATTTATTCTTAAATAATCCTAGTATCTATTATAGAACTCTTGGTGATTTTCGTATTTCCCATTTAAGCTTTGTGGATGATTTCATTATATTTTGCAATGCTTCTATTCATCATATCAAGAATATTAAATATATTTTAAGTACATTTCGTAGAGAAAGTGGTCTTACTATCAATGATAATAAAAGCTATTTTATTACTTCTTCTAGTATCTCCAATAATAAAATCAATCACATCCTGCATATCACTAATTTTAAACATCAACATTTACCTCTTAAGTACTTTATGCTCCTCTTTTCGAAGGTCCAAAATGATCCCATCTTTTTGATGAGTTTATTCAAAAAAGTTTAAATAAAATTTCTATTTGGGAATCTCATTTACTCTCGTTTGGTGGCAGGCTCACTATTCTTAAAAGCACTCTCAATTTAATGCCTCTATATTTGATTCAAACTATTATTCCTACTAATTCTACTCTTATCAGAATTGATCATTTTCTTAATAAATTTTTTTGGGGATCTAATAATTCTATTAAAAGAATGCATTGGACATCCTACATAAATGTTGTGTTCATTTGGGTGAAGGTGGTCTTGGTTGCAAACCTATTCGTGATGCTATTATTGCCTTCTCTCATAAGCTCTTGTGGAATTTTAGAAAGAATGATAGCCTTTGGGCTAATTTTAAGATGGAAAAATACTACCAATGTAAACACCCACTTATCTGTGCTTATAAATTTTTGACTCTCCGATTTGGAAATAGCTTTGCTCCATTAAATGGGTTGCTGAATCCATAATATCTTGGGGTGTTCATTTGGGTTCATCCTTCTTTTGGCAAGAAAATTGGATTGGCAATGGATCTATTTACTACCTTTTATCTACGGACTCTACCGCTACTATCAAAGTTAACTCTTTTGGCTTAATAACAATAAAATGAATTAAACTTAAAATTATCTCTATTTATCTTTTCGATAACTTAATAACAAACCTGATCAAAATATTTTTTAAGCTCTCTTACAATGGTGAATTCGTTCATAAAGAGGTTTGGAATTTTATTAGAGAGAACCAGAACTCCTCTAATGTTTTCATTAAACTTTGGAACAATATCATTCCCATTTTTTATTTGATTTTAGCTTGGAGGATTTTGAATAACTTTATTCTTGTAGATTTCTTTAGAATAAAGGGTTTTGTTTACCTTCTTAGTGCTATTGTTGCTTTCATATTGAAAATGTTAATCATGTTTTTCTCAATGGTGCCATTGCTTCCAAATTATGGATATGGTATGATGATTTATTTAACACTAACTATTTTCATGGTTTCCTTTCTTTATATCAACTTCTTGAAGCTTGTTTCCAAAAACCAAAGGTCATATCAAAATCTTAATTGTTATTACTTTTATTTTGGTTCATTTGGATGGATAGAAATGATGCTAAATATCATGGTATTCCTATGAATCATAAAAGGATCTGGCTAGAACTAAAGAAATAATTCATGCTTTGTTTAATGCTAATTTAATTAGTAACATCCATTTTAGAAGTTACAAATTTGTGGCTAAAAAATTAGGTCTCATTCTGCCTAATGTTTCTTTCAATAAGGCTATTAGAATTATCCATTGGATCAAACCTAATGAGAACTTTATTAAAATCAATAATGATGGTTTAGTTTCACTAAATAAATATGGTTGTGGTGGCATTATTAGAGATTCTAAAGATACTATCATTTGTGCTTTTGCTTATCCCTCAAAGCATGTTATCTTATTTATGCTCTCACTTATGGTTGTTAATAAAACTATTGATAGTTTTTGAACAAAGGCTTTTAATATTTGGATTGAAGTTGACACTCTTCTTTTTACTTGATATGCTCACTTCTAATAAAATGGGAAATACTGACTTATTTTATCTCCTTAATCACACCAAAACCCTCCTCTCTTAAGTTTGCTACAAAATTTCTCATATTCTTCATGAAGGTAATGCTTGTGTGGATTTCCTAGCCAATTTGGGTGCTGAATTAAATGAGCTCACTATATTAGATAATCAAAATTACCTATGATAGGCTTGGTTAATCTAGATTGCTGACTACCTTACTGAGACTTTAACTTGTGGCTTTTTCTATTGGTCTTTGGCTATGGTGTTTTCTTTGAGCCTTTTTATTGATTGCTGCTTTTGTTCTTTCCCATATTAAAATTGCTCCTTGCTATTCTTCTTTAGGGTCTTGGCTAACCTCATTTTCTATGAGTGCTACCTTGTTTGGTGGATGCTACTGATTGTTTCTACCTTCTGCCTGGTTGTCTTGGGTGGTGTTTGTTTGAAGGCTATTATTAGTCTTTTCATTTCTATCTTAGTGTTGGGCTTTTTGGCGATTGCTGCTTTCTTTTTCTATTTTGGCTTGCTGGCTACTGATTGTTGGTTGTTCCTCTCACTTATGGCTTGAAGCTTGATGTTTTGTGGTTGTTGCCTTCTTATTTTTTCTTTGGTGGTGGCTATTTTTTCTCTAGGGTCTAGAAGGGACCTTATTTTGCTTTCTCATTCCTTTCCTCCTGGTTTGCCGGGTTGGTGGTCCTCCTAGGCTTGCCTTATTTTATTTTCAATTGCCAAATAAGGTTGCTAAATGGTCTCCACTATTTGATATTAAAGAAGAATCCCCAATTATTTCTTTGATTTCCATCCCAAATATGCAAATTCATTTTGAAAACCAGGAATTCCTTTTTTCTGTGGGTGCCTTATTTGGTTGGCCATTGCATATTGATCAAGCAACGGCTACAAAATCTCAACCTTCAATGGCTAGAATCTTGTTGAATTGGACATTACCAAGAAACACCCCAAAGAAATCTAGTTGGGATATGAAAATTATGGTTATATGCAAAGAATTGAATTTGAAAATTTCCTCTTTTTGTTCTCACCGCAAAATCCATGGGCATGATAATTTGAATGTTCCATTCATCTTCACCTAAAATAAAATCCCAATTAAGTAAACTTCTATTCCTAACCCTAGTCCGACCACTGTTAAATATCAAAAAACTACTTTGGAAAAAAAGGATTCTTTGAATGTTCCTAATAACGCTGATTGACCTTTTATTTCTTCTGAGCAATTGAAGGTTTCTAATGTGAACAATAATAGCTTTTCTAAACTTTTAAATGAGGATTTTGTTTCCTCTAATTCGATCTTTGCAACCTTGCTGGCTTTGATAGATGAAAATGAAGCTTTAATGGAAAACATAAATGAGGAATTTAATATAATGCAGCATTCTAATTCAATGAAGAATCTGGCTTTAATACCTCATGATAATTAGGTTGATAAATTTGATTCCATATTTCAAATTTAGTATAATTTAATTTCTCAAAAAGATTTGTTTTTATCTAATAATTTGGCTAATGATGAAGAAGGGTTTGGTGTTCCCACTTGCCTTCTTAAAAAATCAGATTTTGCTCCCTCCCTTGCTATTCTCGAAGCTCATTTATCTTTAATAAATTCCAGTGTCTTGGAAGAAGGAGAATTCACTTCTCATCAATAGATTTCTCCTAAATCTGTGAATAATGTTGCTAAATCATTTTTGGATGATGATTTAAAGGGCAAAGAAAATGGCTTCCAAACTTTCTATTCAAAAAAGAAAAAAAATGTTAAAAATTTTTCTCTCAAATTGCTAAGAAACACTAGAACTGTTGCACCCTCCCTCTCTTCTCTCAAGTAACTTTTACTCCACCCCCCCCCCCCCCCCTTTTCTTTCTTTATGTTTAATTTTTTAGTTTGGAATGTTAGAGGGATTGGTACCCTCTATTCATAATCAGTATTAGAAATTTTATTGTATTCATAATATCTCTTTACATATTATTCTTGAGCCACTTATTCATGAGCTAGAATGATCAATTTCAATAATTTTTCTCTAATGTTTGTAATAAGATTTGTTTTTTGAAATAACTTTGTAAGAATTTCTATTCTTGATGATTTTTATCAAGTTGTCAATGCTCAAATCTCTTATGGTGATTATTGTGTTTTGGGCTCTTTTGTTTACGCATCTTGTAATAGATCTAGTAGAAATATTCTTTGGGATAACTTGACTAATTTTGCCACCTCTATCAATAAACCTTGGTTTTTTGGTTGTGATTTCAACACTACTTTGTTCTCTTCTAAATGAAGTGGTGGTTGCTCTCCTAATATTCATTCCATGAAAGAATTTATTAATATGATCTTTGTTTGTAATTTGATTAATATTTGTTTTAAGGGTTCTAATTATACTTGGCAAAACTCTAGACTTTGGCAAAGGTTGGACCAGATTCTTTTTAATACTCATTGGATTACTCAATGGCTTATTAATTCTATCAATCATTTATGCAGAACCTTATCTGATCATGGTCCTCTTTTAGTTTCTATTAAAGATAATTCTAATAGATTAAAAAATTTCTTTCATTTTAGATTTCAGAACATGTGGATTTAGCATATTAAGTTTTCCAATGTTGTGGCTAACAATTGGAAAGCTCCTTTACATCCTGATAATTCTATTATGGGGATGAAAAGACTTTAGTTTAAGCATAAAATACTTAAACAAACTTTGGGTTGGTGGAACAAGCATTATTTAAAAAACCTTTTAGCTAATATCAAATATATGGAAAAAATTGGTTTGTGATCTTGAAGTCTCTATTATGTCAGATACTTCAAATATTAAGGACTTGACTGAGGTGAAAAATAAGCTTATTAATTTTCAAAATATGAAAGAGACTTATTGACACCAAAAAAGTTGCTAGTAACACATTATAGATGGTGCATGAAAAGTAGCTATTTCCATGCTTTAGTTAATAAAATGAGAGCCTTAAATAATATTCAAAAAATTAAAGATGACAAGGTGAATGGATTATACAATAATTCATATTAATTACTTTAGAAATATGTTCTTATGAAGCTATTTCTAAATCACACTTAATTCCTTCTATTATTACCAATGATGATAATAATTTTCTTATTATGCCTAATGATGAAGAATAAATTTTAAAGTTCTTAATAGCATGAACATAGATTTTGGTTGGGAGGAAATCCTTTTCCTAGATATTTCTAGTAGATAAATATTCTAGAGTGATTTTAGAACTGTTAGTCTTTACACCTTCTTCAATAAGCTGATTTCCAAAGTTCTTGCCAACAGGCTTAGTCTTTTACTTCATAAGATTATCTCTCTAAACCAAATTGGTTTTGGTAGAGGTAGATCTATCTTTGATAACATTTTACTTGCCCAAGAATTAATTCATGATTTAGATAAAAAGTCTAGAGGTGGAAACATTCTTTTCAAATTAGATATTACTAAAGCTTTTGATAATATCTCTTGGATTTCCTTTTCCATATTCTAAATTTATTTGGGTTTTCTACTAAATTTATTTTCTTATTAAAATTATATTAATAATGTATAGTTCTCTATTTTTCTTAATGGGGAAGCTTTGGGCTTCTTTCCTTCTTCCCATGGCTTAAGATAATAGGATCCTTCATCTATTGTTTTATTTATTATTGATGTTGAGTACATGTCTAGGAGCAACAATTTAGTTATTCTTAAATAATCCTAGTATGTACTACAAAACTTTTGGTGGTCTTCCTTTTTCCCACTTTAACTTTGTAGATGATTTTATTATTTTCTGCAATGTTTCTATTCATCATATCAAGAACATCAAGATTTTTTTAAATAAATTTGGTAGAGAAAGTGGTCTTTCTATCAATGATAACAAAAGCTATTTTATTACTTCTTCAAGTATCTCCAATAATAAAATCAATCAAATTCTTGCATATCTTTAATTTTAAACATCAACATTAACCTCTTAAGTACTTGGGTACTCCACTTTTTAAAGGTCCAAAATGATCCCTCCTCTTTGATGAGTTAATTCAAAAAATTTTAAATAAAATTTTTGTTTAGGAATTCCATTTACTTTCCTTTGGTGGTAGGCTTACTATCCTTAAAAGCACTCTCAATTCAGTCCCTCTTTATTTGATTCAAACTATTATGCCCACAAATTGTACTCTTATTAGAATTGATCGCATGCTTAATAAATGTTTTTGGAGGTCCAATAATTCTATTAAGAGATTGCATTGGACTTCCTGGCATAAATGTTGTGGTCCTTTGAGTGAAGGTGGTCTTAGTTGCAAACCTATTCATAAAGCTATCACTGCCTTCTCTCATAAGCTCTGGTGGAATTCTAGAAGGAATGATAGCCTTTGGGCTAATTTTATGATGGAAAAATATTGCCAAGGTAAACACCCTCTTACCTAACCTTATAAAGTTGGTGACTCGCCAGTTTGGAAAAGGCTTTGCTCCATTATATGGTCTGTTGAATCCTTAATATCTTAGGGTATTCATTCGGGTTTTTCTTTTGGCAAGACAATTGCATTGGCAATGGCTCTATTGACTCCCTTTTATCTACAAACTCTACTGCTGCTATCAAAGTTAACTCTTTTTGGCTTAATAACAATTAAAATAAAAACAAACTTGAGAACGACATTCTATTTCTTTTTTTTGACAAGTTTTGCAACATCGCTATTTTTCTAATAAATCGATCAAATTCTTTTCAATCTCTTACAATGGTGATTTCGTTCTTAAAGAGGTTTGAAATTTTATTAGAACACCTCTAATGTTTCATTAAACTTTGGAATAATATCATTCCCATTTCTTATTCTGTTTTAGCTTGGAATATTTTGAATAACTTTGTCTTTGTTGATTCTTTGCTCTAGCTTAAAGGGTTTTATTTACCTTCTAAGTATTATTGTTGCTTTCATATTGAAAATGTTAATCATGTTTTTGTCAATGGTGCTACTACTTCCAAACTTTGGATATGGCATGATGATTTATTTAACACTAACTATTTTCATGGCTGTTTCATTATATCAACTTCTTGAAGTTTGTTTCCATAAAATTGTGTAAGGTCATATCAAAGTTTTAATTGCTATTGCCATTATTGGTTCTTTTGGATGGATAGAAATGATGCTAAATATCATGGTATCCCTATGAACCATAAAAGGATCCTTACTAGAACTAAAAAAATTCATACTTTGTTAAATGCATATTTAATTAGTAATCTTCACTTTAGAGGTTATAAATTTGTAGCTAAAAAAATCGAGAATCACTTTGCATGATGATCCTTCCTACAAGAGTATTAGGATGATACATTGGATTAAGCCTAAAAATTTTTTTCTTAAGATCAATACTGATGGTTCTGTTTCCCTAAACAAATATGGCTATGGTGGAATTCTTATGATTTTAAAAGTAATCATTTGTGCTTTTGCCTACCCCTCAAAGCTTGTTCTATATTTATGTTGAACTCATCGTTAATAAAGCTATTGATATTTGTTTAAGAAAAGGCCTCTTTAATATTTGGATTGAAGTTGATGCTCTTCTTTTAATTTATATGCTCAAAAATAAAAAAATGGAAAATGCTGACTTATTTTATCTTCGTAATCACACAAAAAACTTCTTTCTCAAGTTTGCTACAAAAATTTTCACTTCTTCATGAAGGTAATGCTTGTTCGAGGCTAATTTGGGAGGAGAATTAAATGAGTTCACTTTATTTGATAACCATAGCTTACCTAAGCATATGCGTGGTCTAGTCAATCTAGATAACAAGGACTATCTTACCTCATTTTAACCTTATGCTATTTTATTGATCTTTTTGCTATGGTGGTTTTATTCAAACTATTTTTTGGTTGTTTATTTTGTGTTTCCCCCACTAGGAAGTGGGTTTTTTTTTAATTTATTTCTATACTTAAACCCCCTTCCTCTTAACCCCATTCTATACTTGACAAACCCTTTTTTAGGTCATAGTGGTTATAATTGATGTCACTCTCCTCTAAGACTGGTGGTTTTCTTTCTATGGGTCATGCTATGCTTCTTTTGTCACACATCTAGTGATTTTTTGAGGGTCTCCTATTTGGTTGTGGTTGTGCCCATTTTTGGCCTACCCCTTTTATTAATGGATTTTGGTTTTGGTTTTGTATATGGCCTAATTCGAATTGGATTTTTGGCTACTATGGTTGGCTCTACTGGTTGCTGCGATTTGCTTCTTCCATTTTCCTGGTTGTTTTGGGTGGTTATTTTTTCATGGCTACTATTGGCCACTTCTGCTTGGCTTAATTTTGGGTTTTTTTGTGGTTGATGTTCTCCTTTCTTGGTTTGCCTTGGGGCTTTCGCTTGGCTTTGCCTTGTGGATTAGAGGTATCTTCTATGGTTATTATCTTCCTATTTTCTCCTTTGTGGTGATTGACTCTTTGGGAATTGGAAAGGGTTTTTTTATCTCTAGCCTTGTTCATTTCCTTATAGTTTTGTCGCTTGTTTGGTGGTCCTCCTTGGCCTTCGTCTGGCTGGGTGACTACCATTTTTTTTTTCTTGGTTATTTTTGAGATCTCCAGGTGGGTTGTGGCTTTGTCTGTTGTTGTTCCTTCCCTCTTTTTTGTATTTTGCCTTTGGTTGATTTTGTTGACTAGGTTGGTTGTCTTGGCTACGAGTTGGAAGGCGTGGATGTGTTTATGTTTTAATGGTTGGTTTAGGTGCTTTTTGGGTTCAATAGTTGAGTTTCTCCTCTTAGGTTGGTTATCCTCTCTTGGGTGCAGCTGCTTTTCTTTTGTTTTTGTTCCTAGTTTGGGTGTCAGGTTTTCTACTACTCTAATTTCTCTTATTGCTCATCCTGTTGACTGCTAGCCTAGGTGGTTTTGTTGGTTTTTTGGTGGTGGGGGATATGAGTTCTTGTGATTTTTTTGGTCATGTTTTAGGACTTGTTGTCCAGGGTTAGCTGCTTGAGGGGTTTTTTTTTATTGTTGTCTTGCCTTGGATGCTTGTGTTGTGGCTTGGTGTTGTGGGATTTATGTTGGCTATTAGTATTAACTCCCTCTAGTTTATTTGGCTCTCTTTATTTCTTAATATTTGCCTCTTGGTTGGTGGTTGGGGATTTGTTGTTCTTTTGGATGCCTTGGTGGTGGTTTTGATGGTAATTTCTAGATACCCATTTTAGCCTCTCTATGTTGTGGCTTTCCTCTCTCTCTGCTACTTATCTCCTACTATTTTCTATTTGGGTGGAGGTTTTCTGGATTTGGATTACTAGTGCTCTGAGATTGGTTGTTGTTTTGCCTTTGGGATTGTTTTGCTGATTGTGTTGTTCCCCATTTATGCTAACTACCCCTTTTTGTTTCTCTTCCTTGGTGGTGCCTTTGGAGTTACTGCTTGGTTTATTTTAGCTTGGCCACTGATCCTATTGTAACTTCTGGGATGTTGGCTTTAAGTAATTAGTTTATTGTGGGTTTTGCTTGGTGGGTTGGCTACTGGCAGGCTGCTAGCTGGCTATTTTTTAATTATTTGGTGCAGGAACTAGATCACTATGGACTATTTTGCCTTGGATGGTTGCTTATATGAGGTATACTTGCTATGATGGCCTTGATGTTTCCTCATATCTTCTCTCTAGTTTATAGCATGGATATGATTGTAACCCTTCTCATGAAGTTTGGATGCTCATATGTATTATTGCCCTTGAGATGATCTTAATTCATGAGCCTTCTCTTTCCTCTTTCTATTATCTACTTTATCTTTTCTCTTGAGCTATGACCATTGCCTTTATAGTGTTTTGTAGATTTCTTTTGGTTGGAACTTCATAGATGGAATGATCTTTACTACCAACTCAAGTTGTTGGTGGATCTTGCTTATCTTGACTTCTCAAGGATCATGAGCCCCGACTAGTCTTTACTACTTTCTTGAGTTATATTAGTCTTATTTTGGGTCTTTTCTTAGTTGCTTTTAAGCTATTGTATTTGCTCTTTAATTTTTTTCCATTATACTTAAATGAGGGTTTAGCTCTTTAGGTTTCTTATAGCTTTGTGAGCAGTAGAACTTTGTGCTTTACCCCATTTAAGGACATTGTATCCTTTATTTTTATGGTAATAAATTCAAACTTTCCTAAAAAATCCCTAAACACTAAATGCCAAACCGAACCCTAAACCCTAAATCCTAAACCCTAAATCATAAAGCTAAAATCTAAAAAAAAATAAAACCAAAAAATAAATAAATAAAAAAATACCTAAACCAAAATAAAATAAATAAAATAAAATAAAATAAAACCTAAACTAAAACCTAAATCAAACAGAAAATAAAATTAAAAATAAAACTAAAACAAAATAAAATAAATAAACCTAAACTAAACTAAAAAATAAAAAACCTAAATAAAAAAAAAACTAAACCAAACTAAAATAAAATAAAATAAAAAACCTAAACCTAAAAATAAATCAAAAGATTAACCTAAATTTAAATTAAAAAAAAAACTAAACCCTAAATGAGAAAAACCTAAACCTTAAATAAAAAATAAAATAAACCTAAACCAAAACTAAAATAAATAAAACCTAAACCTAAGTAAAATAAATTAAATTGAAACCTAAACCTAAACTAAATAAAATAAAACTAAACTAAAAAAATAAAACCTTAAAATAACCTAAAATAAAAATCTAAAACCTAAACCTAAAAAAAACCTAAACCTAAACCTAAAAATAAAAATAAAACATAAGCCTAAAAAATAAAACAAAAATAAAACTAAACTAAAAAATAAACCTCAACCTAAACCTAAACCTATAAAATAAACTAAAATAACTAAAATAAATAAACTTGAAATAAAAAAACTAAACTAAATAAAAATAAAAATAAATCTAAATAAAATTAAAAAATAAAATAAAATAAATTAAATAAATAAAACTAAATAAACTTAAACCTACAAGTTTACATAATTAAAAATAACCCAAAACCTTAAATAAACCCTAAACCTAAACCCAAAACCTTAAATCCTAAAGCCTAAAACCTGAAACCTGAAACCCTAAACCCTAAACCAAAAATCTCAATCCCTAAAACCTACAACCCTAAACCCTTAATCCTAAGCCCCAAACCCTAAACCCTAAATCTTAAAACTTAAAAACCTAAAACCTAAACCTAAACTAAATAAAACCTAAAAAATAAAATAAATAAAAAAACCTAAATCTAAATAAAATAAAAAAATAAAATAAAATAAAAACCAAAACTAAAACCTAAACCTAAACCTAAACCTAAACCTAAACCTAAACTTAAACTTAAAAATAAAAATAAAATAAAATAAAATAATAAAAACTAAACTAGAATAAAATAAATAAACATAATTAAAAAAAACCTAAACCTAAAATAAACCCTAAATCTTAAACTCTAAACCTTAAACCCTAAACCCTAAAAGCTTAAACCCAAAACCCAAAACCCTAAAACCATAACATTAAACTAAAATAATGTAAAATAAAAACTAAATAATAACCTAAGCCTAAAAAATAAACCTAAAATAAATAATAAATAAAACCTAAATCGAAAATAAACAAAATAAAATAAACCTAAACCTAAACTAAAATAAACTAAACTAAAATAAATAAAACCTAAACCACAACGTAAAATAAACTAAACCTAAACCATAAACTAAATAAATTAAAATAAACTAAAAATAAACCTAAACCTAAACTAAAAAAATAAAACCTTAAAATAAACCTAAAATAAATGAAAACCTAAACCTAAAATTAAATAAACCTAAACCTTAAAAACTAAAATAAAAATAAAACTAAGGTAAAAAATAAACATAAACCTAAATCTAAACTTAAAAATTATATTAAAATAAAAAACCTAAACTAAAATAAATAAACCCAAAATAAATAAACTGAACTAAATAAAAGTAAATAATAAACTTAAATAAAAATAAAAAATAAAATAAACTAAAAGAAATAAAAAATAAACTAAATAATCCTAAACCTACCAGTTTACTTAATTTAAAATAAACCCTAAACCTAAAATAAACCCTAAACTGTAAAAAAACCCTAAACCATAAAACCTTAAACCTTAAGCCCTAAACGCAAAAAATCATAAACCATAAACCCTAAATCCAAAACTAACCTAAACCCTTAACCCTAAACCCTAAACTAACCCTAAGCCCCCTACAACCTTAAACCGTAAACCCCTACAACCCTAAACCCTAAACCCTAAATGCTACAAGCCTAAACCTTAAACCATCAAAAACCTAAAGCCTAAAGCCAAAATACTAAACCCTAAACCCTAAACCCTAAACCTTAACCCTAAACCCCAAACTCTAAACTTATTTCAATTTTTTGGCCTGAGCTGGGTTATTTTTTTTACCTCTAGCTTTTGTGTTGGCCTAGTGGTTGCTACGGTTCTCTTTCCAAAGATGGGTTGGTTGGCTTTTAAAGCTGGCTACTTCTCCCTTATTACTCAGTTGGTGGATGAGATGGTTTCTACTGGCTTTATTTGCACTAGTTGGTTTGTTGGCTCTCCTCTTGAACACACTAATTTTTTTTGCAAGTTTTTCATGGTTAGATAGGTGGCCTTCCTAGGGGAACTTGTATTGGTTGTTACCTTCGAACCTTTTTGTAGAATTTCATAGCTACATTTTGGGATTTGTCTAGTTCTTATTATTTATTATTAGATACTTCTTTTGCCTTAGTTTTGGGTTTAGTAATTCTCTAAGATTAGCCTCTATTGGGTGCATTATTTGTAGCACATTTTACATTGTTATTATGCTTCGTCGGGTTAGTTAGTTTTAGTTTCTGGAATTTGGTTTGGCAAGTCGCTAGCTACTATTATTTTCCTTTCTATGGTTTCTGAGCTTCTTTGGAACTCTATTGTATGGTGCTTTGTTGGTTTTCTACTTTTCCTTGGCTGATTGGGATGCTTCCTTTGTTGGTTAGTTATTATGGGATATTCTCTGGTGGTTGCCTTATGGCGATTTCTATAGATATGGTTGGAGGACTTTAGTTATCCTTGGAATCTTGGTTGGTTGATATTTTCTTGTCTTCTTTTCCTTATTCTTGGACAATTTGTTGGAGCCTTTTGTCTGGATAAACCTTTGTAGATCCATTTAGATTGGACTTTGGTTTCTAGTGATTGGCCTTTGGCCCCTTTGTGTGATTTATCTTTGTGATTTGCACTAGATGACTTATGTTTCCTTCTTGATGGTTTCATTTTTGAGTTGTTTAGTTGTGGTTGCTCACCCTAGTTTGGCTTGGTGATTGCTACTTGTTAGGACTTTGGCTTGAGGGGTCCTATCTTGGTTTTGTTGGCTATTTCTATGTTAATTGCATGGGTCTGGTGCTTGCTTTCTGTTGGTTATAGGTTTTCCCTTATTTGGTGCTTTGGATAATGGCTATTGTTGGTGTTCTAGCTTTGTTCTAGCCTCTCTCTAGGTTATTGTGATTAGTCAGTGGTTTTGTTTGGTGGTTTGCTACTAGTTGGGATTGCTCTTTGTTAAATGGCGGATCGAACTCTATAGACTGTTGGCCTTGGATGTTTTTTGCATCGTATCCTATAATGGCTTTGATGTTACTCACCTCTTCTCGGTTGGTAGCATTACATATGATTGAAACCCTTCTTTATAAGTTTGGTTGTTCATATGTATTATTAACTTGAGATGATCCTAACGAGCTTGAGCTTTCTGCTCGCCTCTCAATTTCCTCTCTTTATCCTTATCATTTTAGCTATGACTTTTGCCATGTAGTGGTGCAAATTTCTTTTACAAGTTGAAACTTTATAGAGGAATGGTTGATACTCCAACCCAAGTGTTGTTGCTATGGATCTTGCTTATCTTGCTTTCTCAAAGATATCATGAACTATTGCTAACTCATTCTTTTATTATTTTCCATATTTATTTTAGTCTTACTCTATGTCTTTTTCTATTATGCTTTTTAGCTGTTGTATTTTCTCTTTTATTTTGTTTTCTTTTTCTAATGTACTTAGATGGGAGTTTAGCTCTTTAGGTTTCTTGTAGCTTTGAGAGGAGTAAACCCTAAACCATAACTGTAAACCCTAAACCCTAAATCCTAAATCTTGAACCCCAAACCATAAACCTAAACCTAAAGTAACTAAATAAATTTAAAATAAACCTAAACCCTAAAACCTAATAAACCTAAACCCTAAGAATGGGCAGAGCCTTGATGATAGGAACATCACCATCAACAAGGCTAAGTCTAGATCTGGTGGTGCAGGAGAAGGTAGAGGTGGTTGTTATTGTAGTGGTGGTGGTGGATCTGGAGGTGCGGCTGGATTTGGAGGTGGTGGTCGGAGCAGTGGTGGTTATGGTGGTGGGAGGACCACTGAAGGTTGCTGGTGTGTGGCAAAGGGAGAGAATAGGATATGATGGTGGATCCTGCTCGAGAGGCCAGGTGATGGGAACTAGAGAAATCGAAGAATGGTCGATTTAATCTTTGCTTATGGAATTCATTATAATAGAGAGTTCATGCAATCTGTTTTTGATTTGCTATGCATAATTTTGATCTATGTAGTCTCTTGTGTCTTAGAAAACTTGGTGTGTTACTTGGTTGATGAAATTGAAAAGAAGAAATGTTGAATCTGAATTTGTTCTATGTTTAAAAAAAAGAACCAAAAACCCTAAGCCCTAAACTGAAATTTGAACCTTAAACCTAAAACTTAAACCATAAACCCTCAACCCTAGAAACCCTAAACTCTAAACCCTAAACCCTAAACCTTAAACCACAAAACTCTAAACCCTAAATCATAAAACCTAAAACTTAAAACCTAAACCCTAAAACCTAAATGCTAAACCCTAATCCCTAAACCCTAAACCCTCAACCCCAAACCCTAAACCCTAAACCCTGAACCCTAAACTAAACCTAAACCAAAAACCCTAAAAAGCTAAAAACCTAAACCTAAATTAAATATAACCTAAAAATAAAATAAATAAACAAACCTAAACCAAAAATAAAATAAAACCTAAACTAAAATGTAAACCAATACCTAAACCTAAACTTAAAGAAAATTAAATAAAAAATAAAACTAAGCTAAATTAAAATAAATAAAAGCCTAAACTAAACTAAAAATAAAACACCAAATTAAAATAAAACTAAACCTAAAATAAAAATAAAATAAAATAAAACTAAATAAAAAACCTAAACCTAAAAAAATAAACCAAAAAATAAGTAAAAATAAAACTTAAACCCTAAAATAAAAAAGCTAGACCTAAAATTAAAATAAAATAAACCTAAACCTAAACTAAAATAAACTAAGCTAAAATTAAATAAACTAAAAATAAACTAAACCAAAATTAAATAAACTAAAAATAAACCTAAACCTAAACTAAAAAATAAAATCTTAAAGTAAACCTAAAATAAAACTAAAACATAAACCTACAAAAATGAAATAAAAACTTAAACCTAAACCTAAAAATTAAAAATAAAACCTAAACCTATAAAATAAAAAAAAATATAACTAAACTAAAAATAAACCTAAACCTAAACCTAAAAAATAAACTAAAATAAAAAACCTAAACTAAAATAAATAAACCAAAAATAAAAAATCAAAACTAAATAAAAATAAAAATAAACCTAAATAAAAAGAAAAATAATAAAATAAACTAAAATAGATATAAAAACTAAATATACAAAATAAACCTAAACCTATGAGTTTACCTAATTCAAAATAAAAATAAAAATATAAAAATATAAAAATAAAAATAAAAATAAAGAAAATCCTAACCCTAAACCCTAAACCCTAAAATTAACCCTAAACCCTAAACCCTAAACTCTAAAACCGTAAACCCTAAACCCTAAACCCTAAACCCAAAACCCAAAATCCTAAAACCATCAACCCTAAACCCCAAACCTAAAACCCTAAACCCTAAACCCTAAAAACCAAAAAACCTAAACCTACATAAAATAAAACATAAAAATAAAATAAATAAAAAAACCTAAACCTATATAAAATAGAAAAATAAAATAAAATAAAAAGCTAAACTAAAACCTAAACCTAAACCTAAACCAATACCAAAAAAAATAAAAAAAATAAAACTAAACTAAAATATAATAAATAAAAATCGAAAGTAAACTAAATATAAAATAAATGCAAAAATAATAAGCCTAAATAAAATAAAAATAAATTAAACCTTAAATAAAATGAAATAAAAACTAAATAAAACCTAAACCTAAAAAATAAATAAAAATAAAACCTAAACCCTAAACTAAAAAGTAACCAAAACTTAAAATAAACAAAATAAAATAAACCTAAACCTAAACTAAAATAAACTAAACTAAAATAAATAAAACCTAAACCTAAGCCTGAAATAAACTAAACATAAACCCTAAACAAAATAAAATTAAATAAAATAAAAATAAACCTAAACCTAATCTAAGAAAAAATAAAACCTAAAATAAACCTAAAATATATACGTAAAACATAAACCTAAAAAAATAAAATAAAAACCAAAACTAAACCGTAAAAAAATAAAACCTAAACCTAAAATATAAAATAAAATAAAGTAACCTAAAAGTAAACATTGACTAAACCCAAACCTAAAAAAAAAAAAAACTAAAATAAAAAACCTAACTAAAATAAATAAACTAAACTAAATAAAATTAAAAAATGAACCTAAATAAAATTAAAAATAAAATAAACTAAAATAAATAAATAAATGAACTAAATAAACTAAGTAAACCTAAGCCTACCAGTTTACATAATTTTTTAAAAAACCCTAAACCTAAATTAAACCAAAACCCTAAACCCTAAAAAACCATAAACCATAAACCCTACACTCTAAAAAACCCTAAACTCTAAACTCTAAACTAATACTAAACCCTAAATCACATACAACCCTAAACCAAACCCAAAACAAAATACCCTACAACCCTAATCCTAAACCCTAAACTCTAAACCTTAAACCCTCAAAACCCTAAACCCTAAACCTTAAACACTAAAACCTAAACCCTAAACCCTAAACCCCAAGCCTAAACCCTAAACCTTAAACCATAAATTCTAAACCCTAAACTTATTATCACTTTTTAGCATCAGTTGGGTTATGTTTTTGACCTCTAGATTTTGGGTTGGTCTGGTGGTTGCTACCTGGTGGTTCTTGCCTTTGCAGCCTAGGTTGGCTTGGTTCTTTTTTGTACTCTTCTTTGCTTTCTAGTTTGCTAGTGGATGAGATGTTTTATCTTTATTTTATTTTTGCATTGGTTGGTTTATTGGCTCTCATCTTGAACTCGAACTACTTTTTCTTGATGGTTTCATTTCTAGTTGTTTAGTCATTTGTGGTTGTTCACCCTCATTTGGCTTGGACGCTACTTGGCACTTTGGCTTGAGGGCTCCTATCTTGGTTTGGTTGGTTATTTATCTAATTGGCATTGGTCGTGCTTGGATGATGGTCGTTTCCTTGGTTTGGAGCTTCGATGGGTATTTGGATAATGGTTGTTGTTGGTGTTCTGACTTTATTCTAGCCTCTCTCTAGGTTATTATGATTAGTCTGTTGTAGTTTTTTTTTGGTGGTTTGGCTTCTAGATGGTTGCTGGCTGATAGCTCTTTGTTTAATGGTTTAGAATCTAGAACTCTATGGACTACTAGCCTTAGATGTTTGCTTGTATCAAATATGCTGGCTATGATGGCTTTGATGTTACTCACCTCTTCTCTCTGGTTGGTAGCATTACATATGATTGTAACCCTTCTTTATGAAGTTTGGATGCTCATATGTATTGTTTCCCCTTAGGATGATCATAACTGAGCTTGAGCATTCTCTTTCTCAACTCTCTCATTTTCTTCTCTTTATCCTTATCCTTTTTAGCTATGATTTTTGTGTTTGTAGTGTTTTACAGATTTCTTTTATAGGTTGAAACTATACATAGGGAATGGTCATTACTCAGTCAACCCGAGTGTTGTTACTATGGATCTTGCTTATCTTGCTTTCTCAAAGATATCATGAACTATTTTTGACTCATATTTTTTTTATTTTTAGGATTTGTTTTAGTCTTACTCTGTGTATTTTTCTATTATGCTTTTTAGCTATTCTATTTGCTCTTTTATTTTCTTTTCTTTTTCTCATGTACTTAAATGGGAGTTTAGCTCTTTGGGTTTCTTGTAGCTCGAGAATAGTATAAATTTTAGAGCTTTACCCATTTTAAGAACATTATATTTTTTTCCTTTTATGGTAATAAAATTCTATCTTTCAAAAAAATCCTAAATCTTAAACCCTAAACCCTAAACCCTCAGCCTAAACCCTAACCCTAAACCATAAACCCAAATCCCAAACCCTAAATGTAAACCTAAAGTAACTAAATAAACTAAAATGTACCTAAAACCTACAACCTAAAAAAAAACCAAAACCTAAATGTAAACCCTAAGAATGGGCAGATCCTTGTCTAAAGGAACATCATCATCTACCAGGCTCAGTCTAGATCTAGCAGTGGAAGTAAAGGCGGAGGCGGCACTTATCACAGTGGTGGTGGGGGATCTGGAGGTGTTGGTGGATATGGGGGTGGTGGTGGATATGGCGGTGGTGGTCAGAGTAGTGGTGGTTATTGAGGCGGGAGGAGCGACGGAGGTTACAACCTTGGTTGTGGCAAAGTGAGAGATCAGGGATATGATGGTGGATCCCGCTACATGATAGGATGGGGTGGTTTGATGGGACTTGGAGAAATTGAAGAATCACCGATCCGATCTACTACATGTGGAACTGTATCTTTATAGTAGAGACAGTTCTAGTTATCTAGGGTTTCTGATTTGTTCTATGTGTGCTCATATTTTATCTATGTTGTCCCTTGTGTATTAGAAAACTTGGTGTGATACTTGGTTGATGAAATCAAAAAGAAGAAATCATGAATATGAATTTGTTCTCTATTAAAAAAAACCTAAACCCTAAACCCTCACCCCTAAAATCGTAAACCCTAAATTCGAAACCCCAAAACATAACCCTAAACAAATAAAAAATAAACCTAAATAAATATAAATAAAATAAAATAACATAAATAAAAAATAAATTAAATAAATTTAAACCTATGAGTTTATTTAATTTTAAAAAATTGTAAACCTAAAATAAAACCTAGACCCTAAACCCTAAACCCTAAACCTAAAATACTAAACCCTAAAAAACCATAAACCTTAAACCCTAAACCCTAAACCCTAAGCTAACCTAAATCCTAAATGCTAAGCCATAAACTAACCCTAAACCCTAAACCCAAAACTCAAAACCCTACAAAACTAAACCCTAAACCCTAAACCCTAAACCTCAAAATCAGAATGCTAATGCCTAAATGCTAAACCCTAAACCCTAAAACTAAACCTAATCATCATAAACCCTAAACCCTAAACTTATTTTTCAATTTTATGTTAGGTTATATTTTTGACCTCTTGCTTTTGGGTTTGCGGTGGTTGCTACCTAGTAGTTCTTGTCTTTCTAGCCTAGTTGGCTTGGTTTTTCTTACCCGGTGATTGTTGTCTTCTACCTTGTACCGGTTGTGGGGATGAGATAGTTTCTGCTCTAGCTTTATTCTATTTTTTACACTGGTTTATTTGTTGGCTTTCCTCTTGAACTTGAATTACTTTTTGCAGTTTTTCATGGTTGGATGGGTGGCCTTCTGAGAGGGAACTACTATTGGTTATTGCCTTTCTAGGCCTTCTTTGGAGAATTTCCTACCTTTTTTTGGGGTTGCCTCCTAATTTTTGTTGTTTGTCATTGGATACTTCTTTTGCCTTGGTTTTGTGTTTGGTTATTCTCCGGATTAGCCTCTTGGTGCATTTTGCAACATGTGTTGTTATTATGCTTCTGTCGTTAGTCTTTGTTGTCGGGAAGTTTTTTTTTTTTTATTGGTCTGCTAGCTATTGTTGCCTTTCTATGGTGGATGTGTTCTTTTGGACCACTATTGTGTGGTGCTTTGTTGGTTTTCTACTTTTCCTTTCGATGCAATGCTTCATTTGTTGGTTACTTATGATGGGTTGTTCTCTAGTGGTTGCCTTATGACTATTTTACTTTACTGGTTTGGTTGGAGGAGCTTTACTTGTCCTTGGAATCTTGGTTGGTCTTTTCCTTTTTCTTGGAAAGTTGCTGGAGCCTTTTGTCAAGCCTGTCGAACCTTTGCTTATCTTTTTGGATTGAACTTTTTCATTTATGGTGGTTGGTGGCTGTCTTCGGCCCCCTTTTATGTGGATGTTTTATCTTCTGGTGATTTGTACTGGCTACATCTTATGTTTCCTTCAGTTGATGGTTTCATTTCTGAGCTGTTTAGTCATTTGTGGTTGCTAACCCTAGTTTGGCTTGGTGGCTACTACTTGTTGGGACATTGGCTTGAGGGCTCCTATCTTGGTTTTGTTGGCTATTTCTCTATTAATTGGCATTGGTCTAGTACTTGCTGATGGCTGGTTCTAGTTTTTGCTGGTGCTTTAGCTGCAAGCTAGTTGTTGGCCGGTTGCTCTTTGTTTAATGTTGCAAGATCTGAAACCCTACGGACTGCTAGCTTTGGAAGTTTGATTGTATCAGGTATACTGGCTATGATGGCTTTGATGTTACAAACCTCTTCTCTCGATTAGAAGCATTACATTTGATTTTAACCCCTCTTTATGAGGTTTGGATGCTCATATGTATTGTTTCCCCTTGAGATGACTCTAACTAAGCTTGAGCCTTCTCGTTCTTAGCTCTCTCCTTTTCCTCTCTTTTTCTTTATCATTTTTAGCTATGACTTTTGCATTTGTAGTGTTTTACAAATTTCTTTTATAGGTTGGAACTTTACAGAGGGAATGGTCGTTACTTAGTCAAGCCAAGCCCTGTTGTTATGGATCTTGCTTATCTTGCTTTCTCAAAGGAATCATGAACTACTGCTGACTCATCCTTTTACTATTTTCAGGATTTATTTTAGTCTTACTGTTTTTCTCTTATGCTTTTAGTCGTTGTATTCGCTTTTATTTTCTTTTCTTTTCTAATGTACATGGGGTTTAGCTCTTAGGTTTGTTGTAGAAATAGAAATTTTAGAGCTTTACCCTTTTAAATACATTGTATCTTTTCCTTTTTATAGTAATAAAATTCTAACTTTCTCATAAAAAAACCCTAAACAACCCTAAATCATAAACCCTAAACCCTAAACCTTAAAATCCTAAACCCTAAATCGTAAAATGTAAACTCTAAACCCTAAACCCTAAACCTTAAACTCTAAACCCTAAACTTGATTAAAAAAAACCTTAAACCCTATACCTTAAACCCTATACCCTAAACCCTAAACCCTAAACCCTAAACTAAAACCTGAACCCTAAACCAAAAACCTAAACCCTAAACCCCTAAAACCCTAAACCCTAAACATTAAACCCTAAACCCTAAACCCTAAACCCTAAAACCTTTAACCATAAACCCTAAAACATAAACTTAATTAAAAATATAAAGTAAAATAAAATAAAAATCTAAACTAAAACCTAAACCTAAACCTAAAAATAAAATAAAAGAAAATATAAAAACTAAACTAAAATAAAATAAATAAAGACCTAAACTAAACTAAATAATAAAATAAACTTATAAATAAAAAACCTAAATAAAATAAAAACTAAACCTAAAATAAAAATAAAATAAATCTAAGATAAAATAAAATAAAAACTTAATAAACACTTAAACCTAAAAAATAAACCTAAAAATAAATAAAAAAATTAAACCTAAACTTTAAACTAAAAAAAATTCTAAAACCTAAAGAAAAAAATAAAATAAACCAAATAAAATAAACCTATATCTAAACTAAAATAACTAAACTAAAATAAATAAAACCTAAACCTAAACCTAAAATCAACTAAACATAAACCTAAACCTAAACAAAAAAAAAATAAAACAAACTAAAAATAAACCTAAGCCTAAACTAAAAAAAATAAAACCTAAAAATAAACCAAAAATAAAAACTTAAAACCTAAACCTAAAAAAATAAAATAAAAACCTAACCCTAAAAATAAAATAAAAATAAGACTTTTCTAAAAAAATAAACCTAAAATAAAATAAAAATAAACCTAAAATTAAATAAATAAACCTAAAATAAATAAACTAAACTAAATAAAAATAAAAATAAACCTAAATAAGAATAAAGAAAATAAAATAACCAAAAATAAATAAAAAATAAAGTGAATGAACCTAAATGTAGTGGTTTATTTAATTTTTATAAAAAACCCTAACCCTAAACCCAAAAACCCTAAACCCTAAATCATAAACCCTAAACCCTAAACTAAACCCTAAACCCTAAACCTACAACCCTAAACCCTAAACCTAAACTCTAAACCTACAACCCTAACCTAAACCTACAACCTGACTAAATCCTAAACCCTAAAGTTTAAAATACTAAACCTTATACCTAAACCTAAAATAAACCTAAAACTATAAACCTAAAACCCTAATAACCTAAACTTAAACCCTATAACCTTAAACTAAACTTAAACCTAAACCCTAAACCCTAAACCCTAAACTAAACTATATATCTAAATAATAAACCTAAACCTTAAACCTAAACCCTAAACTTAAACCTTAAATAAACCTAAATTAAACCTAAACCTTAAACTTAAACCTAAACTAAAACCCTAAAACCCTAAACCTTAAACCCTAAACCCTAAAAACCCTAAACCCTAAAGCCTAAACACTAAACCGTAAACCCTAAATCCTAAACCTTAACCCTAAACCCTAAATATAAAAAACATAAAACCTAAAACCCTAAACCCACCCTAACCTTAAACCCTAAACCATAAACCCCAAACCTTAAACCTAAACCTAAATTAAAAAAAGTAAAAAAATTAAAAAAAAAATTAAAAAAAAGTAAAAAAAGTAAATAAAAAATAAACCCAACCCCACCTCCTCTCTCATGCGCTTCTAGTATGCATTTTTCCTTCTTCTAAATCCTTTTCTCCTTGTTTGCTTGGTTGATTCTTCTTCATTCTCGATTGGCTCTTATTTGTTTCCCTCGTTGCCACACGCTTGATGTT